>VWZF01001290.1:678901-730696 GCA_013396755.1 Sclerurus mexicanus
GGCTGCCGGGGGTGTCCCGAGGCTGCCGGGGGTGTCCCGAGGCTGCCGGGGGTGTCCCGGGGCTGCCGGCGTGTCCCGCGGCAGGGGCTCTCTCCTCCCCCGGCCCCGTGCCGCCCCCCGGCCCAGCAGCGGCCGGAGCTGCCTTGCCTTGCCTTGCCTTGCCTTGCCTTGCCCTGCCCTGCCCTGCCTTGCCTTGCCCTGCCCTGCCTTGCCCTGCCCTGCCCGCACGGCCGCGCTGGCATCGGGCACCGATAAAAGCTCTGCCTTTGCGTGTAGGAAACTACTTTAGCGGCCTTCTGTCATTATTCTAGTAGGGGTTTGGGGTTTTTTAGGCTTCAGGAGATCTCAGGTGGGCATCCTTTAAAACGGCGGAACGTGGGAAGTTCAGGGCTGTGACCTGGTGGTGTAGCCCTGCAGGCTCAGGAACACTGTGCTGATGCACAGCCCCCGCTTGCCTGGCTTAGTGTCCGTATTAAACTGCCTTCATCTCAGCGGTGGAAGCTGTACCAAAACAGCCCGGTTTAACTGGACTGACGTTAAGGTCTTGATGTCCTTCTTGGGAAGAGTCGAGTTTCCCAAATATGCCTGGGAAAGATTTCGATCTCGGCCCTTTTTTGCCTCCATAAAACACTTTCCCAGTAGAATAGGTGCAGTGAGGGAAGCTGCAGTGAATATTTTCCCACCCTGCTGCTGCCCATATCTGTGTCGCTCCTCCCGCCCATTTTTTTCCCCTTTGCTTCCCAACTGAAAGTACAAAGCTGAAATTCATGATTATTTTCTAATTTGTAATACTGTCATGCACAGAACGAAAAAGAAGGAAAGACAAAGGTGTTCAAGCTTTGTTCAGAGCACTGCCTAAATTTATTTTGCACTGACGTGGTTTTTATTTTCATCGTAATCTAAATAAAGACGTTATTTTAGAGAGAACAAAAGTATGTAACAGTACTTGGACATAAATGTTTCAGCACTGCTGCTAACAGCAATTCTATTTGAATGTGTAGAAAAGGAGCTCTGTACGTTATTGGAATTTCATTTTGTACTATGTTAGTGGCTAAAGCATAGGAATATTTAACATAGGGTGCAGCTCATTCTCCTAAGACATAATGCAATAAACACTATGCTGATACAGAGTCTTTTTTTCTGGGTATTTAAACTGGATCGAAGCCCCAAAGGTATGTTCCTGTGTATGGTTTTTAATTTGATCAGCTGTTAGCTACTAATTTCCCTTGTCCTGTGCCTTTTTTTTGGTAAGTCTCTAGTGCCACTTTGAGCCAGTGTAAACTTTGCCCTCCATTTCAGCAGGAGCAGACTGCTATACTCAAAAAGCTTGGAAAAGAAGCAAAAAAAATCGCCTACATGGACCCGCGTAATGTCATAAAAATGTTTCCTCTCTGCCCCTTTATGCAGTTAGAGAATTTCTACAGCACAGCAGATGTGGTGATACAACTGTAGCCACGTTATACAGTTCAAACAGCATAGCTTTGTAATACTGTATACGCTTCTGATGAGCTTAGGAATGCCTTCAATTCCACTTACCTTTGGGAAAAAAAGAATGCCCTGGCAGAGTTCAGACCTTAAATCTGCATCAAAGGGTGAGAAGGTCTGTGGTACACATTGGATTGGCGTAAGAAGTCTGGTTCTGTCTTCTACACTGTTATTTCACCCACCAAAGAGACTTGGAGATGACAGTGCGTGCTGTTCTTGTACAAATATATACGCTTATACATACAAGTGAGTTTTGTTATAAAATTTCTGCCACTGAACTAGTGCTGGTACTGACCACTCAATGCCATCTGCCACAGAAAGGCCAGACTTAGTCATCTGTTGTTGGTATTTTTACAGGTTGCCCATTGATAAAACCGTATGAATTCTTAGAAGTATTTAGGGAAAGGATCAATATAAGCCCACCCTAGTAGAATTAGATCATATTTAGTTTAAGATTTTGAAATTGCTAAAATGCTTTTGTGTCGAACCAGTTTTTAATCTGTTTCTAGTTAACTTGATGTGAACACATACAGACAGATTAATCTTTCAGATTCTTTGTGTTAGTTCCCTCACCTAAAAACGTTTGCCCTCCCTAAAAATGTTGCCATCAGCAATGCAAACAGGAATTCCACTGGTTGGAGATTGTTTTTTTGTTTGTTTCACAGGTTCTAGATGGAGCAGGATTAGATGTTGATTTTCATCTGCTGTCTCCAAAAGGTGAAACTCTAATTTTTGATGAAAGAAAGTCAGATGGAGTTCATACGTAAGTTTAAAATATTCAAACTCAGAAGTGTTACATGAAGGCCTTTTCTGGTTTCTTTAACAAATATAACTAAAATAAAGGTTGAGGACTTTTTATTCCTTAGCATTACAAAAGACTTTCTAATAGCACAGTTTGAGAATACCAGTTTTCTTTTCATAGACACCAAATGCTTTTTACATGGATGATTGTACCATGAAGCAAAGGATATTTTTGTTTTAGTGAGAGCTGTTAAGGGTCAGTGAACAAAAACAATTATTGTGGAGTTGAAAAAGGTCTCCACATCTAATATTAAAAGGTCTTGTCAGTCATATAAATAGTAAGTTCATGTCCCCTATTTTTCCAATCCTTTCACCAAAATATGTAATAATTGTTGTAATTTTAGAGTACAAGAATTCCGCTCAGTAGAGGATTTTTGTAATGATTGACAATGATTCAAAATCCAAAATAAGAAAATTGAAAGCATGCTGTTTTCATCATTTTCAGCCTTTAGAGACAGTGGAATTGTTTTGCTGTGACTGTGCAATCTGTAAGATGTCTTTGGAGTTCTTATTTTTATAAAAAAAGCATATTTGGTTATTTCTAAGTACATGATTGTCAGTCTTAAAGGGGAAAGTTTGCTTATAAAAACTTCTGAGAGCAGAACAGAAAGTGTAGTTAATTTAATCACATCCTGCTTATATACACAGGGTGGAAACAGAAGATGGGGATTACATGTTCTGCTTTGACAACACCTTCAGTACCATTTCTGAAAAGGTAATTTTCTTTGAACTGATCCTGGACAATATGGGAGAAGATGGACAAGATCAGGAAGACTGGAAGAAGTATGTTACAGGCACAGATCTCCTAGATATGAAATTGGAAGATATTCTGGTTAGTATTGATCTTTAATACTTTTCAATGGAAGAACATTTGGAAGAAACCTCATTGTCACGTAGCCATTCTGCCTTGGTCTGGTGTGTCATCCTGGAAACTATTCTAGTTCCACGTGTCCCACTGTTCTTAGTGCTTGGTAGGATGCAGTGAGCTGTTGTTTGTTTGATCATAGCTACAGTTGGTATCTTAAAAAAAAAAAACAATCCAAAAACCCAAACCACCATCCCCACACACTTACTGAATACACTATGTAAAAAGTCGCATCATTTGTATTATTTATTACCATAGACAAAATGCAGATTTTTAAACAACAAAACAATGTTTAGAATCTTTTATAAGTATATGATATACTTTTGAATAGTAATAGAACTAAATACAGAATCTGAAAACCTGGCTACATCATTAAAATTGGCAATCAAGACAATTAGAAAACACCAAAGTTAATAGGGAAAGTTATGAGGAAAATCCCTCTCACACTAATCACCATAATTGAATGTATTTGACAGATAGTTGTTTACATACTGGTAAATCTTCCAAAAGAAAAAGAAATGCAGAAAGAACTTGAAAATGTTATAAATTAGGTAATTTTTGTAAAGTTAACATTAGATTTTGGTGCCATTGTTTGCTTAGTCAAGGCATTACTTTCCTTGCAAGCTCTATTAGGATTTACATAAACACTTAATAGTTTAACTTTTTAACACTCACACATTTTCTGGGGAAAACAAGGAACTGTGTCTTATTTTTAAAGCTTTTTATAGTGTTGATGTTCCTTATTGTGTAACAGTGAACTTTATCACCATAAAACTATTTGGCTCCTCAGAATAGCTATTTTGAAATATTTTTATTAACTATGCAACAGAGAAAATGTCCATGGAGAAAATACTACTGTTGGGTTTAACCTGGTGGGGGTTTTTAATGTATAGCCTCCTGTTACTGCACGCATTACTCTTCTCACTAGAAGTTACTTCAGGGTGCCATAACTACATGAAGAACACAAACCAGCACTTCATGAGATCAGCTTTTATGTCTGTTATATGGTGGATGACATTTCAACACATCATAGGACCAGGTGTTTACCTTCTAAGTGCAGAATGAGGTGCAGCTCTTGAGCTGCTGTTGTCATGTGCTTTCTGTGGTTCCCAAGGACACACTGCATGGCCTTTGTAGGACCTCCAATTGTCCTGTTCACAGCTGTTGTCAAAATTCTGCTTTTGTATCAAACCTGAAATGAGTTTATAGCCACTTCAGTGGAAGCATGAGAAGTAGATGGGAATATAACATTATTGTACTTTTCTTTAGCTACAGCTATAGCGGTGATGGTCATTTGCACTGAAAAGTGCATTAATTTTATTATTCAGCAGAAAAAAAACTGTTTATCTGCCACTGTGTAACTTGTTTTGAGACTAGTTCTGCAGAATTCACTGCTTTTTACTTGTCCAAATAGGTTTGATTTCTCTCACCTCCCTAGCCTATAAAAGGGAAAAAATAAATTCCTACACAACCTTAATGTGTTGTTAATTAAGCCTTTTTAGGTGATATACTTGCCAAGAAATTAAATTACAGTAGTAATGTATTAATATTTTTGTATGTGCTGCAAGCTATATATTTAATTCAGGTGTTTTTTCTTCTAAAAATACTCTTTTGTTACTTACCAGGAATCCATCAACAGTGTCAAAGCCAGATTAAGCAAAAGTGTCCAGATTCAGACCCTGCTCAGAGCATTTGAGGCTCGTGACCGCAATATACAAGAAAGCAACTTTGACAGAGTGAATTTCTGGTCCATGGTCAACTTGGGAGTCATGGTGGTGGTGTCAGCCGTGCAGGTTTACATGTTGAAAAGTCTCTTTGAAGATAAGAGGAAAAGTAGAACTTAATATTCAGTATGATCATACCAATATTAAAAGGTATGAAGGAGAGGGGGAGCAATAAACTACAGTAAAAAGAAAAGACTCCTTTGAGATTCTTTTGAAAAGTAAAAATCAGGTTTTCAATTCATGTTGGGCTTTTTGGTTGTGATGATGATGGTCTTGTTTGTGTTTGGGGTTTTCTGTTGGCTTTTGTGGTGGTTGGATTTTTTTAAACATGAAAATAATGCCTCACCCCAAGCTCTCCCATCTTTCCAAATGCTACTAACAATACTTTCAGTACTTGTAGAATTTGTTAATGACTACCTTATGCATAGCACGAATGCTGCATTTGCAAAGTCATGTTAATACTGTCATTTCTTTCACTTTCACATAAAACTTTAAGTAGTGACTTAGACATTGGTTTATTTGCTGTTAAATACTGAGTGAATTTACATATGTGCCTAAGTGTTTACAAGATTGGGGCCCACAGGGAGAGTTTGTAATTACTGTCATTTATCTTCGAAATTACATGTCTTTAAAAATCCTCAGCTTTTGTTCTATGGCATCAAGGAGAAACACTGGCTAACATTGTAAGAACATGAGAACTCTTTCCATATACAAATGACTAATATCAGCACTTTAAAAAAGCACCATCAATGTGAAATTGAGTCAGTGTTGAAAAGAATTTGAGAAAGTAGGTACAGTTCCTGTTCATAAATCTTTCTGTCCTGCAGTTGCACAACCCTTATTTTCCTTTATGGCTGTTACATGAGACAAGTGACTACATGGTATACACACAAATATGCACACACACCTTGAAGTATGGTTTGCAAATTCTTTGTTGCTGTAAACTCATGTAATAGATAATTTTAAAAAAAGTAATTTATCATGTTTTTCTCCTTTTGATAAAGGCAGGGGGTGTCACTGTATGCCAAAACGTTACATAAACATTGATTTTTACAGTCTCAAAATCCCTCCTTTGCCAGTTTATTTTTATTTGTTCTCATCTGTTACAGCTGTGACTAATGTAACAATTAATAGGGTGACTTACATAGGCATATAAAACCAAAGCTGTTCACCTATCCTTTCCCTTTTTGCTCACTCTCACTAGTCTTTTTGCTGTGTAAGCACACTCTGTTCATATAACCAGCCTTTCTGTATCTAGCTGTTCGCATGAATTACAGAAGCAGTTAAGTACAGGCTTCAAGTTTTATGATCAGCTGAATGTGTACTATCTCTTAACTACGGCAAAGCTAATATCAAATAAGAAACTTATAATTTCTGGATAAGTGGCTTTTCACAGTGTAATGAGGGTATAGATTTTTCCCAAAACCCCTGGGGCATGAGAATTAACTTTTTTTAATAGATCCAAGTTAGCCATTTTTACAATGTGCCAAGTCATTGACATTTCTTGTATAAATGTGTTAACCATGTTTAATCGATAGAGTTTTTTAAAAAACTTTATTAAAAACACTTTTTTAAAGGTGTTTTAAAAAAAGTGGATGTAGTGGTGTTGTGCCTGTTGTGGGGCCATCTGGGTATGAATGGCAGAATGGCAACTTTGGGTCTTTCAGTGATTTAAGAATTATTTTATGGAGATAAAACAGGGTCAATAGGTGCATGAAGAAACGTTTTGTTCAAATGAAACAGATGCTAGCAAGGGCTACAGAAGACAAACAGCACTTCAGTTTCAAATGCAGACAACAGGACATAGCAATAATATTTCTAAATAGTTTTTATGAGCGAAAGTATTATTATTACAGAACTTATTGAGGGCTACAAAGGTTACTTCATCTTTCTGCAAAGCTCTGTACAAAATAAGACTGTACCCCTTTAGGGATTTGCTTACCTTATTTCCGTATGATGCTTTGTATTCTAAACTGGAATTAGAAAGCTAAGTTCTGTGATCAGGACAAAGCCTAGGAAAAAAATAATTCTTTCAGCTAGAGTGGCAAATAATGTTTTCTTGCTATTTCCCTGTCCCTCTCCCAGTACCAACATACCACAGAGTTATCTTTGCATCACCACGAGTGTGATGCTCCAAACCATCTGCAAAATGCTGAACCAGCTCTGGGAAGCTGCAGCTAAGACATCTACCTCTTCTATCAAAGCTACTAGATTATAGATTTCGTCTTAGAACTCCAACAGATAAGCTCTGCCAAGTTTTCCAAGGGCACCTTAAGAGATCAGGTCCCCCAGCTGCTCTGCTGTGCCTCTCTGACAGTGGTTGTACAGCCAGTTTGGTGTGTTAGTTTAACCTGCTAATAAATGCAGACTGCTCTGATCAAAGACACACAACTGCTGCAGTTCAGTTTCTCCCATTACAAATAACAGTCCCTGGTAGAAGGAAAATAATGCAACAATTGTCAGCAGAGTTCATCTGGAAGAAATTACTGTTTTGCAACTAAGAGCTCTGACTGTATTTTCTCATTCAAAGTCAATTACAGAAAATGAAAGAGGGAATAACTAGAAAGGTAACTGTGCATGGACTTTGGCAGCTGGAATATGTTTACCATAGGTGAAGGATTTGGCATTTAACTCAGTTAAGTAACATTTCATTTGGATTCTGAAGAGTCGATTGCTTTTGATTGTATAAAATTTACAAAGGAGAATATGTCTACCTTTTTTCTTAATGGACTTTTTGTTCGGAATTAAATGTTTTAAGAATTGCAGATGTTAAATAATTATGCAAAACCGAGATTTTCAATAAACCAAGTTTAAACCTGGTTTTGTGTTCTTTGTTTTATAATGAAGGAAGAATGCTTTACCTGTGAATACTGCAAAAGGTCAAGGATGCTAAGCTAACAAGAACTTTGGTTTTATTAATGCAGCTTTTTCATTTCTTCCTCATGCAGTGTTCCAATTCTGTTCATATTCACTGTAGCCAAAATCAGCTTTTATCAATGCAAATAACTTAAGATTTATACAAGTGTCAGACCAGAATGACACCAACTGCTGGTCTTCGTAAGAGAAAATATATAAAGTTACCAGATACATATGAAATAAGTCCTTAATTTTTTTTTCAATATTTGCACCTTTATATTCCATATTGCACCAGCCGTTTATTACACACACAGAGAACAGCATAATTTCCACTTATGTAGGTGGTAAATCAGGAGCAATTGCAGGACAAATATTAAGTACTGTCTTGTTCAAAATTATAGCAGAGGTCAGTAACACTACTGAGACTAGTAGAGTTCTGTGTTCAAAGCCAGAGACACTAAGAATGCCAGTCTAAGTCAAGACAGCTTGGTTTAAATAAGCACCTGTGAACTTTTGGAAACTGTCTAGTTGAGTGGGCTTTGTTAGTGACTGAACCAAGTTTCTCACCTCAGAAAGTGAGAGGAAATACACCCTAAGGAACACATGGGAACTTGTGAGCTTGTGATACCACAGAAAGCAGCACATTGACACTTAGCTCAAAAACCACTTTACTGCTCTAACCAAATAACCATCTGTCCTCATAAGCCCTTTTTAAAAAGGATTTTAGGGAAGGTACTTTGTTTTGATACATTTTCAAACTTGTGTGCACGTTTGTGTTTCCAATTAACAGCAATGCCTAAATCACATGAAATGGTTAAGAATTTTGTGTCTTTTTCAGCAGCAAACATCAACTGACATCATCTGATGACCTGTTGAGTGCTTCCATCAATTCCTGTATTTCCCTCCTCTAGAGAAATAGTTTAGTTCACAATATAAGTGTTTTCATTTCTGATTAGGTATAGTCAACATATTAAACACCTAGGGAAAACCAGAAGGAAAACAGGAAAGTAGTAACACAATACCAAACTCACATTAAGAATCCCATAATATAAATTACTACTAATACAGTATTTTCACATTACTCATAGGATAATGTCCAAGATCCTGAGAGTAAAGCTCAAAATTTTGGAGCATTTTTTTTTCAGGTTAATCAAGTAATACACATGACAAATCCGAGTTTGTTTACCATTTCCTAAGACTCCTGAGAACCCTGGGCCTGTCCGGAAGCCTGCTAACCACATTGTTCACATAATGAAACAGGAACTTCCTTTGTGTGCTGGGTTTCAAATCAATGCAGTAAATATCATTAAAAAGTACAATGTTATGTTGTCAGATCAGGCAATGGTAGAAGGAACAGTGGTTTGACCTGGAAAGGTACATGCACAGTAAAAATTACCAAGAGCCATTTTTGGACATAGACATCAGAATTGCATGCAGAAGTTCCCTTTTCTGCTCTGAAGAAGTGTGCATCTTGAGAAATTACACCTTTTGCCTTCACTTTTCATGTACAACACAATACCCTTGTGCCTCAGGCACAAGTCCATTGCTTCTCTTGTTCAGCAGCGCTTCAAAGAACAATTCTCTTTGTGACTCTTTCACTTTAAAACTTAGCAACTTGTGGTGTAGAGAGGAAACACAGAACTCTTAGTTATTGCTAAGAAATGGCTTGTATTAAGCCCTTCCTTTCCATGCTTTCTCACTGCTCCAGCAAGTACCCTGACAGAGAAATGCACTATTCCTACAGGAGGAATGCTGTATGAATGATGAGGTACAGAGGTGAGCAAGTGTGATTTTTGCAAACTACAGAGCAGATCAATAGCTGTATGTGCCTTATTGTATGATTTGGTTTTCAAACCCAACAATTCATGTAAGGTAACTGTTGATGTTTATCACAGATAAAGATAATAAGAGTAAAAAAATAAGGATGAAAAAAAAAATAAACACACCTGCAATGCTGAAGTTTCACCAGAAGTATCTGAATTGCATCTCCCATGCTATCTAGTGCTATAATTGACAACAGTTAAAGAGACTTGGAACACATACAATTCACAAATCCCTTTCTTCCCTTGGTGCATACCAAGTTTCTGGATAAAAGATCCTTCTTCACTCTCCATCTGCTACCTACCAAATTGGTGTATAAGGAAGGCATAGAGTTGCCAAAGGAAAAGTTCTAGAAGCATATATCTATAGATCTCAACCTTATGTTAAGGGACCTGACATTAACCATCTAGTTCAAGTAATTTTTCTATTATGCTGAAGGATTTCATGGAGTGGTAAAAATCAAAGACACCTGACTGTCCATACCAAAAGCTGCTGTGGGTTCACTCAATCCCAGTTCCAAATAGTTAATGAGAAGATGTTTAATTACATTTTCTGGGGAGACTGAAAAAGGCAGAACCAGACCCCACTACTCCCTCTCCAAAGCCCTGTGCATGCTTCAGCCATTATTCACTTCTGCTGCCTCTCCTGAAATCATTCTTCCCAGTGGCTTCTCTCCCACAGCATGACATCACAAGCCTGGGAACAAGGAAGCGGGCTCAGGTGCCAGATGGCCAACAGGAGCTCCCACTCTGAAGCCGCACATTTACCTCTCAATGTCTGTGGGGCAGGTGAGTGCCTACAATGCTGGGGGCTCATTACCACAGAGAAGAAAACCATGGGAGTGAAAAAGGACTGAATCAACAATTTTTATTGGGGGTTGGTTTTGTTCTGTTTTGGTTTTTTACAGTCCACAAAGGGTGTCTTCCTAATATGTATTTCATAGCCCACTGAAAGACTTCTTTAAAAATAGTAAGTTATCATTGTAATTGAATACATTCAAGTTGTTTCTCATTGTATTTCTGACTTGTGTTATTTCTACACATAAATGTACATATTACATACACACATACACACACACTTTTCTGCAAGAAGACAGTCTCCCTAGTCAGTTTGTCAGAAAGGACAATTCTGAGTGTAGACTTCGTATGAAAAGTATCCCTACTTTCCCTAAACAAGGAATTCTGCATTGTTATCTTGATCCACTCTTTGCTATACTTTATATTCTTCCCCTTCTTAGGCTCCCTTTTCCTCCTGCTATGACTACAAGTATATTTCAGCATCCTACAGCTTGAAAACTTTTCATTAATTCATTAATTCCCTTTCCCAGAATTTCCAACAATTGTTTATGAATTCTAGAATTTTACTCTCATAGTGCTTTTCTCATCTCTGCTATCATGCAACCAATTTTTGAAGTTACAAATACCAAATTACAGCAACCAAAAAACACAAAGTAGGCAAGCTCAGTAATGTTCATGAATGAGAGAAACATGTACATAGCAAAGCAGTAACTATCCCATCAGAGAGTGACACCAGCAAATACAACAGCAACTTTTGTGACTATTCATTGGGCAAAGCACAAATGAAGGCCTTGGAAGTGGTGCTTACAGAAAAACAAACTTTATTTAGAGCAAGATAGAATTATTAATTAGTTTCCTGCTTTTAAAGCAGGTTTTGAAGCATATGCGCTTGTTCCAGTGAAAATGCAGATGTCAAGACTGGAAGTTAATGCTACCACGCTAAACATCAAGTAAACAGAAGACTAGGAAACCAAAACCACACGGAAGTCAATTGCTGCAAACACAAAATAGCTAACAATGTGAAACAAACAATATTGTTAAATTCAGAAGCTGGAAACAAACTAGAAAAAGCAAAAGAGAAACACACACGTGTGAAATAGTATCAGTGAATAGAAGAGAGATTATATGAGAAGAATTGTATGAGAAGAACTGTACGATCTACAGCAGGGGCTCCAAAGGAGGTATCTGCAGGCAAAATATTGCACTGGTACCCATGAAAACTAGAACAACTGCTGATGTTATGGTATCTCAATGCTGGAATATGTACAAATCTGATTAAAAAATAGCATGAGATGAGCAGAACATTAAGGAATATAAAAATGCAAAATATTAGAAGATTAAGACAATAAAAAACTTGCTTATTGTTGCTGAATGATAAAAGTGAAAGACAGCAAAACCATCAAATTCCAGGCTCATTCTCAGACTGTGCACAGCTTGTACTGGTGCTCATTTTTTGCTTTTCCTTTCTTTCTAGAGGACAGCCATTTCACATTCAACTTCAGGGGCTCCAAAGGAGACTCTTCCCATGGCTTTCTCTTCTTTACACCTCACCTATACAAAAAAACAAACTAACTTTTCCACAAACATTTTTTCCACATGCACATTTTTCTGACCAAACCAGGAAATCAATGGATCTCACACCCCCATATGGGTGTTTAGCCATCAGTTTAAGTCCAGCATTGACCAAACGCAACTCAGCATCTTTTTCTCCATTTCTACAGAAGGTGTTTTTCTGCCATGATACCCATAACTGCAGTGTTACTGTTCATTCAGACAGATGAGAGGGAACCAGAGACATGCCTGAAAATTTTACCTGCATAGCATTTGCAAGATTCATCCTCTTCCCTCTGTGCACAGAACTGATGCTCCTGTCCAGCTCATCCTTATCACTGTGTTCTGACTATTGCTCCTTCTTCAACCTTGGCAAGTTCCATCTCAATTCACCAACTTCCTTTTAAAATATAACACTAAAGATCACTTTAGTAGGATATTCTAAAGACAAAACCATTTTTCTTTTTATTAAATTATCTTCCCCCCACGCCCTAGACAATAAAGTGCTTGTCTTCACCTTCAATGCCTTTTATTTGTCTTCATATTAAATAAAAATCTTGACCTTCATTTCACACATCACAGTTATTTCAAAATTCCTTTGTAATCTCACTCCAACTGCCTGTTACGCATAGAAAAGCATAGTTTTATTTAAAATTTCTGTTGAAGTTTTTGTTGAGAACAATGATTTGACAAATAGTTTGCTATGATGCTTATTTTACAATTCTGACCAGTATTGTGCCATTATCTCTTTGCTGTCTTGTTCATGCAATACCTATATTTTTAGAACAGTTACAAGAGACTTCTCCTACCTAAATACCACTGTAATACAAATAATATAGAATGGAAAAATATTAAATCTCATACACATAGAAATGGTTCTAAATCAGTGACCACAACAAAGCTGAATTACATATATTTACACACATGCATACATACAAATGAAATCATTACATACAGCAACATTTGTCTTTCTCCTTTAGACACACCACTACTACATACAATGAAATTCACATAAAATGAGAAAGGCATTTGTAGGTGTGCTTTAACTACTACTCTAGCTCTATCTTCAGCAGCACTATTGCAGCATTTTCCAGTACATGACACCTTGTAACAAAGCATCCCTCAACCACAGCTGGAACACCAGTTAGTGTCTATGTGCAGGGCAAGTGTCTCCAGGACAGGAACAGAAAGCTACAGAAAGGGAAATAACAGATGGGAGGATGCCACCAAGTATGTGCTTCACAAGAATACAGAATCAAAACTCATTCTTCTCTCTCAAAAAATACACACATTTAATGTTGGTCTTTTAATTCTACGAAAAAAGCAATTCCAAAAATACAAACTGAACATCAGAGTTAAATCAACCACCATAAAAAAATGAAATGACATTCACAATAGTTAAGTCTATGGACAGCTTAAGTTTGACAAATATTTTCTCCCCACACCCCCTCCCACTAAAGTCCCCAAGTACATTCCAATATTTATCTTTAAATGAAGCTTTATGAAAAATACTGCTGGTGTTCAGTTAGAATTAAAGGACTTGGATAAAGTGAAAAAAAGACAAATACAGATGGTGTGAGTAAGGTTACAAAGGCTTAACATTTTGCATTATCTCAAGATATAAACATTCAAAAATTAACATGAAGTTGCTGTGTTATCAAAATATTGCAGCTATAGGCAAGGCAACATTAAATTAATAGCTGAGGGTGTGAGAAAAAACCCCACACATTTTAGTGAAGGTAAACAGAAGTGGCAGTTTTTAATTAGCATTTTTATAAAGCTAATATAACCCAGCCAGCAATAAGCCAAGCACAGGATAAAAAGCTTTCTCTGCTTCCTTTGGCTATAAGGTGACAGAAAAAAAAAATCCAGGAAAAAAAACCAAATCACCTTTCTAAGATGCTCAAGATGAGCAGAAAAAGTCAACCAAAAAATGGAATAAATAGGTACTAACCAAGGTAGTACATTTTAAACCACTCTGTCATTTGTTAATGTTACACAATTTTATTTTGGTGGTAAACTGTAAGCATGTAAGAAAACTAACCTTATACAGTAGAGTGAATAACCACCAAAGTAAAAATATTCTTCTGTTTACTCTTTGGCTAAAACCCCCTCAAAAGTAGCAGACAAATTAAAAACATCTAATACTGGCAAGGGACTTTTTTTTTTTTTAAACAAGTAAAATAAACTCCTTGATTTAAAACTTGGTACATTTTATAAACACAAAAGAGGTAACGTCATAAAATCAGTAATGTTACTTCAAATGGCAACATTTGTTGACCCTGTGCAATAATACACTTAGTTCATACTACATTTATCACAATATCACTGTTTCTACATATATGTAGAAATTCTGCATGTGACTCCTGTCAACTTAAGTTGTAACTGGGACACAAAATTTACAATCAGAGCGCCACAAGAACTGCAAATTGTTATTTCCAGTAGAGTTAATTTCAAAATGTTCAGATCCTGAATTACTTTTTAACAGTTAATTCAAACAGAAAATAATGGAATATAGAGCACGTGAACATCAATGACTGCACCCATTGCCAGAACTCACTGCACTGGTTGGACACTTTTCCTTAGTACATAAAAAGCAACAGCACCCAAAAAGCCTGAGAAGAAATGCTGCTGTGTAAATACTGGCAACTATTCCTGAAAAAAGAATTATGGGATGAATCCTCAGAAGCTGCCCAATCCCATAATTTGTATTGCATAGGTCACAATCACACATACATACACGCACAGGACTGTGTGTGCACATATACATATGTATATACACACACACGCGCACACGCACACACAGAATATATTAAGAAGACAATGAAGTCTGGTCACAGAGCAATTTACAGGCTCAATATATTTTTTCTTTTTTTTTTTTTTTACACTTCGTTTGAAAGAAAACTTCAGTATTTTACAGTCTTCAGTAGGCATTATATACACTGCACTTATGAAATCTAGAAAGTATTGAAATAGAAATACATTTCTGCAAACATTTGGGTAAGAAAACAAACCAAGATTTTTCAAATATTTGTGCTATCTACATAATATTTTCTCTAAATCACAATAACTGTATCCATGGAATGTTCTCTAGAAAATGTCATATTTTTTTAAACACCATGCACATTTTTAAGCAATTGTAACCCAAAATATCCCAACCTAAAACAATCTAACAATGTTCAGATTAAAAAATTTAAGTCTCAGATCAGATTTTAAAAAGATAAGTCTTTATCACAAGAGCTGTAATGATAACAATTACATGTTAAGGCTAAACTGGTTTTGCTTTTTTTGTTGTTTTTTGTTGGTTTTTTTTTTTTTTAGAAACACATTTAAAGACCATTTCTCTCGTGGCTCTGCGTTATGAACTGTACTTACAGATGACAGTGCAGTGAACATAATGTTCAGTCCTACAGTCAGGATGCAGTTGCTCCTTCCCACTCCACCAGATACTGCACCTTTCCATCAAGTGTCACCCGACGAGCCAACACACGGTATTTCTCCCCACAAGCTATTCTACCTGCTGCACCAAAATAACTTGTAATCGAGTTCTTTAGATGATTGAGCTGTAACTCCTGATCTGCTAAGTTGTTAAGTATCTCTGTATTGAGTTCATCATACTGGTAATCTTCTTTGCTCTCATCATCTTTTACAATTTCTGAATTTTGAGTCTGGAGTGCTTTTCGTGGAAAGCGACCTCTCCTCCTCAAATGTGGTATTGCAGCAGGCCATGTTCTTCCTGTACGAGTCCTTTTTCTCGAGTCAGATAAACTAGTGGAAATAAAACCCCACAGCATTAACTCCAGAAATCTATTTGAAATGTATGCTTCATCCTCAGCTATTTCCATGCTACTCACATAACTCTTGTTCTACTTTTCACTTATAAAAATACTTATTGCCTATAAATAGGTAACTGGAAGTATGGTACTTAGGCAACAATTTCAGAACTCTTAAGTTAAACATGAGCGATTTGAAAACAGGCCATTTATAGCAATAATGCACACAAAATGACTCATGAAAGCACTTGATAGCAGTAACCAGAAAGAGGAGACAAAACAGTAGAATACATGTACCTCAATGAAGGAGAAATTTATGTTTGCTGAACTTGAGAGAGGGAAAAGTTCAAGTAACAATTTATTTGCAGGAAAGTAGACTGTAGTTAATAATTTATTTATAAAAACTGTGCCAGAATTTTTTCATGCTCTATTGACTGTAGAAAAATCACAGCATACTTAGTATTCTTTAACATGAATACACAAGCCTACAAAAACAAAAGCTGCTAAAATTTATTCAGGGTACACATCAGTTCTTTTGTGGTCTCTATTAGAAAACTAAGCCCAGACAGTGTTTATGAGTTTAACTCTTTTCAGCAAATGTAACTTAGATACACATTTTACATCAGAGAACAACAGTTGGTGAGCACCAAAAAATCCTCACCCTCTTGAGTTATAAGCAGAGCTAATCAAGACTAGTTTTCATTTATCCTATTTCTCTAGACTTCCTCATGCAATTATAGCTACACTCAGAGAATTCTATCAAAGTAAATATATTGAAAATCTCAATTTTTATAGCAGATAGAGTAAATGAATAATTACCTATAATGTCTGGAAATGCTAGATGAGGTAGTTTCTTTCATACTGGCAGCACCTGTGGATTCCACATCTGAGGTATTGGATGAATGTGCAGTTCCATCAGATTTCCTGTTTTTCAAGATAAGAAGATTGCCATGCAATGAAAATAATCTTATATTAAAAACTGAGCTGGCATTTCAGAAGCAAACAGATAAAATACGGTATTTTAATGTTTTATGGGATTATTTTTTTAATTTACCCAACAGTGCAGGGTAATTCCAAGGCTGGGTTCTCTATCATCGGAACTGGCTCATTATCCTACAGGGGAGGGAAAAAAAAAAGTACCTCAGCTTCAGTTTTGATTGTTGTATCAATTGTGCTTGAGAGCAAATAGGGAAATATCACAATTCATATTAACTTGTTATGTTTTTCTTCAACAATTGTGATGCAGTTAGAAGGAAGGAAGGAAGGGGGAAGAAATATCCTTACCAGAGGAGACGACTCTGGAGTTTTGTGAATCATTTTTCTTGTATAGGGACCAGGTGGACGACCTACTGATTTTTTTTTCCCCTTTTTTTCTATACCATTACTTAATTCCCTAGAAGAAAATTTGTATTTTGTTTTGTATTACTGACAATAATTTTCATTGAATACATGTTTTGGCAATGAATATGCAATTAAGTTGTCTGTTACTGAAACTATACTAAATTAGGTTATTCTGGCCAATTAACATTGTCAGGTTCAAAGCTACACGTTTTTGTCTGTATAACAGCATTAACAGATAGAAGATATTTCCAGAGACATTACTGATTCCCAAATGTTGAAGAGGAATGAACAAGTGTCAACTGTTGCTTATCCATATAATAATACTTGGTCAAAATGATGGCACATTTACCAATATAATTTACAATTTCACAATATACTTCCTATTCAGAATTCTAGTTAGATTATTGCCTAAGAGATCCAGAAAGGCAAGAGATTTTGTTTCCCAAATGGCAGCAAAGTTGAGATATTGTCTGTTGTCCTTGCTGCTAAGTTTCCTGTTGGTTTTTTAGAAGAATCCTAACAAAGTTAACTACATTTGTTCTAACACCTTGTTCTCACTAATAACCCACCTTTACAATTATTTTGAAAAAATACACTCTACACTGAAAAGCCTTTTTGTAAGCCACCAAAAAATGCAGCTCCATGGCTAGAATGACTGGATTATTTTACCTCACATCAGGGATTGGTTTAGATGACTTTCTGCCTTTAATTTTGAACTCATGGGAAGTTCCTTCTGGTTCTTTCTCAGCCCTAAAAGCAGCATTCGGTGGCACAGGAGGAACACGAATTCTCAGGCCAAACAAATGTTTCTTTTTCTTTATTTCTTTTCCAGACATAAACCTAGATGATTTTAAATTAATTGTTAAGATTCTTATCACAGGGAAAGCAAATTTTAAAATAACAGTGTGAATGCAAAACAAAACTATACAAATAGAATATTCATTCAAATGCTACTTTACACAATCCTCACTCTCAAATACAGAATGTGAAGTGGAAAGAAGATGGAAGTTAAAATTTTTTTCTCATGCTCTGGGTTCCACTCAGATAGTTATGAAATATCACTTGAAATAGAAGCAGTATTAAAATATAAATGTTATCTGCAGCCAAAGCAATTATCACATAGACTAAAACCATAATCTAGGTCAGCTTAAACAGGCAAACAACATTAAAGAACCAGTAACTTACATGGTCTTGTAATCATTTAATGCCTCCAGGACATGCTCATATCTTTCAGATTTTGGTGTATCTGCCAGCTGTAAAGTAGTAAGAAATCATTTAACCTGTTGAATTCTTCAGTAATAGAAAGATTCCAGTTAATTTGAGTCATTGTAACTTCAGATTTGAAAGTGAAGTACATTAATGAAGTACTACCTGTGGTTGCATATTAATTATTATCCCACATATACTCTATGACTTACATCCACAAAATTAATGCCAGGATCAAGCTCAGGCCAAAGAATTTGAGTTTCACTTTGATGAAGTGCAAGTAAAGTATTTCATTGTAGTATACTGAAGGAACATAACACTGGCTTGCCCTTCCAAGACTGCTAACAAAGGATCTTCTGTTGCATTATGTTCTCCCAAATTAACTGAGATTGCAAGCAGAAGATAAGTAACTAGAGACAAAAAAAACCCATGAAAATAATTTTAACCAAAGTCCTGCCACGGGACCCAATTCCCATTTTTTCCAACATCACTCAACATGATACAAAAAGCCCAAAGAAAAACCAAACCAAACCAAGCAAATAAACAAAAAAAAAAAAAGAAAACCCACAAAAAACCACACCCAGAAAAGTTATTAGAATTAAAAAAAAAGGAGAACAGTAAATCCATTTTCATGTCCCTTTTGCTAAGGCCCAGTCTAACCTTGCTCCTCGCCTGAAGTAGCTAGTCCCTATCAAGCTTTTAAAACATGGAATCTTCTCTCTGAAAAACTGCATACTTAAGAGCAAACAAGTTTCTTGCACATTTCCCTCAATACTAAGAGAGACAAAAGTCAAAATTAAACAGCGTTTATGTATTTGTTAAGCTATGCAGTAAGATAGCTAGAACATTCATTCTGTTGCAAAGATGGTGTGAGAATTACGTTTTTTCCAGCCTTTTTTTTTTAATTAAAGATCAAGTCTTGATATGACAGAATTATTGATTTGGTATGACTTAGGTAGAGATGCCATACATATCAAAGCAAACCAGGTATCTGTTCATAATGACACTAATATTTTAGTGTTTGCTTGTCTTTCTAACAAACTATTGACACTGACAGTCTAAACATATTTATTTCAAATTTTTGTTATTTACCAGAAATAGTTACTCATTTAAACCAAGAGCATACATTTGATTCTCAAATTGTGTCTGGTAGTAAAAATGGATTACAGATGTACAAATTTACTTAAAAGGAGTAAAAAAGTAGGATGTACTCATCATAAGAAAATTACAAACTTGTTATATGTCACCTGTATTAAAAAAACTTCAAAACCCTGAACAATCTTCATGCACATAAAAGTGCATACTCAACTAGCAATATGCCAATCTGAACTTAGACATACATTTTTTTGCATCTAACATTACATGCAGAAACAGATCAACACTGCTCCTCTTAGTTAAATAGAAAGTCAATCTGCTTGAGTAAATGGATTTCCCTTAAGGTTAAGATAAATGCCCACTAAAGAAATATCTGGAAAGATAACCAGTACAGTAATGAACTAAAAACAAGATGCCTTGACAAGTAGCTGAATCAGACTGGAAAAGGATGAAAACAACTTTTAGACTGGAACACCAACCATCCCCATTGTTTGAAAGAGGAAGGAAAGAAGAAATGTTTGTGTACAATATTTTGTTACGTGTTACATCTTAGAGACTTTGGATATATCTTCATGTGCAATATACTCTGCATTCAGTTCTACGTTTGGATTTTCTGGTCAGGGCACATGAAAATATCAATGCAGTAAGAGAACTATAAAGTGAAAGGAAAATAGAAATACGCAACAGAATAAATAATTGAGTATAAATAATTAAAAGTTGCCATGCAAATAATGAGTTACGTGGATAACTTGAAATTTTACAGCTTAGAAAAACATACACCACTTAAAAAGCATTCTATTTCTGCAACAAAATTCATCATCTCGTTGTTTAGGATTACCAAATTTTAAAGTACTAAAGGATTTAACATCCCAAATAAACCAGTTCATAGGTTATGAACTTTCAGGACATACGTATGCACTGTGAGAAAAAACAAGAAAGGGTATTCCAATTACTTACCTCACCAGGATGCAATCTATCCCAGTTTTCATTAATGTAGGCCATAAGTTCAAGCTCTGAATCAAAATATTTCTTCTTATGAATAACACTTAGGTTGTAAAGGCATAGATGTGCTATATCTACCCTAGAATATTTGAATTAAAAACAAAAAAAACCACACAAGTATTTTTCTTCCAAATGCCTTACTTTGAAATAATTTAGTAGAAAAGATATTAGCACAATACAGTTGAAGGAACACAAAGCACAACTTAAAACACTCAATCCAGACAACATCATGAAACCTCCTGTAATTTCTCTTAACATGATTCCTTCTGTTTTGCGTTTTACTTTCATTTCTGCCTCATCACATTGTCATGATCTTTTAAACTCCAAAACTGGTGTGAGCCATGGGATAATTAAGCAAGTCTCAATTCCCACCTGATTGTATTAATTCTGAATTCATGCAATATTTTGGTGAACTAACATTTAACAACCTAATTTCCACCATATATTTAGCACTAGGCATATTTCCACAAAATTGGATCTCATTTCTAACACAGCTTAGTTTAAAGATTCCAAGCTACAACTAACCATTAAGACTCATTAAAGACACTATTATAAAATGTGTCAAGATGTACTCTCGTTCTCACTACATCTGACTTATGTAGTAGCAGGATCCTATGCCTGCAAGAAATACTAAACTCAGGTATCTCCATCTTGACATATACAACCAGTGAGCAGTTGCTTGCTACTTCACTGAACAATCCCAGGAATAAACCCCAAGAGCATGCAATAACAATATATCTCTACACTTAAGGATAAACCCTGAGGGAAATTTATCCCTGGTCATATAAACAGCAAGAACAACTCCGGAAACAGCTCAAACTAACACATGGATTTCCTTTTTAGCAAGGAGAACCAAAACACCAAAAAGAAAAGCAGAGCATGTATTCAACTCACCCCTTCTTTTTTTTAATTCATACTTACCATCTCAAGGGTAAACGTTTGAGGTATTCTGGTCCAGAACTGCAAACTGAGCAAATGAACGTATAAAACCTAAAAATATACACGTAAGTATATGTACATGTCTCTGGTGATGGGTATCCATACACACACACTATTAATGTTTTAACACTCTGGTTATAAAAAAATGAAAGTTAAGCAAGCTAGAAACCCAGCGATATGATATGACAGTCCGTCTCCAAGCATGTGTCCATTGCGTGTAAGACATCAGTCACCCACACAATGTGAACTTGCAAGCCTTTCCCCTAACTTAGGCCCACGAAAGGGGCCTGCTTCAAAGCTTCCCATCTCCCAGCTGTCAGCACCTGTAGTATTAATGGACTTTCACACAAAGTGAAGTCAGTAGCAGCTGGAATTCAACTAACCCTTGGTTATGACTCCACCACCCATCACCACACCCTCCTTCATCCAACAGATGAAGAACTGCATTTTACTGGCACCTGAACACATGCTTTATTCTGTATAATCTACTCAAAGTGCAACCTGGTTTTGAAAAATACTGTTGTATTATGGATGCCCTAGTAAAAGCTCATACATGAGATTTCCTTCACATGTTAAATAGAGACAGCCATAAAAGTGCAGCTTAATTTTCTTACCTGTCACCAAAAAGCATTGGCTTTTGGAGGCACTGCACACAAGCCTCATGAAACCACTGCTTACATTTGCAGCACTGCAACATCTTTAGATACCAGCTTCACCAACAGAAAGAAAAACAAGATGTGTTAAAAAACTTAGTGAAAATTGTTCATTATGTTTAAATTAAATAGCAAGAGATCTCTTGACCCAAACTCATTTTCACAGTTTATAAAGCAGTCATCTCTAGGGATATTTCAGTAATGTTTGCTTCCACAGTGAATCACTACTAGAAAGGAGAGATCAGGAATAATAAAACATAGTCTAGTAGAAGAGTGAACTAAGTTATTCCATGAAGAAAATAAATATTTCATTAACTCTGACAACCACCTTTTAATTCTTGATAATAAGAATTTAGTAACTCCATAAAAGTTCCTTCTCACATACTAGATTATCTTCTTTGTTATTTTCCAAAGCACAATACAGCTGCACTAAGTCACAAACATTTGTTCTGGGGATTCAACTACTTGAATCCTCAAAAGAAACCTTATAGTTTACAGAGGTTTTTCTTTTCTTTTTTTCAGCTTCTCTCTTGAGAAAAGGCATCATGTAAGACTGAAGCGATGTTTGTCCAAGTCTCCAAAATTCTCAAACCAGAGCTCTGTCCTGTGCGTGTAAACTCAAAAATGTTGCTTCTTGACTTTTTGACTCTTTACTTGCCTTGACCTCAAATCTTCAATGCTATCTTATTCATTCATTCATGCAACACCAGAGTACTTATCTCTACCTGCTTAAGAAGTCCTCTTCTTGCCTTTCTTGTAAAAAAGAACCAGCAGAGGACTCTGCAATGCCATAAGAGGAGAAAGAATCTTTCCCCTGCCAGTGACTGAAAGTCCAGTGTATGATGTTATAGTAGAATCAGACAGCTGTGTATTGCAACAAAACTTAACAAACTAATCTCTATTTATTTTTGTGACATCAGAAAAATACTATCTGTTTCTCATTGTAGAATGTATCACATGACAAAATAAAAACAAAACTAAATATTTTATGGGAGAAGAGAAGAAATAATGTATTTCCCATTAGCCATTTTAAAATGTATATAGAATTCAAAAGCCCACTTTACATCCAGTTTTTAACACCTACAAACAACAGAAACAGAAACTAACAAGTTCACAAGAAAGTCTACATGAAAAGAGTGCAAAGTTCACAGCTGCATTACACAGAAAAGTTCTATATTATCCATTTACTTACTCTCCAGGTCCTCCACAATAGCAGTAACACTGCTGCACATTGGTTTTATGGCCTGCATCCCACTCAAGGTCTGTTGCATTATATGGTAACGTTTGTTTCATGACTTGCAGTGCTTTGGCATTTGGTCCTTTCTTAAGCGCACCACCTCTCTGGGCCAAAAAAATACATTAGTTGACAAAAACAATAATACGTTCCTGAAACTTTCAAAGCTTTTTAATTTGAATGTTATGAAAATTTGTCTATAATCAAGTCAAATACTTTCACTTGCATTTATGTTTTAATACTAGCATGTTTGTTTAAAAGCAAAACATCATCTATTTCTAAAATACTACTTCTCAATATACAAAACTTGCACTCAGAGCAAAGATTAAAAAAATCACTGAAAAAATGCTGCATCTTTTTTTTGTTTCAATTTCATAAACAAAGATGCATGCAATATGAAATGTATTAAACTTCTCCAGAAACGCACCTTTGTTGTTGTTGCAAAAACACACTGTCGACAGAGCCATTTATCATCCGAATCAATCACGCTGGAATCAATATTTGGTGTGTGACACAGCTGATGGTAACCTGTATAAAAAATGATCAGCCAAACTGTTATTAAAGTGGCAAAAGAAGCTTACACAGAATTAACTATATATAACCTCTAATGCAACTATAAGGCGTTATCCATCATTAAGTGCAAAAAACCTGATCAAAAACATTAGTAACAAATTCAAAATGGTATTTTAGATTTTCTTAGTAGAAAAAAATAATCTTGACTTACAGAACGGATGTTAGTCACTTTAACATGGATTCTCATCATTCACTGAGCTGTTAATAGCCACTAAGGGCTACAAAATTTAAGATCAGTTGAGCAGTCAGTCATTGCCAGGCAAATATCCTCCTTTGTGAAACAAATCAAAACATCTTTTAAAATGCAGCAAATAGGGGAAAAAAAATCTAGTTACCTTGCCCACATTTATCACATATAACCATTTCATTCGGTGCTTCTGAATACTCTTCCTGACATATTGTACAGACCATTTCCCCACTTTCAGTGGCTCCTAGACAAAGATGAGAGTGTGATTTTTTTTTCAGATTACACCTGCAGTTAGAACTGTCACCACATGTATAGCTTTTTTTGTCATTTCAGTTACAGATGCATGCATGCATTGTAGAAACACTTTGTTACAGAGCCAAACTTCTTAACAAGAATATATTCAGACATTTTGTACACGCTGGGACAAATATTTATATCACTTATCATATGCTATAAGGTTCCTTAACATCAACAATAAAAATTCAGTAACTGAATAAAGAATGTAAATTCAGGTTAAAAATACATATAAATAAATCCTATCTGGACAACTAATAAATATCGTTCATATTTATATTACTTTGTGTTTCTTTTCATGTAAATACATACACAGTTTGGTGCATATCTTTTTGACAGACCTGAGCAAGATACTTTAATATTAAACTCCAACATTCGTAGGAAAGATGTTATTACTACTTATACATACCTGCAAGCATACAAAAGCACACAGTTACACTACAGGTAAGGGAAAAAAGTATGCTTGTAAACTGGAAACAAAACTACATCTTGGTCCTTTTAGACCATGTATCAGTGTAAAAATCTGGGTTAAAATACAAGCTTCTTAATTACAGAATATTCTGAGTTGAAATGTCCTCATATGTATTCATTAAATCTTGATAGTTATGATAAATGAATCAAAGATCATAAACTTGTACTATACAGAAGCAAAACAGCATTTTTTTTTACAAAGTCCTCAGAAATAAAGCAGTTGATTTTTTTGCTATTATGAATACAAAGCTTCTCCTTTTAGCAGACAGTGTTTAGTTTAAACATCAAGAATCACTGAGAGCCATATCAGATTTCCACTTTTATATGATGAGGAAATTACAACAGATTTTCAGAGAAAACTGTTATCCATGCTTCATTAGCACTAGATTATAAAAATATTAACTACTCTCCCAATATCTGAAAACCAAAAGGGTACTATACAGTAGGTGTCTCACTGTATAATTGCACATTTCTTTGTATTATAAGAATATGCCAAAACCCGTAATGGTTTCTTATGTGCAACAGTTACAGGGTTACTTTTAAGTCAGAACTCCATTTAAGATTTTCCAGGTTTTAGTTTCTTTCCACATCATGTTGTTTCAACTGAAAACAGTAGGAGGACAAACATGGTGTAAATTAGGGCCCAGTTTCCTGTTAAGATAGAGGAGAGACTCTATCCCCATTCAAACAAACTCATATGTAGTCGTTTTTAGAAGTCTTCTCTGCTCCCTGCACACAGTTAGGTGAAAACAAACAATAAAACCAAAGCAACAAAAAGACTTCAGAACAAAAGAGTAACTTCAGTGATAGGCAAATGAAAAAAAAAAACATCTCCAAACAACTCTCTAACTTGTGATCCTGGATCACATTAAATTTTATCATTTTTTAGGATACAAAAATATAACATAAGCATTTATTTCAACAGATATAGTAATCCAAACAAGATACCAAACAACAACTACTTCATTGAAGTTCTTGCCTGTTTGTATGTCCTTCCAGAGAACCCAGGATTTGGAACTGTCTTCAAATATAATGAAGCAGTTCTGTTTCAGTTTATTTATCTGAAAAACAAAAACACAGTGGAAGTCACGAGTGAAAAGACTACACAGAAAAATGTACTTAGTCCTGCATAAGCAAGACAATAATACTGCAATTTTCAAAAATCTATGATACTTTAAGACTCCAGTGAAGTTAAAAATTTGTTTACCTTTTTGATAGTTCCAAGATAAAACAAGCCATCTGACCATCTAGCTAGGACATCCTGACCTTCCTCAAATTTACAAAGTGGTTTTTTGGCTTTCTGTCCATCACGTAACGACGGTTTGGTCAGAGATGCTGAGGTCTTATGGCTGCGACGTAAAGGAGAGCGCTTATGGACCAGTGAATTACCCACCGCTGTAGAGTCTCTAAAGAAAGGGAAGCAAGAGGAAAGGTAATCACAATTAGGCTATAGGAACCATGTATTTTAAACATTAATACAACTAACTCTAAAACTTCAGGTAACTAAAGACTTGCTCATGTTTTCAAACTTTTGCCACTTTTTGTAGTGGTGCCTCTGCTACTACACAGGTCTACAAAATTTGAAAGGGACAAGTTTATAGAAAGAAAAATGTTCTATAAAATCAACTCATATAAACAAGGCTGGGGAGACATAAACTTTCCAGCTCAGAGACTCATCATAAAATCACCAGGAGCATCAAAGAACACATCAAAAACATTCAGTACGGGATTACTTATGCAAAACTTCAGTCACTCTAATCATTGACAGTTTTCTAAAATTCCAAGAAAGCTAAAAAGTTCCTAAGCCAATTCTAACTGGATTCCCTTGGTAGGGAGAGTAGCAGTTGACAATTAATGTGGTGCTCAGCAGTTACTCAGAATCAACAGAAATAAAATGAGGGGCTGAGGTGTGGAGAAAGCAGGCTGAGCACTGTGTTGACTCAAGGTAAATACTAATGGAGGTAACTTCCAACACAGCATCATGCTTGGCCACTAGGCATAACTGTAGAGGTACCCAGCTCAGAAAGAATTTCTACATGTTAAATTTCTGATGTAAAATAAGTTACCCTCTCTGTTAGAATAAGAGTGAAAAATAATACGGAAGGAAAAACAAAAGATCTCGCAACCTTTCTTCATACAAGAAACCCAAACTTATAAGTTACTTCCATCAATCATTTTTCCTCATACAATTCCACAATACAGAGCCTACTTATATATAAGTGTGAATATGCTTTTATGTCAGACTAGCCATCAAACACTACACTCCAAGTAAAAGAGTAAAATATAAAGAATTATAAAACAGGACCAAATAGTGCACAAGGAAGAATCTTCATAAGTAACAGGCAGAATTTGAGACTATGTGACAAAGTTACCATCTGCATATCCAATTGTATTTCCTCTAGAAACTAAAGATACGTATAACTACGATGGAAACACAAAGACAGATAAGGGAATTAAATAGGATACAGGCAATTGAAAGAGCAGTTTCACCTCGCCCCAAAACAGCTTAGGTACATCATCAGCACCAGAAACATTTGAATTAATCTCAAAGTACCAACACAAGCAGTAAATTAACCAGTGTCCCATATAGTTTGAGAACTGCCATAGAAATGTTAGAGAAGTTGCTCTACAGCTTCCAAGAGAGGGAGTCTTCTCCCTAAAGAGTTTACTATTCACATTCAACACGAAAATGAAACTGGAAAGGTAATGGCTTCAAACATCGTATTAAACAGTTTAAACCAAGGAAGTCAGGCACAAGAAAATCACCTGCTTTAAGCATATTTATAATCAGTGTGACTAAACAATGACAAGGCAGTAAGAGCAGCCATAATGGATCTCTGGCATCCTCATGTACAAATGGGTCACCAATTTAAGTCCTGCTTCATCCCAAATCAAAAAATATTCAGACAGGTGACTAGGGAAGACCAGAGGAACAGGGAAATCTTTTGGCATGTTTCACAGCTGGTACCTTGTCACTTCATCTGACATCCTTCATCACTGCTTCAGAAAACTGAACTGTCATTTTCCATCTTCTCTTTTCAAGGCCCAGTAACAGTGTTTAGACTTACCACCCAGCCAGATTTCCCAGCTAAAGAATCCTACCAATTCTGTTGCTTCTTATGCAAAAGCTGTTTCAAGTTATTGCTGCTTTTCCCCAGTTCTACTCTAACCTCTGATAAATGGAACAGGATTCATGCAGCATTCGAAGTAAGTTTACAATAACAGAGTAAAAGCGTGGCAGCCCAGGACAGTTATTTTTTGCTGTTTTCTCAGCAGTACTATCTGGTTTACAAGTGTTTTGACAGAACTAGTCTCCTACAGAGGTTCAGAGATTTTCTTTCCAGATTTTCATCTGGCTTTAGAGCCTAGAAAAAGCAGCTACAAGGCAGGAATGTTTGCTCTTCTTTTCCAGTACTTGAAAAAAGGTGTGAAAGATCTCATACGGAATATACAAATAGACACAATAAATTTCTTATAAATAACGCATATTTCCATTCGGAAGAAAAAATATGAGCTCTACATTAGAAAGTCTTTAAAATCATTCTTATAAGTACAGAGGTTTGTCCCAAAACTCCATTGAAATGATAACAAGAAAGTGTGCATCATTTTCTGGCCCAAAGCACTTAAATGAACCTATACATTGACTCATACAACAGTGTAAATTCACAATAACAGCTTCAGACACAAAAGAATTTTGATACATAGCAGAGATGTGAGCCAAAAAACCAGACAGTCCTCCACTGCCCACACTGCCCTCCTTGTGAGTGATGGCAGTGCCCAAGTGATGACTGAGCAGCTCGCGCAGCAGCTGCGGCTGTGGCAGTTTATGGTTTATCTCACACAGACTGAAAATAGGGTTAGTTATCACAATAGGCTGACAGTAGCTTAACAGTTGCTTTCCACATGCATAGGAAGTTTCCCTTCAGGGAAACATTCCCTCAACGTTTTTGATGGAGATTAAACAGGAAGAACTACTGTTTCAAACAAGCTGCCTTTAATGAGCTGGACTTAAAGTAGGTGTCTCTGAAGTATCTTCTGGAACCACTGCACAAGAAATGCAGTGCACACCAGTGTAAGAGCTACATGCGTAAGATGTTACTAACTTGCTCATCTGTCTTGCCACAGCCCTGGACTGTAGTGGAGTACTGAAAAGTCACACCTACCATTAAAATAAAACTTTTGTTGGAAGTTAACTTCAGTCCGGATTTTAACTTCTCGCTTGCCAATTATGAAATTAATTTAAAGGTTCCACATTTTCCAGAAACTTGCTCTCAAGTTATTCCTAAAGTTAGCTTCACAGCACCTTCATACCATACTATTTATAGTTATCAACAAAATCAGTAGCCTTTAAGTAACAATTTCCGCATCTTAAAAGAACTTTTCTCCAAGAATTGATAGTCATGTAATATCCAACAGATACCTTGTTTTTCAGAAAAACTTATCTGATATAAAAATCTAGCTACACTGCACGTCATACAGCATGTATGGCTTTACATTCATTAGTCAATACAAAGTATGTTGTTCTGTATTCTTACTCAGGCAGTTAAAACAAAAAAAAAGTACTTACACACCCATACAATACTTTGTAAGTCAGTGGTGGAAGTCAGTAAAATTGCCAGCACGCTAAAATACGTCTGAAAACAGAAATGCACTTTCACCATTTCCTGAGAAGTTGATTCCATGAAACACTGCAAATGCCCATTGATTTCTCATCTTGGGAGTCTAGATCACAACCACAGACATTCTCAGGCAAGACAGGTAGAAGATCTAGAATACCTTCTATTCATCTACTTAATGAATTAGTTTATAATATGCTGCATAAGCAGGAGATAACTGCCATTGTCAACAAGAACGGCAAACCCTCTCTGAAGGCAAACTACCTAAATTGGCCTGATTAGTGAACCATGAGCAGTTACTATACCTGGCAGTGTATTTATCAAAATTAGATTTGTTAGTTTTGACTGGCTTGTAGCCTTTTTATTAGCAGTTAGAAAATTTTGATGTTCATTTGGTGCCTCTGACTCCTGTATCCCCACAGCAATCCTACAGAAGGAAGTGGAAAAGCTAGCGGAAAAGACGTGAAGAGGCTGGAGGATCAAAAAGACTGAGCACTCTTGTTTCCAAGTGTTTGTTCCTTCAGATATTTGAACTCCCGTACTCCTTCAGTTGCAAAAACTGTTGTGAAACAACTTCTGTTACGAAAAACTCCCTTGACAGGTCTTTTTTTCCCCAACCATCTCAGTTCACTGATTTGTTTCACAGAATGGTTTGTAAGCACAACTGAATAAATGCAAACAAGCAACTTGGGACACAAACTCCCTCAGCTGTCACTGCCAGACTGCACGACTGAACTATAGTCACAGGTTCACTGACAATGCACGCAATTTCAGGAAACTTCTTCCAGAAGGGCTGCCCGATTCACAAATGCTGCAACAGGAACAGGTAAGAGCTATCCCATGAGTACAGACAGTTCTTGGAAGTTCATTTAAAGATATTAGGTTTTAACAAAGTGCCCAAAGAATATTAAGAGAAAATTTTAATCCACTGAGAAAACTCAAAATGGGACAGACAACTTATTTATTCCTAGTAAATACAAATCACACTGAAGGGAAGACGAGTTTAAAGATTTATCAGAAGGGAATTCAGATAAGAAATCACACACAGAGCATCCTACTAAGACAACTCACATAAGTTTAGGATGTATCTCAAAACTGGAAAATGTGGTATCACACATGAGAGGAAGACCTAGTGAAAGAACTGATAACTAGAGATAATCACAATCACATTAATTGCTGATTAATCACAATTTCTTAGTCCAAAGTTGCAAACTGAACTTTTATCAAACTTTAAGGAAAACTGAAGTATGAAGAAGTTGTAAAGGAGGTTGTAAAGTACCAGCCGTTTGTTCTCCTCTCCTTAAAACAGGAGAGTTAGCATCTCATAGGGAATGAGGAGAGTGAAGGTCTAGCAAGGGCTCAGAACACACAGAGGTGATGGCAGTTTCACACATGGGTTATCCAATGCAGCAGCTTGCTTCCCTCCCAGAACCTCTGGAATGACACGCTGACTTCTCCATAAGCTTCCTATTCAGTTTTCTTTTCCCTAAATATTAATAAGGGAATCCATATTAAAACAAAGTACCTCACAGAAATATCTGGTGATTAGACAAGCCAGGTAAAGCAGCAAGTGCCCACAACCAGAAGGCAGCAGAAAAACAAAATTAATCTTTTCTGAGAGCCACAATCTCCACTTGTTTACCCAGCCCCACATAACCAGACTAAAACCATGCTTCCAATATTGTTGCAAACTTGGGACTGGGATCTAGTACCTATGTTAGCAGCTGGAGAGATGATGGATCCTAGCCACACTTCTTCCCATCTTCCTTGCAGCTTCTCCACCATTTATGAGCTTTCATGCTGAACATTTTCTGTTCACTGTGTCAAACACACCTTCCTTCCCCAAATATTCTGCTGAGCCAAGAAGACAGGCAAACTGTTAAGGAGAATACTTCCTCCACCCCAATCCAGGCCCAAACTTTGGAACAGGCTGATTTAACTGACAACAAAAAAGAAAAAAATCACTTTGCTTTTCATAATGCCAACTTTATCGCAACAGCACTGTTCAATTATACATGAACAGGACATTATATTAGTGCATTGCCATGAACTTTCATTAAGCCAAGGATCAAGTACAAATCCAGATTATAGTCTACCCTTTTACGCTACTCCATAGACCCAAATGAACATTGAGTTTCAGATGTGCTGTATCACAGGATACCTACAAAACATAGTTGGAGCTCCTTACCTTTACACTATTTTACATGTTGGTACAGTCAAAAGCCAACTGTACCAAAGAAGGATAAAGGGACTCTGATCTAAGCATCCCTCAGTCTAGAAAAGTGGAGAGCAGTGATTGAGGGATAAGAAAAACATATCCAAATTATTTTCAGTTTTTACAGTTGTTTGGGACAAGAGAGTAATTCAGGATAGAAAGGATCTCAGGAGTTCTGTAGTCCTGCTCAGCTATGAGGTCAAACGAGGTGGCTTTATCCAGTCAGCCCTTGAAAGCCTCCGGTAATGGAGACCACACACCCACTCCCTACCCCTGTTCCACTGCTGAACTGTCTTGGTGGCCCTCCACCATGCTCATCTACTTTGCTGTCTCTCTTGCACCGGGAGAATGAAAACACAGTATTCTAGCTAGATGCCATCTAACAGGTTTTGTGTAGAAGTAACTACCTCCCCTCGGTTTTCTGGCTAAACTTCTTTCTGAAACGCAACAGATTCACAGACTTAACAGTTAATCACATGAATGGGCTGCAAGGACTCAGTTTTTATTACCAATTTTTATTTTTTAGAAGCAAAATTTATTACTTTTTGGCACGTAATGTGATGTATATACTTTTGAAAGTATAGATGTTCTGTGGATACTAAGGACTTTTTTCAAAGTATCAAACCAGGCAGAATACTTTAGAGGAAAAAATCATAGCCAAAACAGAAGTCTCTTTCAAAAGATTAAAAACCCCACCAAAGCCAACCACCCTATTGGGATAATAATGTATTTGCATGAAAATCACACTTGATCATCATGGGTAGTGTTAGGGTTGACTGGGTAAAACTGACAAAAAGCAACTTAAAATTTCTCATCTTGCTGACAGGTAGCAGCTTATAAGAGTGGTTGCTGTGAAATCATTGATACAACAAAGTTGTTCTGCCTTAAATGATACTTTAACTTCTATCCATGGTGGATTTCTTAAAGCTTTGCTCGAGTGGCCTGTGAATTGGCTTGCTGCATGTGTTTGAACAAACATGTGAACTTGACTCATGCAGGCCCACTTGCTCACATTCTCCCTCAAGAAATCTTAAATACAAGAAGTGTTTTAATTCTATTTGATATGCATAGTGAAAGTACTAGACTTTAAAAGACCATTACCGAATAACATTTCCCTAAATATTTAGTATGTAAGGAAACAGGATAGGGCAGTTCTGTACTGCAATAGCCATTTGTTTGGGATCGATCATGTGTTTGTATACAAAGTGAAGACGCTGAAGGTAGTAGAGGGGAGCAAACAAGGGTATCAGGTCACAATACACCTTTTCAAATCAGAATTCCCCTTAATTGCATGCTTAGCACCTCCTTAAGTACAGCAACTGCCTTTTCGGTTTCTGCAGTACCCAAATCCAGTACATGCAGCAACATACCTAAGGGAGTATGAGCCCGAACCCAAGGAATGAAAGAGATATCAGACAACATGTTGACTTGCACTGAGGGGAAGTGGGGAAGAAAAAGGATTTCAGAGGTGAATAAAACTCCATAAAGATAGGTTTCCTTCTTTAAGGCTAGTCTACAAGAGCAGCAACCTTCATAGGCACCCTACAGAATTAAAAAAAAAAGATATAAAACATAAATAAAGTAGTATTAGCCACTATTACTCACTAGTGAATGAAGTATGTCCAGACTCATCAAGAATGCTCTCATCATTAGCTACCCTCCCCTCAAACAAAGTTAAACTTCTTGATTTCACTCCTCCATGGAGATTATACCTCCAACAATACCTGTGGGCTTATAATTCTTCTCCTGTTGTGTTTTGCTCAAGGACACACTTCCCCTCCATTTCCTGCAAGGAAGGCCTCTAAAGAAGGTGAAACCAACTCTGCAGCAAACTCAGAGGCCAATAACACAAAAAGTGCCCTTAATTCACAAACTAAGAGAAGATTCATATTGGCTTCTAGTCACATGTGCTTCTTCTCTCCAAGCTTCCTTCTCCACAACTCGCAAGAGGAGCACAAAATATGCTTTATTGCCTCTAGTACTATATCAATTCACATTTATCTACAAGGAACACAGAAGTCCACTCTCTACTAGGAAATGAACTGTAACTCATTTGTTACAGCTGCTCTTCTCGTAAATTTTACCTGATCTCCTAATGCAGGGAAGGATAAACATAACTTGATACTACCAATACATGTGTCTTTCACCTATTAAAAAAACATATACACCTCAATAGCTGCTGACTGGCCATATTAAGCTAACTTTTGAGAAGCATCTACAACTGATTTAAAATTCCTCCAAGAACAGAAAAGGCAAGTTGTTGAGAAGCCACACATCTATATTTGACAAAATAAGGGTTAACTGAGGAAAATATTACTACATTATACTCTCAGTACAGATCTACATTTCACAGCTTGTAGCTCCTTGCAAAGATCCTTCTCATTTTCACTATATTACGCACCTTGTTCCATATTTTCAATCTTTGTTTTCCCTTATTCTCCTTTCACTGAAAAGCTATGAACTCATTAATCTGTAGCCTAATAATTCAGAAACTAAACTTCTTCCCCTCTTTTAACCTCAAACACTTTCAAACTAAATGTAATTTGAGCTCTCAAAAAAAGGGACAAATATTAACGTGTTAACTTTTACCAACCTGATTACAGATCAAAAGAAAAAAAAAACCAAAACAGGGAAACTGTTTTGTTATTATCCCACACTTTTGCCAGGTTAGTTGTACAGCATTGATCACATTCTCTAACACTAAGTCCAGAGAAAATCACGCCATTATCCACTACCAGGTTTGACCTTTTAAAGTTATGAGCTGGGCCTACCTATCACAGATTCCAGAAAGAGCCATAATGCTACACTGCCTTCCTGGCAGCCCCTTTCATTTCATTACGCAGGCCCTCTCCTTTTAATAGCACCCAGATACCTCACGGATGAACAACAACCCCTCGTATTTCAACACTATTATCAGTGTCCAGAGCATCCAGCACAGAACCATTTTGTTCTCTTTGACTAAGAGAAGCATCGGTCCATTCATCCTACAGAATTCAACACCAAAGAAAAGAAAATGCATTACTGCACATCCTTTCAGCCAGCAACAGCTACCACACTTTAGAGGTCTAAAAACCCACCGTGCGCACTCAGATCGCCAAACGTGACAGAGACGAAGCGGTGAGGCGCTGCAACCAACCGAAAAACAATCCAGCAGGAAGAAATCAAGCCCAAAGTCACCAGCGAGCACCACCACCTCTTTGTGCTGCTCCCTCGGCGGCGGAGCGGCCGCAGCGCGCTCGGACGGTGTGCCCGGGGGGACGAGGAGCACAGGGCCGCGCGCGGCTCACGGCCCCTCCGCCCGGCACGGCCCGGCCCGGCACGGCCCCGCCGCCTTTGTTGTGCTCACCGGGGACACCACCGGCCCCTCGCTCGCTGCCAGCGCCCGCTCCCACGGGCCTCCTCTCCCGCCCCCTGCCCCGAGGCCTCGGGCCCCCCTCGCCGGAGCGGGGCCCCTCTCCGGGCGGGGGTGCGAATTTTGAGCTTTAAATTCCTTTCAGTTATGCTTCGGANAGCCGGGGCCCAGCGGCGGGCCAGCCCGCACCCGCGGGGACGGGCCGCCTCCGGCCGCGGCCTGCCCTGCCCTGCCCTGCCCGGAGCGCCCCGGGTCGCAGAGCCACCGAAAAGGGCGTGCTGCGTCCGTCTGCCGTCCCTGGAAAGGGACTCGGACAGGGGATCTTGGACAACTAGTCTGGCCAATGCCTAGTTACATCAGGATACAACAAACAGTATTTATTATCAAAATCTCCTGTTCACAGTTGTTTCAAATACAAGTTTTAGGGGACAGTTCTCCCCTGGATGCACTAAGTAAACACTGTTTAGGAATCATGATAACATGCTAAAAACAGACTTGGACAGGCTGCTCTTCGCAGATCTTCGTGTACTTTGCGCAGCAGTCAGATCTTGCTAGTGCTAAAGGCTCACCAGAGGAAAAAAATTGCACTCAATATGAAGTATATCTGCATAAAAATTCTTATTTTTAAATCACAACAGTGGTGTGAGAACTAGTGGTCAGCTAAGTTAAAAAGCAACATTTCTAGTAAGCAACAGAATAAACATCAATAACTGGCTACCTCACAACTTCCTTTCGCAGTCACATTTGGAGGGTCTTATCAGCCTGTTGTCCTGCTGTATCTTTGAAATTATCTTGATCAAAATTTGTCAAAGTAGAATCACTCACCTATAATGTGAATTGTTGCACCCCCAGCACCAAAACCCCCTAGACACATGGTAGCTCTATCCTCCTTGTCCTTAAAATATTGTTCCCAGAAGGAGTTTTTAGAACCTCACTGCAGCGTTGCAGAGCTGCATGGCCCCGTCCTATCCATAAAGCATCATTTGTCACAAAGCTGGGAGTTGCTGCCAAAATAGCATTACCTGAGGGCAGCACAAAAAGAAACTAGAAATCCCTGCAGTGCATAAGAATAATTAGGGTTTGATAAACTGATTAGCTTACTATGACAGGGATTGCATTAGTCAGGCCAGAATGTATCCCCAAAGCTTGTTACCATTAGATTTATTACTACAAACAGCAGACAGCATGAGTGTTTTGCCACAAACTTGATTCCATGTAATTTTCCTGTAATATCCAGGAAGTACAGTATGAGCTCATAGCAAAAGACCAAATACAATAAATTTAAACTCTGTTTTCTTTAAGACCAGCTATTACTGATAGTTAGAAAAATTCCAAACTGTATACCTGCCAGATAGACACCTCATCTCCCACCACCTTAATTTAGTTACTCATACTACAACATCCTCTTTGATCACTTTAGCAAGTCACTGAATCTCCATCTGACAGGAAGACCCTTTATAAAGACTGCATGACTCCGACCCATCTGATCCATCTGCTAGACCAAGTAAATCCAGTGGCTGAGGGATACACAGACGCAGATGACTTAAGTTCAATAGCTTGTACTCAAGGACAAGAAATTTGCACTGAAAGAGTAACATTCGTTATTCCTCTGCCCAGCCTGACCAGATTATTACAGGGTTGGGGATCTCACTGGAAATGTGCACATGATCCTTTACAAATAGTTTTTGAGTTCAAATGCTCAAATTGACAAGTATATATTGCCAGAAGGAGGACCTTTGTCCACTGGCATATGTGGGGCAAAGAAATCAACAGCAATAGTAAAAATTGCTATTTTTAACAATTTAGAGTATTTAAATGACTCTTTCCATCTTTCCCATTACTATACTATGAGACATGTAGGATGAATCTGATTTGGAGCAAGCTAAAATCTTGGTCTGTTTTCTATTCAGTGCTAGTAATAAAACAACCAGTTATTTCTTCTGTTAATATTTGGCAAGACTGTATGTCATGGCTTTAGGAGGAACTTTCTTGACTTACTTTCTTTTTTGCTTTCTGCTAATATCTCAAAAGTATTTGAAAATACAGTTTAAGCAATCTCTCCTGGTGTGTTTTCAATTCCAGACATTATGTATGTCAGTAACAATGACATACATAATGTCAGTAAGAGCTTTCTTGTGTAGAAGTTTTGGGGAAAGAAATAGTCTTTGGTTATCAGATTTTGCTTAACAATAGATATATTCAGCTTTATTCCACATCATCTTATAAACAGCTGTTTTTCAGAAAGGAGCTAAATAATAACAACCTGGCACTGTCTTTACCTCTGTTCATATTTGTCCACATATTGTTAGGCAATCTCTTGCCATAAAGACATGCAAAGTCTTGGATTTTTAAAATTGTATCTTGCCTTGTTGGCACAGCAGAGAAAAATTAAATTTCACCTTCAACATATAAATTCCCTGGTACCCAGTAGAAATGGATGAATTTGAAGAGTCAGAACAGTGGCATTTCCCTTAGCCCTTTGAGGCCCTTTTCTCAAATGTTAATGTATTTTTTAAAAAATGTTATGTTTTTTATACTTTCATTGCCACAATGTCCACATAAATATTAAACAAGCAGACCAAAATACACAAAAACCAAAAGTAAAAGGCAGCAGTGTAAGTAGATGAGAGCACCAACTGCTGCACAGTATTGTTTTCCATTACCTTATTGTATCACACAACATAAAGTCAAAATGATACCCTTGAACAAGACAACACTGTAAAGCTTATCCTTGTACAGATGGTTGTCATGACCACAATTCAGCAAGTAGGGAAAATTAGATCCCAGGACATTTTCTCTGCATTGTTTAAGCATAGGAACAGCGAGAAAGCTCACTTGGGATCTTCCTATCTTAAATCAAGACAAATATGGTACATCTATTTTTACATAAACATAATAATTAGTGAGACAATACACATATGCTGCATCTATTAGGATTCAGCTCAGAAAACAATCTTCAATTTTAAAATTTAAATAATAGGCAAGTGATGTTATACGATATAAAGAATTTTGTATTGTCTTACAACTAGCTAACAGTTGTTCTCATAAAATTGCAGTATTCTCTCTTGATACTAAAGACAAAAATAGCACTGAAAACATTTAGAAATAGACATATTTAAACATTTTCTGAGATAAGAATATGACTAATTTTTCATCCTCACAAAACAACAATACAGAGGAAAGTAAATTAATATTACTGGTGGTAGGGTACCCTGATATTGGTCTTCACATAAAACCACATTTTTTCTAGTACAAGCACTTTGCCATTTCCATCTTCTTTACTTTCTCAGGGGTCAGGAAATCCTGAAAAAAAAGTGTCCTGTACTTTATCTTCATCTTGTGAAAGTCATGATCTTGCTTGATAAATCTTAAACTATAAATATCCTTTTAAATATGTTCACTGTCGTGGTCATTGTTGATCCAATTCAGCCAGTCAAAGCTGTGTTTTTTTCTGTGAAATTACATGTATAGAAAAACACCTCTGGCTTGCCTGTGTGCCTGTTTATGAGGTGACCATCCTCATCCTGTAATGGGCTAAGGAGATTTCTATACTATTGCCATTAATGTATTTGAAAAAACTCTTTCTATTGTTTCCCACACTTCTGGCCAGCTGCAACTCCAGTTGAGCTAGCATTGCATGAATTTTCTCCCCACAGCAGCAAGCAGAATCTCTGTATTCGTCCCATGTCACTTGACCTTGCTTCCACTGGGCAGATACCTTCCTTTTTTGCATTGTTTCGAAGAGAAGATCCCTGCCCAGCTAAGCCAGCCTTCTGCCTTGCCTGCTTGACTTCTGACACTTGGGAATTGCTGCTCCTGTGCCCTTAGGAGGTGATATTTAAAAAGTGCCCAGCTCTGGTGGACCCCAGCACCTACAAGAACATTTTTCCAGGGACCTTAGTTATTAATTCCCTGAGAAGCCTCAAGTCTGCTCTCATGTCCAGAGTTGAGGTTTTGCTGGTACTTTTCCTCCTGTCAACAGAGATTTTCAACTCAATCCCTTCGTGGTTGCTAACGCCAAGATGGCCACCAATCCCCACTTTGCTCTGGTGACAAGCAGCAGATCCAGGAGGGCACCTTTCCAAACTGGCTCACTTAGGACCTGTTCCATAATGTTCTCATCCAGGTTTTTCAGGAATCTGCTGGCCTGGGTTGTATCAGCTGTGTGATGCTCCCAGTTAATTTCTGACAAGCTGAAGTCCTGCATAAGGACAAGGGCAGTTGACTTGGAAGTGTCCCTTAGTTCCTCAAAGAATAATTCCTCGGCATCATCATTCTGGCTGAGAGGTCTGTAGCAGACTCCCTGATGACATTGGCATCATTTGTTCACCCTTTGATTCTTACCCGGAGTCTCTCAACTCTGTCATTGCCAGCTGTGAGCTCCATACATTCTTACCCTTCTATTACATACAGTGCCAGCCCTCTGCCTCTTCTGAAGAGCCTGTAACCGTCCAATGGGCCACTCCAGTCACAGGACTCATCCCACCAGGTTTTGCTTATGCCAATGATGTCCAATCTCTGGGGCCGGGCCAAAGCTTCAAGCTCCTCTTGTTTACTCCTCATGCTGTGAGCCTTAGCGTGGAAGCATTTCAGGTGTGCGACATTGTAGCCAACATCTTGTGAGACAGATTGAGGGATCCCATGAGTGCTTGTTGTCTCAAGTTTTGGCACACCATCCCATTGCTCATCACTGGCGAGCCTGGTTTTGTCTCCCTTTCCCCCTTCCAAGCTTTAAAGCTCTGTCAACAAGGCCTTCTCTGTTTGCTCCAAGTGGCTGAACAAGAAGCAATCCTGCAGTTCACATATGTTTAACAGTGGAGAAAAAAAACCAGCTTACTGTAGACTGAGATACTCAAGGACCAAAATAGTAAGAGCTTGAGACATAGTGTTTCTACATTATTTACAGCATCTTTGAATATGCCAGCTAAAGAGCAGGAAAGGCTTTTATTGTAACAGATTATTTCTCGCATCTATTTTAGTTATACTAACACTTCTTTTGTACCTAAGGACAGTGAGTGGGGTCTGAAGGAGAAAAAAATAAGTGCTTGACTAGGTTTGGCCTTGCTGATGGTGCTTATGTGTGAGTTAGTGTTCTTACTGATAATACTGTCTTTTCGTACTGAAGACTTATGAGGATATGTAGGAGTATTTTAGCTTCAGAAAACAGTTGTGAGAGAACTGTAACTTACTACTATTCTAACTAGTGGGAATTTTGCAGGGGTATGCAAGCATAGTCCTGAGTAATCTTTTTTCCTTTTTTTTATGAGACCAGTTCATAAAATTGTGAGCTCACTACTCAGAGATGGAATTTAAGAGAGGTTTGCTATTCTCCCTGCACTGTCATTCTGCTGCTGTTGTTATGTAATCGATTCCTTTCAGAAAACAAACAGGTGCCAAGACTTGAAATTTTGGTTAATTGCTTGGATTGCAATTATTCCAGTTCTCAAACTCTCCGAGAATTCAGCTGTGCACCAGTGTGATGCATTCCTTCCCCTACTCTCTAAGCCCAGATCTGAAAGCAGTTACTGAAGCTCTAGTTAGTGACTAAAGTTAAAATGCAGAGTCAGCATTTCAGAGTTAAAGCCTAAGCAAGCATTTTATTCATTCACTTTAGCTCTGCCCTGCTGATTTGCAAGAGTAATTGCAGTCTCAAATATTTTACATTGTGATGGGTTGTATCATAACTTCTTGAAGACTGTGGCATTATACAGTTTTATGGTAAGGTTTTGTCTGTCAGCATCTGTGCTCCTTTGTGGACTGTAAAAACGTCTGCTAGAGCAGAATTTCCAGCTCTTTTGTGGTTAAATTTTGTAGCAGTACAGACTAGACTTACCTCTTAACTCTAAACTGAGGTTAAAATATGTTTAACAGCCCCCCAGGACACAGTTACATGGCAGAACATTGCCATTTCATCTGCAGTGAAAAATCTGTTCTGGACATCAGTGTGGCTGGAGGGAGAATTAGTACAGCATTCCTTCTGCTCTCCCACCACCTGGAATGCAGTATGGGCCTTCTCACAAGCTTTCAGCATGTCTGCCAAGTCCCACTCTGATGGAAAATTCCTTGTTTCTCTTATTATTTTCTTCTTTTTTTTTTCTCCTTCCCGATAACATCCCTTTATCTATGAAGATGGAGACACAATACTTTTGAACAGTGCAGCATGACAGGACCCTGCTAACACTTAGAGCTGTTTCATTTAACACTGAAGAACTGTTTGCAGCCTGGAAATTCAGCTGCAGGGGCTGAAGATAAGGCAGCAGCTCTTTCTGTAGCTGCTGCCAGTCCAAGGGGGCTGCGCAGAGAGAGCCATAAGTGGTCACAGGCCAGCACACTCGCCAGCTCATCAGTGCCATACTTCATTCTTGCACTGCGTATGAAATAATGATACTGTTACATTTGTTAACTTTGATATGCTTACTTAAAAGGTGCAATCTAAGTATCATTGTTTTAGCTAATCCAAATGTAATAGCTATTGTCAGTCAGACACATATTTTGAACACTCCACACTGATGTCCTGTTGTCTCAGCCTGAAAGCAAAGATTCTGTTCTAGCACAGCATGGCATACCTGCATTCAGCTAAAAGAAAGTATACAGAAACAGGGTCAAAATCAGTTCTTATTACATCAGTCATTCATTTTCTATTTTGACATGTTTCATACCGGCACTGACATCCCCATCTATACAGTCCTGACTCTATCCCTAAAATTTGGGGCTGCTGGGACAGACAATTTTTTTGTAATTTTTTTTCCCTTCAAACTATGTGTTTTTGTGATGAGTCTATAAACATTAGTTAAATATCAACATAGAACCAAAGTAATAGTACTTTCACTTGCAACATCATCAGGCTGCAAAAGCATACCATGAACCAGGTTGTGTCTCAGTAAACTAGTGAAATTCTCCCAATGTATCATTGAAATAGTAGAAAAAATAGCCTTATCAACACAGAAGAGGTGTATTTCTACTAGATTAGGTAGTTAAAGTAGTACAATCTGAAGTTGTCATAGCATGGATGTAGCTACCAGACAGCTAAAATGAAAGATGGGTTTGGGAGACCTGGGGGAACGTGGCACACATGCACAGCCGGCCGAGGCATCCCCTGCCCCAGCCTTTGCAGCCAGCTGGAAGTGTGAGTTTTGCAAAGCAGCTAAGTGAGCTGAGAGCTGGCAGTCCCACTGCTTCCCTCCTGGTGTGCTGCCATGGCTCCAGTGAGGCCACCGGGGTGCTCCTCTGGCCTGCTCCATAGCCTCAGTAGTATAAACTCAGCCCACACAGCGGTAAAATGTTGTCTGCTGCTTCAGTCCCCTGAGCCTGCTCCTCACAGAGGCAGGAGAGGCCTGGGCTGAAGAAGGGGGTGGGGAGGAGAGCCCCAGCGAGGGGCTGCGAGTCTGTCTCTTCCCCACAGTTGTAGCTGAGGGTACAGTTACCTGACCCAGCCACACTTGTCCGACAGCTGCTGCCATCTAAGGTTGCACTCCCTTCTGCTCAGGGGCTGCTGGTGTCATCTGACGTGTTGACTGTTCCCTATGCCAGGAGCCATGCAGATGTGGCAGGTCCGTGAACTGCTCTAGCTGAAAGACATTTATGCATATATGTGTGTATAACACATACACATATGTGTAAAAATGGGTTTCTTTGCAGACAGGTCAACCTGCAGTAATTTCATGGGTGTAGGAGCTGAGAGTAGGTATACATTGAAGAGGGAGTACAGGACCAATGTAGTAGAAGTGGTGATAAAAATATTCATATAAAAAGGTAAATGCAGAGACAAAAGACTTATTTCTTCCTCTGTTCCAGTTATAGAATGAAACATCTACAACAAGCCAAAAGGGAAACATAAACTGACCTTCAGTTTGATCCCATGGGCTGCCATCTCTTTCAAATGGCCAAATGCATGTTCCATGGTTGGGGGCAACTTATGAAGTAAATAACTGAAGTATTTCTGACTATGGGACCAATGAGCTGCTTCTTGAGTCAGGAAAGCAGAAGTCTGTCAAGCAGGACTTCCAAGTAAGCACACTGGCCCTGTGAATTCACTGCTACTGAAAAGCATCATGTGATAGCCTCAGCCTGACTGGAATCAAGGACCATGTGCTTTCCTCCCCTGGGCAGCCCTGATGGCCATACAGGGGTCTGGATGGCTCTGCTCTGATGTGCTCCATTACAGCTAATCAAAGTCCATCCACCGTCCCATGAGAAATGCAAAGGGGAATACTGAGACCTGCCATGAGCAGATGAGAAAGGCCACATTCAAAGGGCTTGTCAATAGGAAGATACCCTAAAAAGCTGAGACAAATTAAAGAAGACAATGCACAAAAGGGAAAGCCTAATAAGCACGTGTGAGGATTATGTAATTCAGAAGTCAGTTTGTTATGCTTTAATTCTCTTTTAAATTACAGCAGACTGCTGTCAGCTTGCCTCTCCCAGGAACCCTACCAGCTTTCCCAAATTTCTCAGGCAGGATCGATTCTAGAGCTGCGCCTGCCAAGGATAGGAGGAAATGCAGGCAAGCATTGACAAGACACTGCACTAATGTGCAGGAGTGCTAAAAGTAGAACTCATTTTCTTTTACCCTGCCTGGAATTCAGCAGACCAAGAAGTCAAGTAGTGATGGCCTCCAAGGACTTCTTAATTTACTGCAGGTTCTAGGATGTAAAATGCCTGTGACAGTGCTATCATACTAGTAAAGATATAATGCTGTATCAGATTACTGGTGTGATTTAATTACCAACATATAGCCTGTGGTGAAAAGGGCATCCTTACTTGCTAGACCTGTAGATCCAGGTCTTATTTAAAATATTTTTTTTTTAATCAGAAACAGAAAATTTTGAATATGCAATTGAATATGTAATTTTCTATTGTTTAAAATGCACTTTGAATCATACATGGTGGCTGAGAAGAGGGATGAAAAAAAAAGAGATGGAAAATTGTGTAGTTTTCATTCTGTTCTGGTTTTAAATTAAAACAAATTGTAACCATCAATTTCTGATGGGGAAATTGTTTGACTTGAAGTAAAACTCCACATAAACCTATATCCTCAGGTATGTAAATGAGTCCAGGTTCAAACAATACCGTACAGAAGGGGTTTTTATGTGGGCAGTTGCAGGATGTAAACAAGAAGCTGGGATAAAACATAGGTAAAAGGAAGTCAGCTGGAATGTCAACACACAGGAAATCTTTGTTTGCGTATAAAGAGACAGTCACAAAATAATCTGGTTGAAAACTCTGCAAATCTCACATCAAAGTTGACCTAAACTGTAACAAGTTATTTAGTACATATTCAGACAAAACAGAAATATTTTCAAAGAAATCACACTATCTGTGTGATACAATACAATGACTGCGTTGGCCAGCTAATAGTTAACCTGTATTAGAGGTGTAAAAGTCTAACAAAGACTCTCTGTGTCTTCAGAAAACTGTTCAGTTTACCTCACCCACTACTTTTTTTTCTTTTTTTTAAGTATACTCCCAAATCCCAAACCAAAATCGGTGTTGTGGGTTGGAAATGCAGGTTTGTGAATTAAGTTTCCTTTCATGCAGCTACATTGCAATATAAAAGATGTAGAAAGGGTCTGATTGCCTGCTTGATCAAAAGAAAAAGCCTTATGGCCTGTAGCTTCTGTCTGAGAGTGACAGTGGTGTCATTTGAATGCTGTGTTTGGAAAGAGGGCTCTGAGCCTACATACAGTGAGAACTCAGGGCTTGCACAACACTTGCACTGTTCACCATAATGATACTGAATACGTTCCGTGTATCACAAAAGATATGCATTCAGTGCATTTCCTCCGAGATAGTAAAAGATTTAATTAACTGCAATAGTTCATTCTTTATATATTTAGACAAATTATAGCAATTTTTAATAGACTTAATTGTATGTAAAATGCAGCCTTGGTTTCTTTTAAACAAAAGACTGTGACTCAAACAGCATGCTTCCTGATGTAGATTCATACAGAGCAATCTTAAAATACATCTTTGAGGCCTGTGTTCTTACAGATACCATATCATCAAATAACAAAATTAGCTCAGTTGCAGTTCTATTATGCATTTTCTTCAGCAGTTGGGCTGGTTTAAGAAGTTCTGACCACAACCCGCTTCTTGGGTGCTTTCCTCACACCTCTAGTACAAACAAAAACTTTGTTCAGCTGTGCTGCAAATTTCATAAAAGAAATAATCTGGATTAAAAATAACTTCTAATTAAAAACAATTGAACAAAATTGATGGGCATAGAGGGAGGCAAGAAAGGAGGGAAGGGAATGGAATGTCCATGACTCAGAAATAAAACGAGCTGGGAGAGGGCAGAGGAAAAATAACTTCTGTTATTCCACTATTGCTGAAAGAGCATTTGGCAGAACTGGTCAGTGAGAGCTGCAGCACCAGGTTTGCAGAGCCTTTTAGGAACTGGGCATAGGCCTAATTTGACAAGATACTTTTCTAGCATATTGGTATGGTGCAGTCAATCTATGACTGTAGTGATACTTACCTCGCCAAAATTAAATGAAGCATATAGATAAAAATGATATTGCATACTACATTAGTGTGAGCTTGTTTATTTACTTATAGAGTTTTAAACTGTTACTGCTCCAAATTGCCTCTTATCATTCCATTAGGGGGAAAACTCCACTTTTAGGAATGCTGTAACCTGGTAGTTATTGTGTTGTCATTCTTTTATTATTTTGTATAGGTGGATCGAAACATCCCTTGTTCTGAACTGTGTACTATTAAACAGAAAAGAACTCAAAGACTATATTTTAGACTACTGAATTTATTCTGCTGAGTTATTTTTAATAATGTAAGAAAATTTGCGTCTGAATGCAGTTCCTTACCTTGCCTAAAACAGCATTTTTTCTTAAAAAAAAAATCAGTCCAAGTATAAAATAGCTTTACTTCAGTAATTATATTTACAGTGGGAGTTCCTGCTAAGTACTGTAGAAATTTAGGTGTTGACAAATTTAAAATAATTCAGTTAATACCTTATGCCTGCTGGCATTTTTGATCAACGATCCCACAGCACTTTCTATAAAGTAGGCTACAGGAATCAATTAATATACAATCAATACACTGCCTACTCTAGGGATGGAAAAAGGCATGTGCTCTGTGCCAGGAATGTGCTTGACTGTTTGTTATTTTGTTTATTTAAAGGGAAGTGAAAACTGTTTTATCTAGGGAAAAAGATAAATAGTTAAGTGATCAAGTGTACATATAGTTAGTTAACAGCTTGGAATTTTAGTAACATAGCTGCTTCTTTCACAAGAGGTGATAAGCTTTTTAAGGAAGTTCATGTACTGCAAATTACCTCAAGATTCCCAACTTCAATAAGATTATACCAAAAATACATTTTAAAAAAAGGATTTGGACCAAACAAATTGATAATCCTTACAATTAGACATTTCCTGAAAGGAAACATTTCTTTCCTAAAGATTTCTGCTACTCATTACTGCTTTCCAGGGTGCTGTCAGAATCTTCTAACAATTCAGTACAACATTTCTGCATTTCACTTGTAGAGTTTTTGAATGTAGCAAAGCAAGTAAGACGAAGTGTTATGTTCCGAGTAATCCCTGCCAATATCATGAAGACTGATAAGGCATGCCACGACACTGTACTAATTCTTGCATATGGGGCCAGATTTCCAGCTTCATTAAAGCCTGTGAACTGAAGCAGATTTACTTATGTAAGATTTAAGGCCTGATGCAATGATTAGTTCAGTTCGAATTCCTACATAACACATGATTCATTCACTCTGCCCAACAGATCACCGGGTTGGAGTTTATGTTTTAAGGACACATCAGTTTTAGGGCAGACTTGAAGTGCTTTTCTTCTTATCCCATTTTGAGCAGTTCCCGTCTCTGCCACTTCTTCCAAATGTCAAGCTATTCCTGCGTTTCTAAACATGACAGACTGAAGTGGCACGCAGAATGAAAACGGAGAACCGATGTGCCTTTTTTCTTTTTCAGTGTTATTTTAATTGGAGTTCAGCAAACAGTTCACCATTCAGCTACACAGAGCTGCATGGCAGAAGTGAGAGAACAGCACGGGAGTAGGTGTAAGTAGTAGAGGACAGTGAGGAAAGGGCTTCACACAGCAGCTCTGTTGTCTGTAGCTGCTCTTCTGCCCATTTTCCTCCTCCATACCATAGCAGGCAGAAGGCAGGGCAGAGCTGTAACTCACTAGCTGAGGTTCACAGTCTAGCATTTTATTGTGAACTGACTTCTCAGGCAATTAAAGCAAATGTGCTCGACTGTGAACTGACACAGTTCTGTAGTGGAAATGTCCTCCAGCAGAGGGGATGGCAGGACAGCTGGGGGTAGCAATGCATTAAACCATTGCAGCTGTTTTCCCCTTTGCGTTTCAGTCAGAGCTCTTAATTAAGTACACCGCGTGTTGACAAAGGTACTACCCTGCCAGGTAATTTGTTCCAATGCTGAACTTCCTTAGGAGTTAAAAACTCACATCTTCTTTCTAACTGAATTCTGTTGACATCTCCCCACCATCACCAACGTTCCTGTATCAGCATGTGCTAGCTTCAGTACTGGAATCCTACATTTAGGACCTAGGAGGTTTTTTGAAAGAGTGTGAGTTAGAACTCGGATGTTTTCTAGCTCTCTGAGCTTCCTTATAAACTAAGCAGGAAGATGAAAGTTCTAATTCAGGGGAAGAATTTTTGGGAAATGGGATTAGGGCAATAAGAAAATGCCAACTAGACTGTTTATGGGAAAGTCCATAAACAGGAATTAAGACTCTAACATTTCTATTACAAAAATGTTTGTGTTTTTGAACAGATTACTAGCACAAGCATAAAATAAACAGAACAAAGAAGTCTTTTACTTCAACTACTGTGACTAGAAGTTCATAGTTGATTATAACTTTATTTTCCCCCTAATTCAAAGAAGGAAATAGCCTGGATAATTAAGCAAAATAACCATGTTGAAAGCTGGGTACATTTTAAAAATCATTAACAAAAATAAGTTATCTGAAAATGATAAAAGGCTTTGCAAACCAGAAATAGATTAATGTTAGCAAGTGTACTCTGACCATGCATTTTAACATATAACCTCAATTAATCTTGAGTAAAATTCTTGAACCTCATAACTGCAGTAATTATAGCGGAAATAGCCTTGAAAGGACGAGAATGTACAAATGAACCTTAATGTTATTGGTTGATTGAATCTGAACTATGTTGCCCTTGTAGGCTTTGAAACAATACAAACACAAATGTGAACTGTTGTTTAGCATTTGCTTACAAGTGACCATTAATGAAATAATGACCACCTTCAAATCTTTTCTTCTGAGCACAATATTCCTGGAGTTTTTTCAGTCCTCTAATGTGTACAGGACTCTAACATGTAAAGCTTTCTATTCTGGATTTATGAAGACCTATTTACTCCAAACATGTTGTGTTATTAAGAGCTATTTACTGTAATGTTTTCTAGTACATTTTGAATTTTAAAGAATTTACCAAAATAAAACAGTAGACATTGTGTCTCTTAAAGCAAAGTCTTGTACCTCAAATTAATAAGTATCTCTGAATATTTAATAATAGTGGTTGTATCTAATCTCAGTCAAGAGTTACCAACGAGTCACATACATGTATATAATTTATCTGACTGTATTAAAACATGATTTTTTATGAAGATATGTGTTTAAATAAGATAAAAGTTTCAGTGGCTACAAACAGCCAGTTTACTCTAGTGTTAAGTTCAAGCTACTGATGAAAGGAATTGGACTGCCTCTAACCCAACTCAGAGGAAAAAAGAATCAAGATTAGTTTTTAGTTCAGATAATGGATCTAGTTCTTTATACAACAACTGAAATAGTTGTGCCAACCTAAGGGAGAAGGTAGGTACCAACAGCTTCTGCAGCAGGGTGGATTTATGTGAGATTAAAGTGACCATATAAATACAGCCTTAGAAATGAAACCTGCTGGCTGGAAGAGTGTGTTTCCTCAAACAGATTAATGATTTGTTTAGACCAAGTTAAGCCACAAGGGAATCCTCAGCAGGCTGTGTCTGGGTAAGAGATGGCTCCACCTATTCATGCAGTAGAAGCATTAGCATTTAGAATAATCTGAATGTGACAGGAAACAATTTCTTAGGATAAAATTAAAGTTAACACACTGATTAAGTCAGAGTTCACAGAAATTTGCAAAGGGGAAGGAAACAGGATCGTACTACAAAGGGAGCATAAGGGAAAGTTTTAGGTCTAAGCGTTGGATGGGTCCCCATTCTCATCCACAAAGACAGATCTAAGGAAGTAGGGTCTGTATAAAAACACACTCTTAGAGAGATATCTGAGCAAGTAGACAGCTGAGTAATATGAAAGGAGAAAAACATCTAATTTTTTCTAGACTTCATTTTAGAAAGCGCAGGTCATTTTCTTTTCAATCATTGCCGTTATATATTGTGTAAATACAATTATTAAATGTAGCAACAAACCAAGGCAACTGGCAAATGCTAAGGCATTTCATTCCTACTAGTGCTGTAATATTTTAAAACTGTGGCAACAGCTCAGGATCACAGAATATTTCTTAGGCATATCCAAAGAAAAAGAGCACTAATCTAGGAAGGCATGCTAGGCAGACTGGAAGGTGGTAAAGCTGCTGTGAGAAAGAGAAGTCATGTGATTATCAATATTGTAAGTCTTGTGATTATCACCATTAGAAGTCTTGTGATTATTAACATTAGCTAGAGGCTTCCTGCATGTAATATAATGGTGGGGAGAATGTGTGAAGCCTGAGGATTCCCCAGAGAGTCTCTTATGATAGTGTCCAAGTGAAATTGGTATGTGGGTGCAGCTGCTTCAAGTAAGTGAAAGAAGTACAGCACCATGGCAATAAACTGATGTTAATTCATTTAGTGTTAAAACCTGTAGTACTTGCTCAAGTAAAAGAAACTTTCCTTCAAAAGAAATTGGATAAAGTTCTTTACTATATTTTTAATGGTGTACCTTTACTATCTTGAAGAATTCAGATTCTTCTCTGTAGTTTTTCAGTATTCTCATTTGTCTCGTATTTTCATTCCTTGTATGTCCAGAATTCCTGGACACTTCAACATCTGCAGCCAGTCTTTGACTTTTCTCAGTTATTCTTAATGTGCAATAGCCTCCAAGCTGTCATAGAACTGTAGATGAAGGTAAGAAGGTATTATAAAACTACATTTACTTTTTGACATTGTGAGTGACAACCACTGCTATTGTTTAAATTGCAGATGATTTCTATCTTATACATAAACCCTACATCACTAGAATAACAACATTCAGTGTTGTTATAGCTGGATAGGAAACTTAAATATTAATAGGTAGCAATAAATCAACATAACTTCTACTGCTTGGACGTTTATACCAAAGTTTTGGCACTGGCATACAAAAATGGATAACGTGTGAACTTCAGAACTGAAAGGCTGTACAGTAAATAATACATCAACATGACTTATATTCTACTCGTGTGGTTTTTCTGCATCTGCTGTCGCAATCTTTAAAATATTCCTTTGGTTTTGTACATCCAGTGAATGCCAAGTCAGTGTATGTTACACCTTTTCTGTTACTGTTCTGGCTTACATGGCCTTAGCTTTTTATGGGAGTTGCCTCTCCTGAGGCTTAACTGGGAATTTAACAGGTAACTGAAAAAAGGCTGAAATGGCCTTATTTTTTAGCATTTGGCAAAGCCTGGGCACAAAGAGTACTCCAGTGCTGGAATAAAGCATCTCACAGATGATGAAGATCTCATGTACTAAGTAAAAAATATATCCCCTAATGAACATATGCCAGGAACTGTTTGGATCTAGATGTAACAGGAAGGAGACATTTAGATCCTTGCCAGCCATATGGGAGACCCACATTTCACAATTACTCCCAACCTGTCATTCCAACGGTTGGCATACAGCACTGGATGGAGCAAGGGCTTGAGATTATTCAGCAAAACGTTAAGAAGTTTGCTCTGTGGCCTCCTCTTGTGTTGCTGGTCCGTTGTATGCTCACATCCAGCTAAACTGGTGCCAACCTGTGGAGGGAGGTGATGCAGAAAGCACAGCCATCTGGGCTGAATAGGAAGAGAAGAGACCCCCCCGTACCGTGAGCCTTGCTGGCTGTTATTGAAACCAGGATTGCTTTCACAGGAGTGCCAAATCTTACTAGTTAATGTTCAGATTTATACTTCAGGAAGACTCTGTCAGTGATTATATTATTCAAAACCCAGCCACAGACACATCTTTCTTTAAGAGTAAGCCCTGCCAAAAAATGGCAGCTTATCCTTACAGGGGTATTTTTGTGACCCATCTTTTCATCAGAGCTGCCTTCTTTGGTAAGGGCACTGAACACCCAAAGCTGTAAGATGCCCTGTTCGCCTCATTTTCATGCCCACACTGTGGCATAATCTTTGTGCCCGAAGTCTCGCAGCCAAAAAGCGTCAGAGCTGGAGATGCCCAGCCTCTGAGTTGGGCTCCCCGTGGGCCCCACAGGTCTCGTGGGCCTTGCCGGCCCATCAGACTCCATACGGCTCCCGGGCCCTTCAGGGTCCGAAGGCCTCGCAGGACCCAAGGGCCCCATGGGGCCAAACGGGCCCTGGGCCCCAAAGGCTTCCTGGGGCTCAAGGACTCCACAGGCCCTATGAGCCACATAACCCTGCAATAAAAGAAGTCACAATCGAGCCATAAACACAAGGAGGCTGGACAAAAATCAGGCTTTACATAAGAAAGCGTGGTTCTCTTTGAAGTTAACAGCGTTCCCACAAATTTCGATTGGACTGAGGCTTCTCACAGCGCACGAGGGGCCGAGACAGCCTCCGGTGCGGAGGACGCGGGTGACTCGGTCCCTGTTCCTGGCAGCAGTGCGGGCTCGCAGCAGGTTTGGGCAGGGGCACCTCCCGCCGCCCCTCAGCGCCGCCCACCCCCGTCCGCGCCCGCGGGCTCGGGAAACCGCCCGGGCCTCGTTCTGGAGGAAATACTTCCCTCTTTTTTT
>VWZF01001290.1:731149-752525 GCA_013396755.1 Sclerurus mexicanus
GGGGCCGCGCCTGGCGCGGGGGGCTCGGGGCTCCGCGCGCTCGGGGGGTGAGCGCCGCGCACCGCGCTGCTGCTGCTGCTGCCGCTGCAGTCCTGGAGTTACCCGAGCAATGGTGTTCTGGTTGGAGCTGCTGTGGCTGTCGTGTAGGGGGAAGTTCTGCCGTGAAATGTCAGTCAGAAACTGTGGCTTCTTCACAGTTATCCTCTGGGTTTCCAACTCGATTGTATTTTAATTAAATTGTAACTAAAATGACCATCTGTTGAGTTGGAGGAGATAAATAATATTTACTTTTCTTACATGTTCTATTTATTTGTCTGTCATCTGTTGATATACTTTGTGATCATTGGGTTAAAAAAATGGGAACTTGGCTTTGATGCGTTTTTAAATCTTGAATGTTTTAATTTCTCATCATCCAGAACTTTTCCAATCTTATTCTGGTTTTGGAAGTACCCAGAACAGGGTTTAAGGAGAAGCATACAAATATAGTATAATCTTACCCTCTTTAGAGTTTGTTTTATGATATGTATCTGCAAATCTGTGTCAGTATCACTTGGGGTTTAGACCAGAAAAGATTGCTGTAGATCTACTTACTGAAGTAAATGCTTGTACAGCATTTGGATTCCTATAGGAGAAAGCCTTCGATACAGATAAAAAGGAATTCATAATCTGTACACTACCTTTCAAAGTAGGGATCTCCAAATTGTTTGCCTCCTTTGCCTTGTTAACCTCTCTGAGATTATTATATGGCGATGTCTGAAAACATTCTTCTTGCTTCTTCTCAAAATTTAATTGAAGGCCTTCCAAGCAAAATATGTTATTTTAAAATCTGCTGAGAAACAGGAAGACAGCAAAATTATATATTACAAAAGCCAAAAAAGTTTTTTTTTTCCTATTGCAGACTAAAAAAGTGTTTCTGACTGTGTTTTCTTATACTGGAAGCTGCTTTTGGATATTCTACAGATTTGTTTTAGGATATCTAATAGTGCTTTTGTGAACATAAACGTATTTTTCTGTGTTAAACAGCGAATGTATGTTGGTATTTGATGTATCCATACAATGGCAGCAAGCTATCAATATATTGGCTTTTCTTGTCACTGCGCATTACTCTTGGTACAGGATAAATGTAGTCATGGTTTAACTCCAGTAACTGCGGAGTGCTTTATGGAGACTGTCTCCAAAGAAGCCAGTGCTCTCTAAGTAAATGTGAGACAACTCACTGAGGGCTATGACCAACGTGAAAAGATTTGTGTAGTATTTCTGTGCAGCATTTCAAGTAGCACCCCGGGAGGGTGTTTGTACAGTCTAAGGTTATCACTGAGTGAATTCCAACTTTTGATGACTCGCGTTTCAGACTTTTTGAAAACTGCTGTGAAATGAGTTGACAGAACATCAGGTTCTGCGAGACAAAATTTAATACCTGTTCTAGCTTTCCTGCTGTAATAGGAGCAGGATGTTATGAGCTGGTTTGCAACAGATAATCTGTGGCAAATTTACATGCTCTTCAGCTTTTATGCAAAATGCTAGATCCATAGGTAATCAGTTGATGATCTTTGCCCTGCTCCTTTTACATGAGCAGAATGGCAGCATAATCTTTAGGTATCTTAGCCCAAAACTTAGTGGTTAGGAACTCCCTGAGACAATGTTAAAGTTCAGTCACAGAATAAGACCTCTGAAGTAGAAAAGTTTGCTATTGCAAATCCTGTAATAATAGTAAACAAAGCAACAAAAATACCTTAAAACCTGACAAACTTTTGAATGCTACTAAAGACCACTAAAAAAAAAAGTAATCTAATTGTATTTATAGGATTTTACAGTTGGGTGATTAACACTGAGATTTTATGTTTTATAAAGAGGGGTCCCAAATCTAGGAGACATTGACCTGAAGTTCTTTCTGATACCTGTAGTTAACAGTTGTGTTGTGAGGCTAGGGACAAGCGAAGGGTTGCTTAGAACAATAATCATGTAAAGAGCGCTTGCATGCTTGGAAGTCTTCTGGCCTCTAGAGATTCCGGACCAACTTTATAGACCCTTTAGGAGTGCCCCATGAACTTCAGTAATGTACAAGAAACTGTCTTTGAAGGGCCAAGGAATAAGCAAGTTTAAAGCCCTACATAACACAGATTTCCTGTGTCATCTCTTTGCTTTAAGATTTTAATCCATTTTGTTTTGTTTAACCTTTTAAGGAGCGATATCCCATTTTCCATCTTGGTCGTTATTTTATTTCAAAAGATACCTCAGCTCTGTTTACTCAGTTTGGTTACTGGGGATACAAAATAATTCAAGACACTGGCATAATCTTAGGAATTCACTTCTGCTCTTAAAGATGTGAACGTGTCCTGTACGTGGCATCTAAGACAGTGTGGGCTAATGCTCTTAGGTATCATGTCAGCATACCTGAAGTGCATCCTATGATCCACAAATCAATCTGAACAAAGAACAAAACAGGATTTTTAACATGACTGGTCTACATTTTTATCTGTCCTTTCCTATTGCTAGCATATAAGACAAATGGAGTAAGCAGCTCTGAGTTGGAGGAGATTAGTGTGCTACAGTTGTGTGGAATACTTTGCAGAATTAAGGTCTCTCTACTACCCAACAAAGAAATGCTTTCATACTCTTTAACTATAAAAGTGTTTCAAATAAAAAGTACACTTACCAAAAAACTGTCAAGTTATGTTGCATGTTGATTCATTACTCTCCATATGCTTTGGAGTGCATCCAGACTTGAGTTTTGCCAGAAGTGATTTTCCAGTTCTATTTCGGGGGATGAATGTCTAGTTATTATTCAATGGACATGACTTAGCAGAATATAGAAGTGATGGAAGAAATTGACTCTATTACATCAGGCATTACAAGTGCTTTCCCTCATTCTTGCGTTTCCGGGCTCATATTTAAGTGTCTTGATGGAAGAGTGGAGTTGAAAAGAGAAATTGTTTCCTGGTTTTGAACACTTTCTTCCTTTTGTGATAATTTTGGAGCTCTCAGTCCTCCTGTTGCCCTGAATATGTTCTTATTGCAAGTTTCCTAGCGGTTTGTCACAATTTCAAATGAAGTCTGTCTGTATGTGTTGCTCCCTAAAGGCTGTCTGGGACTTCTTGCCCAGGAACGTGTTCAAATGCTCTGCATGGCATGTGTGCAGTGAGCCCTCTGTACTGTGGGTGCATTAGTGCACATGTGACCAAACCAGGCTCAGTAAATCCCTGTCCCTGCTGCGTTAGTACAGCACCTGCACCTGCTGGATGAAGTGGACTAGGTGTGTCTACACTCATAGACGGATGGCAAGGAAATAGAAATTGGATAGGGGGAATGTATGGGAAGAAACCAAATAATGAGCAGGCCTTTTGCTGAATGTGATAAGGAAGTCCTTCAAACAGTAATTCCCTTTAAATCAGAGAGTGGAACCTTGTGGCTCTCTGTAAGCAGATGGATGCTGTTGTCCACGCTCTGAACTGGCAGGATGGCGCTTGCAAGTCAAAAGCTACGCAACTGCATTGGCACAGTGCTGAGCTCGAAATAAACCTGGCTTCTCTGGAACTTCCTGCCAAATATGAGGTAGTCAGATGGCATTTGGGAGGGATTTTCTGTCTCAAACACATTCTCTTTCAGCTTGAGAAGGAGGACAAATTTGGATAAATCCCTATATACGGTATTCTCTAATATGAATGTAATCAATATTCTGCAGTGGTCCTAAAGCCTGCAGGCCACTGCTGGTTTCTGAGGTTGTACTAAATAGTATGCAGTTAGTACAGAATTGCACTAAATAGCACTTTGGTTTAAAGTTTAGTATTCTAAAGGTTCATGGAAGGTTTCAGCAAGAAACACAGAGGAGTGTAGAGGGTTTGCTGTCCCAGAAGCTTGGGTTCCCAAGGAGTTTTTACACATGAAACAGCTTTGCCTAAAATTGTCAGATGTATTTCTTTTGATCTTTCCCGGATTTTATCAGTAGTTTTCTGTGCTTTATGTTGTACAATAGGGTTATTAGAAATAGTTTTTAAAACCCCCAAAGTAACAAAACCCATCTCTAATGGAAATCACTGTATCTTATCTTTCAAATAATCAAAGATAATAATTTGCAATTATTTGCTATAATTCCTGATTCATAGACGCTTCCTCTTATTTATGTGTAGGGGCAATACTGAAGAAAGTTAATTTATTAGGATTTCAGCAGTCCTATTAAGACATTTGTAGAGAAGAGTCTTGAGAGAAGCTTTAGGAAGACTTCATTGTCAGAATCATCTGTAGAAATTAGGATGTAATAAAGTAATTTTTATTTCTCTCTCTAGGTGTTCTGAAATATTTCATTAAGTCTTGGGTATGTAAGTAGTTATGAAAGCTTGACATTAAAAGCAAAAAGCAAAGTGAGAAACCACAAATACTTTATCTTTCCCATTCAAACTCTGCCACAAGCATACTGTTCTCTCTAGACTTATTTTCCAGACTGACTGCAGCTGTGAAACAATAATCCTTCATATATTTGCCTTTAGTATCTACAGATTACATTTGTGTCCTTCTTGAGGTTGCATGTTCTTAATAATGTGCGACCTAGGCTTGAGGTTTTTTTAAGTCTCATTGGCTTCTGTTTCACACAGATGTTGCTTGAATTTCTGAGAACTGCCTGCCACTGTTTGATTTCCTTTCTTGTTGGTGGGTAGAATTTCACATAATAAAAGAAGTTCTCACGTTACTTTATATCTCTGAAGGTGTGTGTGATGGAGTTGGAGATGGAGATTTGGCTTCTGAAGCTAGAAAGTCCTGAAAGACACGCTGGTACGTTGAAGTCAGTGTACCCAGAAACTCTGTACTGGTGCAGTTTTTGTCATGGATTATTTTTATGCAGTGTTGGGTATCCAAATGTGGAATGTATTTCAAATTGTGATCATTTCTGACAAATCATACTTCTGGGAGAAATAAAATTGTGGAGATGGCTGGGCAGTCCAAGGTGCCCCTCTGGTCACACGCTCTCTTAGTCTACTGTACCTACAGCTGAAGCGGCAGAGTGAGCGTGCGTCCATACCTTAACTGCTCCAGCTCGTTATTTGTTTGACTACTGGAAACTTCCAGTGAAAATAACTTTTTTTCCTGCAGATGATGATGCTGAGTATGAGACCTAACTGTGTGTGGTTCTGTAGAGTCTGCGTGTGGTGGTAACCTTTGACAGAGGATTTGGACAAGGGAATGGAAGTGGAAACAAGGGGCAGCTGCTTGCCTAGTGGACTAGACATCAATCCTCATAAAAAGATGAGCACAAGAAACCTAATGATTGAACATGCCCTCCTTGCGTAGTTATCAGTAATTGAATACGATCTGATTTTATCAAAATACTGTGTTTTAATTGCAATAGCTTTTGTACCTTTTTTCAGATGTTGCTGAATCTCATGGTGCTTGCAAAGGCAAAGAGTTGTTCTTTCTGTTTCATGTATCTAGTTACAGAAGCCTTAAGCTGAGGTAAAAATAGATGAATGACTCACCTAGTTAGATAATCCAGGCACTGAACTACAGAACACTCATTGGTTTTATTACTAGGTTGAAACCTAGTAATTCAAAAAAAAGGTTATGGAACCATGAGGTTTTTTTGTGATATAAGAACAAAAAAATGAGAAATTATTGCAGAAGTCATTGAACCTGGCTGACAATGCTGCAGTAGTTCTTGTTTGTAAGTGCTAAAATTATTATGTAGCATTTGTAATTCAACCAGCAGAAAGTATGAAGGGAGCAAAGAAAAAGCCCATTGTGTCTTGTCGATGGACTGAGAAAAACCTGATTGTACACTTGCAACTGGTCCAGCTCCACTGCTTTGGTTCACCTCTCAGTTCAAAGCTGTTTCAAGAGACCCCTGCTGGAGGGCTGCCTCCAGGCTGGTTTCCCGGGCTTCCTGGGACAGATCTGATGGGGAACAATAGATCTCTAGGTTTGTTTTGCTTGATTTTGTGTCGTGTGGATGTAAGAACTAAGCTAGGGAAAGAATCCATCTGCCCTGCTTACAGCTTTCTTTTGGAAGTGAGAACAGGGAGAGAGACACTCTCCTAATGCTTTGCTGTATCACCTCTGCTGGCTTCCCAAAGCTGTGAAAGAAGGATGCTTGTGGATGGTAAGCACATTTTATACAGGGGCAGTAGTTCAGGACAAAGATCCTGAAGTAGGAATGTTCTGCTGGAGAAACTGAAGAAATGGATGAGGCACTGAGCTGGAAACTTACTTGAGAATGGATGACAGAAAGTGGAAGATGGGAACTGAGGCCGGTGTTGCAGAGTCAGATGAAAACAGACTGGAAATAACTGGAAGACAAAGAATAGCAGATGATGTGTGGTTCAAAAGGGGGACACTAAGACTGACAAATGGTTTGAGATGAGTACTGGAAAGAAAAAGATTAGTAAGTGAAAATTGTAAATGACTAAATACAGAAAATGATCTGAAAGAAAGAAGAGATGAGACTGAGTGCACCTGTGCTGGAACGAAGATTTCAGTTCTCTTCTGTCGGGGGTGGGAGGAGTACTTTTGAACCCGTAAGTTCTCACTTACTGCTGGTTCACATGTAGAATGACTTCTGCTTTTCATCAGTCTGCTCAAGTAGTGTGGTTTGCAAGAAAGTTTGTGATGCTTCATGTTGTAAGCATGTAGGTGTGGTATTTTGTGTCTTTTTTTTTTTTCCATAAGCTAGGAAATTGCATAAAAGGCTTGCAGTTCTGTCACTTTCGTAGTGTTCTTGCCATGGGAAAGGCTTGTGTATGCTGGGGGTTTTTTGGTGCTGCCCAACCCCTTACTGTCAGATTTGTTTTCTTGAGTGTTCTACACCCAGCTTTCCTGCACATTTTCTGAGCTGCTTCTAAATGTGCTGTAAACCACACAGCATAACTGTTGGTCTCCTTTTGTGCTCCATCCAATGTATATCCATATTGTGGATACCACGCATTAGAGGAAATTACATTACTCCAACTGAGGTCTTCATGGCTCTGAGGAAAATAGCAGGAATTATTTGTGTCTTTACAACACTCACATTGAAATATTGTAAAAGAAGAACTGATTGAAGGATTTCCTTGGTCAAGATTTATCACTGGAATAAAACCAGCTAGTTCTCTCTCTTTTTTTAACTAGATAGTTTTAAGATTGTCAAATGCGTGTGTGTGAAGGTGTGAAGGAATAGGGATGCACTGCTGAGGAACATGGCAGGACCACAGCAGTATGGATTGGAATCATCTCTGTGTTTTGTAACTGCCTTTTATTGGATCATTTCTTCCCAGGAGGAAAAGGTGTAATGCATGGTGGCTCTCTATCATGTTTTAATAAATACTAGTAAGTAATTGCAGTCTTCCTAGTTAAAAATAACTGACTTATTTATGTCTGCTGCAGTTCTATGGATGTATGTGACAGCAAAACTGCTCATCGTCACTACCATTCTAAACATATGGAATCATTTCTCTATGAGGAACAGCTAAGTTAGGACCTGTCAATTGATGACATGACAGGGAGGCACGTGATGGAGGCTTACAAAGTCATGGCAGATGGGGAGAGAGTGGACAGAAATTCCTAATTCATCTCTTCCAGTAAATGAACTGGGGGATCTCAAACAAAGCTAAGATGAATCAGACGTAAGCAAAATAAAGTCTGGTCTCTTACCTTGGTACAGTGGATAGTAGACCTGTGGCACTAATTGCTGAAGGGTCTTGTACATATTAAAAGCTTATGTGGATTTTTAAGGGAGTCTGGGTAAGTTTATGAAAAACAAATGATTTGAGATTTACTAAATATAGAATATCCCATCTGGCTTAGCAAGTTCTTCTAGAGGAAACTGCAAGCACATATGGGAAATATAGTATGTTCTCAGTCTTTGATAGCATCTTCTTATAGCTATTGCTGAAGGTCAGGATACTTACAGAGATCTTATACTGACCCAATATAGCTGCTCTCATGCACTTTCCTTATATCCTGTTGCTAAAGCTGATGCTGACTTTTTAATTATTTTCTAATCCTGACATGAGGGGGAAAAATCAAACTGTTAGAGCACCAGACTCTGAGGAGGGGGGAAAGAAAAAAAAGAAAAAGATCAAAATATACATTCTACTTTGCAAGACAGTTTCCCCTCAATTCTTAATTTTTAAATAATTTTTTCCTTTGTCTCTAGTGAAAATTGTAAATGTGAGGCCACAAAAACAACAGAAAAGTCTTGCATACAGTTGGGGGAAAGGCCACTGAAGGTGAGGCTAGTACAGAAGAATTTTATTTGCATAATAAAATGGTGTAATTTCAAGGAAGGAGTGGGAGACCTCAGCACATGGAACCTGACCCTGATATCCGCCATGCTCTTCGTATATCTGTCTTGCACATTTACACATTAACACAGATTATTTTTTGACCAATGTCCTGGTCTGTTGGATTTGATTTACCATGAGTGGAACATAAGTAACTGGTCTTAGAGAGAAATGCATGGAATTCAGCTCTGGCAGTTTATGATTTTGATCAAATTGGTTCCTGCAGCCTGGCTTGAACCTGTGAGGGTCTGACACCTTTTCTTCTATTTATTTATATCTCTATTTTCCTTCCACTTACATAAGTCAAACTGACCTCCCCTGTCGGTTTTGCTCACTGAAGGAGTGAATGTTCCATGTAATGCAGTCTGCTTGTTTTATCACTGTGGAAGTCAAATTCCTTAAAGGTGAAATAGTAAATCATGTTTACTGCTGCTCAGTGAATTGCAAATAATATTTTCTCTTTGTGTCCTCCAGGTGCGGTTGTCGTACGTGCGGATGAAGTATCTCTTCATCTCTTGGTTAGTTGTGTTTATTGGCAGCTGGGTTATGTACGTTCAGTACTCCACCTACACAGAGCTATGCAGAGGACATGACTGTAGGAAAATAATAGTAAGTATATTTAGCGTAGTTTTCTAAAGTGTTTGACTAATTCCACAGCCACTTCAGTCAGTGCTATGTGTAATTTAATCAAATTCTCACATTCCATCATGTTGCAGTAAGATTACAACTTCAGTTACAGATAAAACCAGTTGTGGCTCTTAACATTATTTTGGTATAGGGTTATTAAAATTGTTGCCTTAGATTTTTTCTTTCAAGAGTCAGGTGTTGGAAGAGATACAGTTGTTGCCTCGTTTCTAAGGCAATTTATTAAATATTTTTCTCATTGTTTGTTTCAGTGTGATAAATACAGGACTGGAGTGATTGATGGGTCAGCATGTAGTAGTCTTTGTGCTAAAGAAACATTGTATTTTGGAAAATGTTTGTCAACAAAACCCAACAACCAGGTAAGGCTTTACTTACCCAACCTAGTTTTATTGTTTCCCACTGAAATGTCATTGTATGGAACATCAAGTAGACCTTAGTGTCAGCAAGTTCTATCTGTTTAATATAGATTATTTCAAACTTCATTTGGTGTGACACGCAGAGCATGTTTATGTGTGTGCATATATATACACACATACGTACATAAAAATTCCTATATAGAGAAGATATAATACATGCTGTTGATACATACAATAGTATATATTATTCCGGTATGTAAAGAGGTATATAATTATTTTATAATACATGATTTTGGAAACATGCATATATAATGATGTGTATAAAATATATATGGGTCCTTCCACATTTTTGCAGAATAATCATACTTTTGTACAGCATACTGCTCCTCTGCTGTCCTGCTTCACAAATAGAAGCAGCAGCCTATGCCAAGGTGGTAGTAATGCCAATATGCTGTTTGTGAAGCTGCCTGTGTTTTGCCAGTGTAGTGTCTGAGCACCCACAGCAGTGTGTTGGATTTGAAGTTGGCTGTTGCTTGAATTGCTCGATGCATTGTCTGTGCGCAGGACTTTGTTTTCTGATCTGTGCTGCTATTTGACTCCTGAAGCAGTGGTTGGAGGACAGGCAGCCTTCAGATGGATTAGTAGTGTTTTTTACCTTTTTCCCTCTTTTTCTGCATAGATCTATTTAGGAATCTGGGGAAATCTGCAAAGTGTTATAAAATGCCAGATGGAGGAAGCTTCTCAACTTGATTTTGGTACTGACCCTGAGCCAAGGAGGGAAACGGTCCTATTTGATAAACCAACACGAGGAACCACTGTTGAGAAATTCAAAGAAATGGTATATGGTCTTTTTAAAGTAAGTATATGCTTATTTATTCTATTTTGACTGAAAGGCTTATTTTCCTGAAGCTGAAGAGAATACCCTATTGTATGAGCCTTGTTCAAGTACATATTATAAAAATAATCGGCACAAAACCAGTTTTTCCCAGAGGTGCTTATCTTGAAGTTTAAAATAACTAATTATCAGTTTTTTCCTTACTTTTTAAATGATGGAAACTGGCATTCATCTTGCATGTTTACTGCTTTCACTTGCATTTGTATAGAAAATATGGTAAAAACACTTACTTTTTTGGTGCTTTTGAGGTTATTATTCATGCTTGGGAAGACTTCTGTGTTAACTGAGCAGAGGGAATCTCTCCGTCCAGAGTGACCAGTCATACTTGTCCTTTCTGTGTTACATTAATGTGATGCTTATTTCTATTGCCTTAATGCTACCCCAAAATTTTCATAATATAATCACTTTGATGCTCTCTTAATTCTCATTTTGGGTTTTCTTTCTTAAAATTCTCTTACTGTTGTCATAGTTCTGATGTCTCCAGTGATGGAAACAATGCTGTCGTAACTGAGTGAATACATACACATGCACACACATGTAACAGGGATCAAAGCTGATGTCAGTTGTCACACATTACAGCAGCTTTGTCTCTAAGGAGTGAGCAGCAGGTGTGTTAGGGTAGTTTTTAGGAGAATTTGGAAAACGTTTATCTGCCTTTGTATGTGCATCCATGGTAGTTGAAAATGGAACAGTTCTGACTCCAGCAGTGGCTTCTTTGTATCAACACAACTGAGGTGATATATCAAATAACAAAATTACTTATTTTAGTACACTTCTCTTATGGGATTTGTACCCAGTGTGTCTTGGTACTTTTTATTGTTGGCCAAAATGTAGTTGATAATGTAACTTCTCTACACCTGTAAGGTCTAGGTAGCTGAAAACTAAACCTAATCTAAACATTTGAATTCTGCATACTCTTTCTAAGAGAATATTGAGCAAGCTACTTGATGTGGTTTTTCTAAAGACTGATCTGACCAAGAGTAATGTTTGAATTTTAATGTTTGCATTTTGAAATGTAGAGAACACTAGAACTTTCAGAAGATCTTATGCTTGGTGCCTGTGAAAACAGAACAAAACGGAAGCTCTCCAGGCATCAGATAGCAGGTGCTGTAATATCCATAACCAATGAAAACTAGAACATACACTACCATATTATTCATACAAGATTAACAGGAGGTAGAATGACAGATCGATTGGTGGTAGTTAATGAAGTCACACTTAATCTTTTTTGTTTGTTGCTTTTAGGCAAAATTGGGTGAACAAGGAAATCTTTCAGAACTGGTGAATATCATCCTATCCTTTGCTGATGGAAACAAAGATGGCAGAGTCTCTTTGCCAGAGGCAAAGTCTGCATGGGCACTTCTGCAGCTGGAGGAGTTTCTGTTAATGGTGATTTTGCAGGACAAAGAACACACTCCCAAGCTGATGGGTTTTTGTGGGGATCTCTATGTGACAGAAAGAGTTGAATATACCTCTCTCTATGGAATCAGCCTTCCATGGATTATAGAACTTTTCATTCCCTCTGGCTTCAGAAGAAGCATGGACCAATGGTTCACTCCATCATGGCCAAGAAAGGCAAAAATAGCTATAGGGCTTTTAGAATTTGTGGAAGATATTTTCCATGGACCTTATGGAAACTTTCTAATGTGTGATACAAGTGCCAAAAGCTTGGGCTATAATGATAAATACGATTTGAAAATGATGGACATGAGAAAAATTGTGCCAGAAATGAATTTGAAGGAAATAATTAAAGATCGTCAGTGTGACTCAGATTTGGACTGCATTTATGGTACAGACTGTAGAACACTGTGTGACCAAAGCAAAATGAGATGTACCACAGAAGTAATTCAGCCGAACTTGGCAAAAGCCTGTCAGCTACTTAAGGACTATCTGCTTCGTGGTGCTCCTTCTGATATCCATGAAGAACTAGAAAAACAACTGTACTTGTGTATTGCCCTTAAAGTCACAGCAAATCAGATGGAAATGGAGCATTCTTTAATACTCAATAACTTAAAAACTCTACTGTGGAAGAAAATTTCTCATACAAATGATTCTTAGCTTCTCCACCAGCAGAAGGGGACATTGATGCCTGCTGTTATAGGTGGCCTGCCACATTTGATAAAAACAATCTGCACCTTTTTAAAAAGATATTTCTTTACTCAGATTTTATTAATGGTTCTTTCACTCTTGCCCTTCAGTAAGTACCTTATGACAGGGCTTCTCAAAGAATGAACATGCCACTGAATGCTCGGGCAGAGGCCAGGAGTACTTCTGGTGTTCAGTGCTGTTATGGAAACAAAAACTGCATGTTTGACTGTTCTGTGCACTTTGTCAGATCTTGAACAGGATGAAAGTATTCACTGTGCCACCACATCAACTGATGGAACATCTTACAGTTCTGTGAAAATCATTCCTCACTCGTGAAATACCTGTGAAGGATTTTTATCCTAAGTAGTTTTATGAAGAATCACCACTACTGCAAACAGTGTACCCAAGTCCAAGCTGCTGTTATGAATAAACTGAACTGTGAGATTGAAGTTTACTAATATCTTGGCATGGCAGAATTTGCACATTAATAATTTTTTAACTGTGGAAAATTAAGTTGTAATATGAGACTGAAATCAGATTCTGTTTACACATTTGTTACCTCATGCTTACATCTTGAATGTTTAAATAGTTCAACACTTTCTAATTAAGTCATTTTATGGTGAATCAGGGTGGGAGCCAAGAACTTCAAAATGTTATTTCTTAAAATCACCTATGTGGTCTAGCAGCAATAGCAGCATCAGTTTCAAAAACTGTAAGTTATTGTACTTCAGTTGAAATCTTTTAACCCAAATTAAGGTATAGCAAATACCAAAAAGTGAGGAGTTTGTGGACTAAGCTATTGTATGAAAACTGAAGTTAATTGATTTTCAAAATTACTGATATCAGAAGTGTCCTACCAGCTAAAAAAGGAAGCTTGCATAGTGTAGGAATCTGCTGTGTGACATGAGAAACTAGTGTTTGTGGATAGTCTTGACTCTACTGTCCCTCCACATTTAGCTACACACTTGTTATTTAAATCTTCTTGAACTATTGCAGGAAGTATGTAAGCAAGAGCTAGACCTGAACTGCAGGACAGAAGCTGGATTGTTCAGGACCACGGAATATTGGGAGCCCATCAGATAGTAACAGCTAGGAATGAGGTGGAAAGTAAGTGAGCTGCAGAGTGTTACTCTTTTTTTTTTTTTCCCCTAGTAGCATCTATGAGTCGTTGTGAAGTCTCAAGTAAATAAACACCATCTGATCCTGGCACTCACATGCCATGACCACTGTACCACCTGTAATATGCCTTTGTTGCTTTTCAGACTTACATCTATGTTCATAATTCTGCAGAATTGCATGTCCATAAAATACCTTAATACTGTTCTCAGTTCTTATCTGTTAATGTTTCATTTATACATGCTTTAGGTGTAGTTGTTCAACCTTAACAATTCCAAAGCTAGTCATTCATATACTTCTGACTACCTGGCCCCTTAATTAATTCTCAGCATAGGTAAGAAGAAAAAGCTTTATTTAAATATTTGAAAGGTCAGTTGCTTTAGGTATCCTGTCTTAAGTGCATTCCTTGAATGATTAAACTGAATTACAGGGCCACAATAAAGTAACTTCTCCACACCCTATGTAATATGCAGCTTGGGTTAAGAGGGTACTGTTTTGTGAACAGCAGCTTTTTAATTTAAGAAATACTGTGCTCATGCTAATTCTTGTCTCAGACTTGCTACTGTGCTCCAACCACAAACTATTAAGTATTTGTAACCAGCAATGCACTCAAGTGTAAAGTGGTCATGTTCTTGGTGAGAAAATCTGAGTGACTGCTAAGAGGTTTTGGGCAGAGATTCCTGCCATAAACTGGAAAACATGTTTAATAGTGCAATTTGTTGTACAGAATCTTCCTTTTTACTGCTGTTGCATCAAGTTGAAGCTTTTGTTGGGAAAAAAAACAAACACTTCTGTTTACAAATCACAGGCCTCCTTTTCTATTTCAAGAGCAGTATTTACACCATCAGTTTCTTAAAGCAAAACATTCCTCCTATAGCCTGCTTTGACTGGTGTTTTAACTGCAGAAACAAATAAAGCAGCACCTCTCCTACATCTTGGTTTCAGGAACTGGGGGCTCTGGGTGCTCCTCGGAGGGACTGCCTGGTTTTGTGTTACTGCACCAGGATAAGTTGTCTTGGACCCTGCTAAGGGAAACCTGGGGTCGAAAGGGTAAGGAAGTGCAGTGTGGCTGTGTTGTGGGGAGGCAAGCGGGGCACCCCTCAGCTCAGGGGAGCTGCCCCCGGGGAAGAGCTCTCGGTCCCAGCAGTGACAGTCTCTGGTGGTGTGGCAGGGAAGTTTCCTTACCAAGGCCTCTGTAACAAACCATGCATATGCAACTTAGAAGTGAATTTTCTTACCCACCACTACATCATGTGAAGTATTCAGCTTAAGACAGTACCTGTTTCAGTAGCAGCCAGAGCTTGGAGGTGAGTGCGTGATGTGCCAGAAAGCCTAAGGGTATCTTTGGGTGAAAGCTTTAGAACCTATTCTGACTTCCTTTTCCAAAGCTGCGTCCATACTGCCCCCTACCATGCTGAAAGAAAAATCCTGAGGGACATGAAAAGCCCTTTTGCAAAATTGAAAATCTTTTTCTAGTTGGAGGCAGCAAGCTCTTACACCTAATCTTTGATATTTGCCATGCCAAAAATTAATGAAATTGGTTTCCCCTTCTTATAGGAGTAATTCTAATGCAGCAACCATGGTCTTTGAAGTTTTACCACCTCTCTTTGCTGTGAAAGTTCAATTCACACAGTACCTTGAAAGGGGAAAAAAACCCTTTCAGATACAGAATACCCGGATCATAAAAAAAGATTCTCTAAATTTTATAACCTATATAAATAAGCCAGCTTTACACCATTGCTTCCTCAATAAATTTATTGCCACTTTTTCCAAAGCTTCACAGAAAACTGTGGAAGTTGTCTTAACTCTCAGTTCTGCGCTCTTGGGCCCTGAGAAAGCTGGCCTTCTTCTGAGCAACACGATCTTTCTTCTGGGCGAGGGACATCTTGGGACAGTTCCATCTGCAACGTAAGCACAGCATACAATATATCCAAGGCCAAAATAAGCAAAAAGGTAGTCAAGAAGCCTGCAGTGCGTTACAGCTGTGATGGAGTGTGATGGAAGAATGTATTTCCACTTCTGTAATGTGCTTTATTTCCTCATAATGACTGAAGAGTTGGGGCACCACAAAAACTTGGACGGTTTAATTCCTCAAGAGGTAAACTGTACTTTTTTATAGACATTATCCAGCCCCATGCAATAGCTGTGCCTTTATTTCTTTCCTCCCAGACTCTTGAAAAATCAGTACCTTTAGTACTGGCAAAGTAGTCAGTATGCTCTCAGCTGAAGAGAAGCAGCTTTCCCACTGAAAACACTAAGGCCTGAAGATACACGCCTCAGTTCCAGCTATTCAGGCCATAAACAGCTTCACTTGATTTTTTTTTTTCTCTAGTTAAAAGCTCTTGAATTTCAGATTCTCACTGTGAAAGTTAACTCTCAGGTTACACAGAACTGCTTGTATCTTAATCTGATCTAAAACACGTAAATTTTGACACAACTGCAATCTGAACTGCATTGCTTGTTCTACTGTAACTAAAATATCTTTAACAGACAAGTCAGATGGGTGTTAAACAGAATGAGCATTTTACCTCTTTTTCTTGACTTCTCTCTTGGGTTTCTTTTCATGGACTGGATTATCCCGTATAGCAGCATGGGCTTTTTTATACATTTCTTCCATCTAAAAAAATTATAATTTTAAGTCACCATAGTGGTCCAGTTGTAGGACATCAAAAATCCAAGATACTCTCATCTGAGCATGCACTAGAAACCAGTTTCATCACAACACAGCTAGTAATTTCGCATGGGTGCCTTTAAAACACTTCCTTCATACAGAGAGGAACTTGCACAGCATTAACAAATTCCTACTGTCATCATGTTAAATATCCAACCCCCCACCTAAGGCACTACATAGGGGAAGTAATTTTACCCTTATTTTACAGTTAGTTACTCTGGGACTTAGCTCCCTACAGACTACTTAGAAGTCTCATAACTACAGACTGGCATCTTGCAGTTGTGGTAGCCTACTCTGTTTCAATGCTGTGGCTTCCCTAGATTTCAACTGAAAGGCAATACAAAAAGTCATTCTACCTAGAATAAAACATTTCATGTTTACTTATTAAACAAAAAATATTTCACACAAACTCTGGCATCAGACATGTAATCTAACCCCTTTTCAGACCCTACTGCAGCACACATTATGAAGCTGCTTAGTTAAAGGAAAAGGCAGAAGTGAATCTGTAGCTGTTTTTACAAGTTTTGCAAGAACTGTGCCAGCGTCTGCATCATCCCCAGGGATGCAATAATGCTGCTCTGTCCCGAGATAACTCTGGCTCCATAATGGTACAAGTTTTAAGAAAACCTTTTCTGGTGGTTAAAAGACCATTAGATCTCAGCTGTGAAAAACTTTTTACGAATATATGTTTTAAATCTCAAGGACCACTTACTAGGAAAACCAAGCAAGAATATTAGAGGCAGCAGGACAATCATCTAAAAGGAGTTTAATACTTGGAAAAAGTGGAAGAAGCACCTCTGTATTCTTACATATGTTCTAGTGCTTTGCACAAAACACTAAAATTTAAAGCAGTGCTAAAATAAAATGTATCATACTCTGTAGTTTCATGAAATGCTATCTTTTACAATAGAACCAGCATGGGTTACTCTATGTTCACCTGGAATGAGACACAGATTTGACACAGAACCACATGCTCACGGGTGCAACTGCTACAGCTGCAGAAATGCCAGGCTGTGGTACAGGATCAGGTCTGAGAGGATAGCATGTATAGAAACTTCCAAGTGAATTTCTTTATCGGGGAGGAGGAAAAGTGGTCCAGCACACAATGCGGGCCCATAAGCTTGGAGTTATAGGCACAATGTTAAGCTTTCCAGCAGGGAAAAAAGGTACCACTTCCGAAAATTGTATGGTATACTACAGAGCCCTTCATGAAGGAAAACAGTATATTCTTTGCATGGATAACATACAACATGAATCACATCAATTCTACATTATCAAACTTCTAGAAGTCCCTATGCAAGACTTAGCAGCATCTCTGTTAATGCGCAAGATCCAGCCAGATAAATCTTACCCCGTCAGGTGTTACATTGTTCTTTATGTACTGGGAGAACTGTTTCTTGTAAGCATCTTCATCCTCCTCCATCAGGTAACGCATATAATCTGCGACGTTCTGCCCCATGATATGCTTACGGTGAACCTCTGCATTGAATTCTTTGCTTTCCGAGTCATAGCCAGGGAAACGTTTGGTACTGGGAAACAGCAGTTACAGTCAAATTAAGTCATCCTGCCAAATGCTCTAATTCAGAGGCCAAGATCCACACAGAAGTGACTGATACATAAGATTCTCAGACAATGGAGGGATATGACCCTCTTATTAGAAATAAGAAGTTTTAAGTTCATCTCAGCTGCCATCAGTCCCGTCTTGAAACACTGCAGTACATCACATACACACCATGGACCAACTACAGAGTGTTCAGTCATTGCGAGTGTCATCATGTAGCAGCCAAGTCAGAAAAACTGGACAGCAAGGGAGAAGGTAGGAAAATACACAACAGATCTCAAGATTTTCTTTCCTCCATTGCTGCTAGCAGAAAGCTGTAATATCAGTGTTAGATAACACTCCCAAAATCTTAATGCGGTAGTTCATAGCCTTTGATGGGAACTACCAAAACCTCCATGTCGAAATTTTAAATGCAGGCAAACTGCTCAGACTTACTATGGTACTGACAATTGCAGCAAATATCAGTGGGTTCATACCTGGTATGTACAGGTCTTCATGGTGAAATTAATACCTACACACAATTTGGCAAAGACTTAAAACAACAGAACTCTAAAAGGTATTTACTTGAGTGCATTCAATCACTTGATTTTTAGTAAAAGCAACAGTGTCTAAAAGTTTCATTGCATCTCAACAGTTTTAAGGTTCCCAGCAGCACTATCAAAATTGCACTCGTGGACTAAAAACCAACCAACCAAAAACCCACCAACCGTGAATACATAATCCTTACCAGGTCACAACAAAACTATTAACATTAAGTGATTAGTATAGGCAGACTGTCACATACAGAAACATCTCAGCTTAACCCTAAAGAAATTCTTCCAAACATAGATTACCTATGAGGGATGGACAGACCCCCATCCACTGCACCCTTCAGAGCACCAAAGACTTTGTTTCCAGTGGTAGTTCTGGCAAGACCTGCATCCAGGTAGCATGTAAAAGCTCCAGGCTTGCCATCCACGCTTTCCACGTTGTATTCATCACCAGTGACTTCAACTTGGCCTTCATAGATCTTATCGAGGCCAAATTTATTCAGAAGCTGTGGGGAAAGAAAACACATCTCTGAGATTCTTTCCAGTTATTGACAAAATGCAGAATCACCACCACCTTAAAATGTGAATTTGCAGTAGAATCATGTTTTTAACTAATTTCTTTACAGAAATGATGCACCCTGTACTAATAACAAAGCTTTTTAACAACCACTACTGTAAGCATGTCTGTTAAGTTTCAACCTTCAGTTCCAACAGGTACACCACTGAACTTAAGACTTATTCATGTAGAAAATGGATGGATGCTGTTTACATGTTTTCAGACTCTTCAAGGTACATTTCTTACATTTTCATCCTGACTCCCTCCCTCCACCAACCTTAAGGGCTGAGAATTAAGCGAGCTGGTGGAGCTGAAACTGCGTGCTGTCATACTTCTGTGATGTGACAGTCACAAGAGGCCCTCAAATCTATATGGTAAAGAGCAAAAGTTATTATGTTGAGAAACTCATAGTCTGAGGTGGGCTGACACAGCATTACAGGAAGCAGGCTTTCCCTTCCGTAAGGGAACCAGACAAAGCAGAGCAGCCAGCTGCAGGTGCCGTGGCAGATACGTACCCTGCGCGCCAGGAGCAGGCCCGTGCAGTACGCGGCCGCGTAGTTGGTCAGGCCAACCTTCACGCCATACTTTGGCAGCTCGTGGGCATAAGCAGCACAGACAATCATGTCGCCTTCAATCCTGGCATAGGCAATCTGACAACAAAACAAGCGTTACTGATCTCACAGTTCTAGGCTCCGTTCATTGTTCTTCTGACATCTACTTAAGCCAACAGGAATACTGCATGGAAGTGTGCAGCAAACTGCCAACCTCTGCATGCAAGCTCAAGGGGGTGTGTTTTTGTCTGTTTGAGATTTGTTTGGGTTTTTTTCCCACCTTATGTTTTTTTAAGGGATTTTCTGGGTTTCATTAAATGAATATAATCAACTCTGTATTAGGCCAGCAAAAGTGTATGTCAGCAACAACTTATTACCTTTCCACACAGATCAAGAGGCCAGGTAACTGCCTACAAAACCAACCTTTCAAAGAATCATTAAGGATGTCCCCTTTCTGGCACACCTCAGGAAGCTGCAAAAGCATGTGATACAGTTTGTGACAACATTGTTACTAACCTTACAGAATTATTAATGGGTCTGAGACTATCATCATCTCAGGGGTGTCCTGTGAGACAGCACTGCTATCAAATATGTTTCTGCTGTTCAGGTATGGAACCTTCTGACTCCCACACCTCCTTTCTACATCCAAAAGTTGTCCCCTTTTTCCAGGATACCTACATACTCGAAAGGCATTATCAGTTGGATGAAAGCACCTGCTACCACTGATTTTTGAGTTTCAAAGATAAAATACCCTAGTCAATGGCTGAACTGAGTGTTCTCAACAGATAACTATTCTATGAAGCAACAACATTTAAACTTTTCCAGCAGCTTCTTTTTTGAGCTTAACAACATGTATTTATAATTCAAGAAAGATGCTGAAGTTTTTAACTTCAAAATTAGTCAAAACATTCTGAAAATAAAACAAGAAAGGGAGCCATGGTGAGAAACTGCATTATGATGCAAGACACAACCACATACTTAATAAACACGAAAAACGCCTACGGTTCTTATTTACCAGTCTTCTTTAATCTCACAAAGGAAAGCCATCGTAAGGCCTTGCTGTTTCACATGACCCACATAACATCACAGAAGTAAAACTCCCAAAAGAGATGGCAACTTTAGATACAACCCACTAGCAAATGAAGGTTGACATGTCACACTGTCAACTTGGTTGTCTTCAGCCAAGCAAAATGGCCTCTTTTTGAAGCCCTTTATATAGTAGGAAAAAACCCACCACGGAATGTCCCTCTCCCTGAAACTTTCTACTTATTCCAGCATCATTAAAGCAGTACCATCTTATATTGCAAATAACCTCACAGAACCACGTTAACATTAGTAAAACTTCTATGATCAACATGGTTTATTACTGAAGTTCTGATAACGTTAAAGATTGTTCTCCTCTAAGGAACTATTTTACAACACAAGAACTGCTCAGATCCAGAAAATCCCCAGCTGCTCCACCCAACCCCCTTCCTGTTCCCTGCACCCTGGGAAGGCTGGTGAGCGAGCAGCAAGCAGAGGCCTTACCTGGCAAATGATGTCTCTGTTGGTAACACGCACAATCATCCTGTATTTCGGAGTGTTGTACTTGTTTTTATCTTGAATTACCAAACGTTTGCGAGCATAGTAATCAGTTTTTCCCTCTGAAACAGCAAGAGTTGCAGTGTGGAAAAATGTGTGAACAAAGTGAGAATATTCATCAATGACATTTAATTACATGTTACAGGGAATTTAATAATACCTCTCCTTCTCCTGAATTTCACTTGGTATCTCTTGAAGTACGCCTTATTCTTGACAACTTTCACAAACCCCTTGGATAAGAAATATAACTAGACGTTATTAACGTATAACCATGTAAGCCAAGCCCATTCTAATGAAACACGCCATGAATAAAATCGTGGTGCAATCAGTAATAAAACGGGTTTTCTTATACATTTGGATAAAAAAGGCAACATAAATGGGGGGAAAAAAGCCCCAAAGAATACATCAAGCCCATAAATTCTACCCCTCCCTTAGGAACTGAGGCACACTTGTCCCCGTAGCTTCAGTTCCAGGAGCAAACCAGACGGTGCCTATGTGTTAGGCGGGGCTCGGTGTGCGCGGACGGGAGCAGTGCCCGCGGTCAGTGGCCGCTCCGGCGGCTCGGCCCGGCCCGGCCCGG
>VWZF01001296.1:0-159812 GCA_013396755.1 Sclerurus mexicanus
AATGACAACATCTATTTGATTGTGAGGGCTCTGGAGATAAAACAAGAACAATATATTTATTTGCTGTGTATATTCTAATCACCAAGACTGACATGTTTTCAGAAAAGCTGATGGCAATGTAAGGAATCTATTCCATACAGTCAAAATTAATGGTATTTCTGTATGAATAGGAAAATATTGAAACTAACGCAGGGAATAGTCTCTGGATATGGAAGACTGGAACATATGATGGATTTATGCAAGATCATTTGTCAAGTCAGTGTAGAAGTTCAAAGTTTTGTGGCTGCTCTTCACATGCAACCAAGACCTTTTATTTACAACATCTGCCTGAGAGATCTGCTCCTCCTGATAACCTAATCTATTCAGTTGAATTCAGTGAATCCTAATTAATGATGTTCTGGGACCTAAACATACCAAACTACTCTACAGTCGGTCAGCTTAGCTGGTACACAGTGTTTGTCATTTTCACAGCATGGCACAGACAGTAAAGGCTGCACTGGGACACTTGTGTCAAAACAAGAGCCACAATAAAGTCTGTGCCTCAAGCATCCATAACCCCTTCCCATGGAGAACCCAAGAGAGGGTGCATTTAATGCATTTCTTTAAGATATCAGTGGGTCTTGTGACTTTAATCTGAGTCATTGCATATTTGTATAAGAAACTCAGGCATGTCGCTCAATACATTTTTTTGCTTCCTTAATGTGTGGTCTTTGTTCAGCTCTCCAGTTTGATTCTCTTCTGCTTTTACTTCCACTTCCACCGCTTCAGATCTTTGCTGTCTACAACACAGGATCATAGAATCCCAGAGCCATGTGGGTTGGGAGGTATCTTAAGGACCAGCTAGTTCCAACCCTGCTGCCATGGAAAGAGACACTTTCCTCTGGGCCAGGTTGATGTGAATTGCCTCCACCCTGCTAAGTGATGCCCTAAAAAAATTATCTATAGAAATATCTCTCTTTACCTCTGAAGATCTTTTTGCTGCACAGACATTCATCAGAGCTATGCTTTTAATGCTGATTTATTGTGGGTGCAAAAGGGTCTCACAGGGTTAGGACTGCACAAATCAGGCTGGTTTGCTTATAGAAGTGATAAGATTTTATTCAGTCCTTATATTGTTTCTCAGAATCCACCTTTTTTTTGCTTCTCATCACTGTTGTTCCCTGTTCCAGAGACCTGTTTTGCTCAACTTGCAGTTCTTTCTGACTCCCTTCCCCAAACTTCATCATCTGTTTCTTAGGAGGTGGCTTTGTCTTACTCTTCAGGCTTAGTAGGCCCAGAAATCCTCACCTTAAGCCTGTCTTTGGAATACCTCTATTCCTGTCATTTGTAAACATAAAAATAGTTATCATTCAAAGAATAAGTGCATTTTGTCAATAGAAAATATCCAGTCCAGTCTTCTTCATGATATCAGCCAGAAAATTCTATTTATGGATTACTGAGCCTATCACAAGCATTGAAATTTGAAATACAGGCTATCAGTTAAAAGGTAGTGAAAGCTAAAACTAGTTAGGTAAAATTGTAACATAGGCCTTGGTTTTACTGTCAGATAAACTTCTTATTCAAATAAATAACTATATTTTTAGTTTGAAATTGTCTACCAAAGATATGGTCAGTTTTTTTATTGTATCTCTTGATAAATGATAATTAAAGTATGGTTTTGGTCCAGAATTTTAAACAAGTGTAGAATAATTTAGCAATTAGGTTTAAATTAAAAATTACAGGGCACAAAGGAGCTTATTTTCCTCTATTCCAAACTATAGGAAAGTATAAAAGTCATCACTGGCAATACTGAATCCTAATCCTTTTTCTATTTCATTCTGCAGACCTTTTTTCATGCTGGATTAAAAAAGAAAGACAATCAAACCAAATAAACCTTAGAATGGTTGGCCATATTTAGTTTTCACACATTATTTTCAGTGCATTAATTTCATGGACGTTACTAAAAAAATGCTTCCTTTACCCCTTTTTTTTCCCCTTTTTTTTTTTTCCCCTGGCAGATAAGAAAGCTTAAAGGCCAGAAACCAGAATTGTTTTCTCAAAGTCATACAGATTGATAGTGGTACAGTCAGGACTAAAATGCAGGTCTCCTGGTTGTTATTCTGATACATTAGTGATTGGATTATGCTAATTCATCTCTCCTTAGTGGAGATGCTGTTCTGCAGACTGACCTCTGGAGCCAGTACAGACACAAAGGTGGCATTTGTTAATCTAAAGACTCTCAAGAGAGGAAGAAAATGTCACTGCAGGTATTAGATAGAGAGCAGGCAAACACACCACAAATAGAGAGTCAGGTTTTATGTGGAGTTATAGGAGCTATTTTAAGTAAATCTGGCTGAGTCATTAACTTCATTAGTCACACAAAGAAGAGGATGCCCAAACTTCAGACTGGAAGAGTTTGGACAATGTGCCTCCCTCTAGGAGGTTTGCCTTCAGATCTCCCATGTTATCTAACATAAATTTTATTTACTGTACACAGAGAAGACTAATGCAGCAAAAGCTGAGGGCTGTGACAATTTCAAATTCAAAATGCCCTAATAAGGATCCAACAAATGTTAGCTGGCCTTGAATATAAAAGCACTAAAATAGTGTAACCAACAACACATAACATTTTTGTAATGCTGTTACAGCATCAGAGCAACGTGATGACTAAAGGTGTAAAACTTGAAGACACACACATGACAAAAAAGGTGCCAAATTAATAATAAGGTAAGCATAAGATACTGCTAATGGCCAAGACATCCTGTTTAATACACATGAAGGACAAATGGCAAAATTGAAAGCAAGGTTAGCACTTACAGGGGAAGATGAGTCTGGGCAGACTAGAAGAGAGAAGTAGCATAAAACAAATATGGAAATGAAAGACAAAATATCTACCAGAGGAGAAAAAACCCACAAACAAACAGACAAAAAGAAAAAAAAGAAAGAAAAAATACCACCTACTATAAAAACAAGCCAATAGGAAGTTGTTTGATTATGATCCAAAGAGTTTAAGGCAACATAAAATGTGAACACAGATTTCTTTGCCACGTGAGCTCCCAAAAAATCTGTTAAAGCTATAGCTTAGTTGGAGTCCCAGCTTTGAAATACAGTGTCCTTCATTAAGACAGGTGATGTTTTAGGATGTGTCTTGCTGAGCTTGCGTGTTATAAATCCTTCTGATGGTTAATGCTAATGTTACCAGGCAGTCACTCCATGAATACTCTGCATCAGATTCCCTGCTGAGTCAACCTAAAGGATGCTGCTTGACTGTCCCCACAGCTGAACCTCATACATAATGTACTTCTCTTTTTCCTTAAAACAACTAAAAGAATTGTGGTGAGTGATTTTGTACATATGTAGTCCATCATAAAAGATTTCTGGAAGACTTCAAGCGATGGATAAGAGACAGGTTCATAACGGGTGTATTAGCTGGGAGCATCAGTCTTGTTAGCTGAACAGGTACTTATTTCACTAAGCTGTTCCTTATTGTATAGGGACTATCTGCAAATCCCTGCACTGCACTAGGCTCTTTCTACTTATTTCATGATCCTGTGGTCTGAGTTACTGATGTTTAAAGATTCATTCCTGCTCAAAGAGATCAGGGAGTTCTGTTACAAAATGAGTACACAACTAGACCAAGCTTAAGGTACATTTTTTCCTATGCATTTAGGTTTCTGTCCCCTCTGTATATCACAAACAGTTTAAAATAATTTTGACTGTGGAGCCTTTTCAAAACTAGCTGAAGCCAATCTTCTCTTTTGACTTCCACAGGCTTAGGTTCAATCTTTATACAGAAATGAACCCCTGCCATCTTAAAAGAGAGGGTAAAAATTAATTGGACCCTGAAAACAGAAGGCTTTCTTGTCTTTTTTGCCTGGTAAAAAAGTGTATTTTCTTTATTTAAAAAGTCCACTTTAATTGTTTGTTGTTTCCTTTGTTCACTCTCCACACAGACAAAGTACATACTCATCACCTGTGCTTATCAGCTGGCAAAACTGTATTTTCTTTAAGCACATTAATTATAGTCATAAAGTACCTTTATGAGTATACATTAATGCAAGTGTTTACCATCTGGTTTATGCACTGTTTTTTCACTGTAAAACTACTGTTCTGTTAATAATATCTGCAACCTAAGTTTTATTTTAAAATGTATAGCAAAAGTCTGAAATTAACGCGTCACTGCATTAGAAAAGACATCCATTTGTCTTTGGTTCATTGACCATCTTTACATTTGACCAGGCAATTCAATCAGTGATATCTTTTTTTCCTGTTGGAATCTTTGTCTCACTGTACAATTTCTCTTTCTGTAGGTGTCTGATCCAGACACCAGATGAGATGAGTCTCAGTGATTTAGAAGCTCAACGAGTTGATTTGCAAAGAAGAATTAAGGTTTCCACTGAGCAGCCAGCAGAATTTGCAGAAGTAGCTTAATAAATTGCATGTTAAACTCCTGCTGAGAATCAGCAAACTTCCTGGAGAGACAATGCCAATCACATGAAATCTGGAGGGGAAAAAAAAAAAAAGAAATCCATTCTTCTACCTGTCTAAGAAAGGGACAAGTCACTGCAATTTCTCCTGTTATTGCCACTCTATCTGTCCATATCCCCAGTGACATGCAATGCAATGTGTTTACACACCTTGATGGAAGCAGGTTATGGCTATGTGTTTCTGTTTCATTAAATTTCTTTATGAGAGAACGATATTATGTACTGTATGCAATGTTTCTGAGTACATAAAGGGGAAAACATAATGCATTTTCCTCGGAGAATAGGATTTATGTGCTGCAGAAGTCTGATATGAAGGACTGGCTTTGTGAGGGATTACTGTCAATGCTGCCTGTTTATGAATCAAAACCTATTCAGCAATCGTAAGCAGCTGGAAGCTGAACATCTGGGGCAGGAGTCAGCAGAAAATTTTGCTACCTCTAGATGTTGTCTTTGTAGGATATTGGTTTATCAAGGTTGAAATATGGGCCGGCTGTGAAAAGCCAAGTGCAGAAATAAACCTCCCTCAATGGAGCAAGGACAGCAAAGCTGACATAAATGGAAGTGTAGAACCTGCTCCTCAAGAACGGTTTCCCTTCCTTAAATAAGATGCAGGGGTAGGCAGAGAGAAAAGGATTTTGCAGGTATTCTCTGTGGGATGCACCATGTTGTATGGGCAAGAAGAAATGAGGGAGAAATGGAAAACAATCTCCCTATGGCTTTAGATCCTTCCATAGTGCAGATCCAAAACTGGGATTTTAGGAAACTGCAGCTCACTGATGCCCTTGAGACATCCAGCTTTGCTTGTAGAAGGAGAATGTGAGTGAGTGGGATTGGTCAGGAGAAGATATTTTACCAGAAATGCAAAGTAACTTCTCCCCTAATTGCTAATGTGTGCTAAGGAGTTCAGGGTTCTCTCCAGGATGTACAGGGCCGTGCTTCTTCTCCTTCTCTGAAAATGTGCAACAAAGTGATTTCAGGCTTTTCTGTTGAATTTTATGTGCTTTCAATTAGACCTCTTAAAAAATGTATAACAGAGCTCTTAGCCAGTAATTAATGCTTCCTTTTACCATTAACAAATTAATGTGACAAAAGGCTGCAATTTCAATGACTGCTGAACACTGGGCAGGGCAGTGGGATGTCTCCAGGAACACTATTAACTTCTGCAGTCTGACCTGTTCTCCACTATCATAACTATAGTATTATCAAGGTTATCTTCTAAAACCAAGATCTACGTTTTGGCTACATGGAACTTTGGTTGAACAGTTTAAAATACTCAAACTGACCTTTTTACACAATAAATATCAATGTTGGGGTAAAAATGTTTTGGAAAATTTCAGTCAGAACAGCCCTGTGTTTCTGAACAGAGATTTCTTCTCATAGAATCATAGAATAGAATCAAGGCTGGGAAATACCCTCAAGATCATCGGGTCCACCACCATGCCAACTAAACCATAGCACTACGTGCCACATCCAGCCATTTCCCGAGCATTTCCAGGGATGACTCCACTACCTCCCTGGACAACATGTTCCAACACTTCCTCACCCTTTCAGTGAAAAAAATTCTTCCTGATGTCCAACCTGAAGTTCTCCTGGCACAGCATGAGGCCATTTCTCCTTGCCCTGTCACTGGTTGTCTGGCAAAAGAGGACAAACAACCCTGACCTTGCCACGACCTCCTTTCAGGCAGTTTCTGGAGAGTTTTAAGTCACAACTAAGGATTTCCTTTAAATCCTGCTTAGGTAATAGAATAGTAAAAGAGAAGAATTATGAGAGATAATCAGGGTGCAGAAAAATTCAGAAATTATCTCATCTTACCACTAATCATTTGAAAGTTACCCTGCCAAAGCAGATTTCATTCTGAGGGTATCGGGTGGAGGATAAATACGCACATGGATCTACACAGCTCCTACCCCTAGTGACCACTTCTTAGTGTTTCTCCACATAATGCAATTTTTATTTTCAGTTTACTGAGTGGATAACAGCTCTAGGAAAATTATAGGAACAAAACTCGAGACCATATTAATCGTAATATTCCCCAGCTTTTGTGCACTCAGCTTTGAAGCCTTATTTCAGGAAATTAATGGAATTGTTCTTCAATGCAATTATTTATTTCTAATAAAGTTGTTCGAGAGTTTATAAATTGTAATGTTAGTAAACAAAACTCAGATTCCCTGGCCTGGGAAAAACAGGCTTTTATATTAACAGCTATACTTTGTTATGTCTTCGTGTTCATTAAGTCATTTTTCTTTACAGCCACTGCAACAGCAAATGGTTCTGTCATTAAACTCTTCATAGAAATTTACTATGATTTTATTGAAATGGAAAAGAAGCAATGCTTTGAGACTTTAAAGAATTTCTTTGTGCACTTCACTAATTTCTGCTTTATATGAAAACTGCTCTTCAATATTAACATGGCTTCTCCTGCCTAAAATAATTCCTGTTATTGCCACCTCCATATTCCCAGGCATAGAATGGGTCTGCTGGCTTGTCAGATTTAATCTCTAAAAAGCAGCAAAGTTATCAAAATCTGTCAAAAGTATATGTGCATTAACATCTGATTTAGCCCACGAAGATAAGGAATGGAGTGTGAAGAGTATGGCTGAATAGACTAATGAAATTTTAATGCAACTTCAGTTCTACTTATTGGATCTGTATTTGTCATGAAGTTTGCTTCTTTTGTTGTTTCAGAAATTGTCAGTGTTTAACAGAATTCTGACTGTCTGCCATACTACCTAGGGCAATTCAACTATGCAGCCCATGCCCTCTGCAATTTTGCATTTCTCCAAAGGAAAAAAATTGAGTAAAACTGTCACATAATATGTGGTGAGAAGTAAACCACAAAATAGAATTGTAAAGACTACTAATATTGGAATGTTATGTTCTTGGAAGAGACTGGGAAGACAATGGTGATGGTTAAAAATTAAGTTAATGTGGTCAATCTATTTTTGTTAGCGTGACTCATTTTCAGTTGTATTTGTCTTATATAGAAGGTTTCCACGGCTCATTATTTTATCCCAGACCTGGATGTTTTTGCCTCAATTAACTCTCTGTCTAAATCAACGAGGAGCTCACAGAAAAGGTAATAAAAATTGTAAAGAGAATATCAGCAGCTAGTGATCAAAAGAGTCTGGATTAATTCTGTATCAGACCAGAGGAGGAAAACATTCCTCTACCAAGAATCTAACATGGTCCAATGCTTTGAATAAGATAGATGAGATCAACATTAATGCCCACACTTAATCATTAAGAATTGGTCTATTAATATGGTTTTTTTGTAAACTAGAGCCTTGTTTCATGTTTTATAGCATCTTTAAAATAAAATCAACTCTATGTTTTACACTCAGATAAAGAGCAGAAAGACTGACATTTTGTAGTATTTCATGTAAGCACAGAAATTCACATCTTTTTATCCTGACAAATTTGGCTCTAGTATTTTCTTCAAAGCAGGCTAAAGAACAAAATCGGTATGTTTCAGAGCATCTTGCCACCTGTGTCTACCTAGAAATATCAATATTTAGATATAATGCTTCTGGGTCTAATCCTCATTTGGAGAACTTTTCAAATATTTCTAAACAACTTTCCAAATTCTGTGGCACAAATTTGCACACACAGAGTTACACCTTTTGTCATTGTACTTCAGGGCCTTCTGCCATTCTCTGATCTTAGCGTAGTTAAAAAGATAAAAATGAAAAGAGATAATTTGGATGCTTTGTTCTTATAACTTCTATGCTGTACTCCACTCTGCTTTTATTTGATTTATTCTATCCTAGAAAAGCAAACAGTCTCAAAGAATAAAAAAAATAATAAAAAAAAGGGTTGAAAGAACAAAAAACAAAATTATTTTCACACTGACCAGGATCTATTCCAAGAGAGCAGAAGCTCAAAGAAGGAATGTTGTGTCACCAGATGGGAAAGAGAAGGCAGATTCAGGTGTCTCTGCAATCAAAGGGGTTTTGCATCAGAGCATTGTAATTAGTAATCTTACTGTAGTTCAATAATGAGAAAGAATAATGACAATGGTTAAAGAAAGTTTCTGTGACAAAACTTACATCAGACTTCCCTCCTGTTGCTGAACCTGGAGGGTTTAATCAGTTGTTTCGTGAAAGCTTCTTCTCCTGGCACTCCATGAAATGCCTGCACCTTCCATGGGATGATTATGACCTTTTGGAAAAGGAAAAAAAATGTTGTTGCTGCTCCAACCACACTTTTGTATGATTTTCATCCATGACTGGAGGGATTGGGGCGCTTTTTATATTGACAAAGGCACATCCAGATGGGACAGACCAGGCTTCCTAACAAAATTTAGTTTGTGGGAATAGGAATGTAGATCCAGCAAATAGCTGAGCCATAGGACCTCTAAAGCGGTTTGACTTCCAGTGGGAGTTCTTCCCTCACTTTTCTGGCCCTGACCTCAGGTTGGTACCCCACTTCTGACACTGCTGAGTACAAGGAACAAAGCACAGACTGGTGTGCTTGGAGTTTCCTCTTGGGCAGTCTCAGAAATGACACATGAAAACGTGTGTAGAGCTTTCAGGAAATCATAATGTATAAAACTGTCACATGAAAAAAAAAAAAAAAAGACCAGTATGGTTGAGGGAAGCTGAGGTTTGCTCTGCTCTTTCATTGCCTTCCTCACACAACTGGTTTGGGAAGCAAATAAGCCAAGACTAAATAAGTCAATTCTAATCTACCCTGTCATAAGCACTGTAGATTCATTAGAGCAGCTATAAGGGAGAGAGGCTGAGTGGCTTCTCTTAAAGCTCAAAACCAAAATACATAAAGCTTTTATGAAATGAGAGCTGTCTTTCAGTCTCAAAAGAACCAGGGTTACACCTCTCCTGTCTGAAATCAGAGGAGTTCAAGGAGATGCAGCATTTTGGCATGATTTATGTATTCAGTACAGAGATATGTCTGAAAAAGACTTTTCCAAACCAGCTTTGGACATTCTCCAAAGCCAGCTCCAGCAGAGATCAAGGCCTGACAGAGCCCAGAGCCTGTGGCTCGGAGACAATTGTTAGAAAAGCATGAGATGCAGGGACAAATAGCTAAGGAGTGTGCTCAGGATCGGGGTCCTTTATTGCTTCCAGCAGGCCCACTGCCTGGGTCCTTGGGCAGACAGCCCTCACTCCTAGGCAACGCCAAAACTGGACAAAGAATTGAGTGGGATTCTTTCCTGGCTAAGGACAAGTGCTGACAGGGACACTGCAATTTGGGAGACAAGAAAAAGATTTCTTCAGCACTGCCTGCCTTTCAGATAACATTTGTTCTCAGGATGTCAGCAGCCTGCTTGTGGCTCCTTGCTAAGGATTCTGCAAGGCAGGAGGGGACAAAGGTCCTTTCTGTAAAGACTTTTAGCTGACCACAGACCCCTGAGCTCAGCCTTATGGATGGGTAGAGACAGGTTTTTCTTTGTCTACAAGGCTTGTGCCAGTAAGCCAGTATTTCTCTTTTTATCAGTAAATAATCAGGAATCCTTCTAGTAAATGAGATTTTAATCTTTTTTCCTGACTCATTGCTCTCTGTCACAGATTCCATACTCTTCTTTTCCTGCACCCCAAATTAGATGCTGAGACAACTCATAGTTCTGGGGAAAAAATAACACATCATTTTAGGCACATTTAATTGTTCATTATGTGTCAAAACCACTTAGACACAGTCTTTCTCCAGGGAACAGATGAAAGACAACACATTGTTCTGTTCTACTCTGGCTGAACCAGTGGAACCACGTTCTCACTGCCCTTCCTTAAGTAGGTGGTGTGGACACCAGTGATTTAATGGAGAAGTCTCATCCTGGAAGACTCAGTTTTCACATGCTTTCCCACTGAGCAGCATTGGCAGATGATGAACTAATCTCAGCCTCTTTGGGGGATCACTGCTGCAGGCAGAATGTCCTCAAGTCATGGAATTTTGTTTAATTTATTGCTAATCAAGGCAATCATCGGATCAACACTTTTAAAAGAAAAGCTGAGATCAACAGGTGTCCTTGCAACTCCCGAATTTCAGATTTTCTTAGTTTTGCTGTAAGTTACATTCAATCCACCCAAATTCCTCTAGTGAGGTGAGTGACACATGAGGCTGAGGATATGTGTGACCCTTTCTTTGAGCTGCTCTTAGTCGATTACTGGTGTTCTGCCGTGCACTGCTTTCTGGTTTTCCTGTTGCGCTGTTCCTTAGTGTCCATGCCTCAGTGTGTGACACCCATATCTGCAGCCCCCTGATCCTTCCAGCTGGGATCCCAGTGCATCCCAGTCTGCTCTCCACCGGGGACGTTCCTGCCCCAGCAGTCGTGACCAGCATGAGGCTGTTCATGGCTTCCTCCCATGCAGAGTACCACCGCATGTCCCAGGACATTAACCTTGTCACTTGTGACATGTCACCTGGAGAAACCCAAGGTGCTTGTCCATATTGGCTGAGAGCAGAGGTGCCCTGCCTAAACAGTTCCCTCTCTTATAAATCTCAATTATGAGAATTAATCAGACCTATAGGACATCTACAAATTACAAACATAACAGACTTGACCCCACATTTTCCAGGTCCAGCACTAGTCTCATAATTTTTCTCACATTATATATCTGCTTCCTGGAGAGAAGTCTAAGTAAACACTTTTACTCTGCTTTACTTTGCCCCTCTTATTTATTAATAGGATCAGATTTAGTTTCTGAGAAGGTGGCATTTAAATATCATGAAACTTCAACATGTTTTCTGCTCTCAAATTGCTTCAATAGTTAGGAATATTAACCCCCTGTGCTGGTTTTGACTGAGTTAATTTTCTTCACAGTATCTGGTTATGTTTTGGATTTGTGCTGAAACAGTGTTAATAATACAGGAATGTTTTCCTTATGGCTGAGCAGAGCTTACACTGAGCCAACACCTTTCCTATTACTCATCCCACTCCACCAGGGAGGAGGCTGGGGGTGCACAGAACATTGGGAGGGGACACAGGAGGGACAACTGACCCCCACTGACCCAAGGGATATCCCAGACCAAATGGCATCATGCTCAGCACATAAAGCCAGGGAAGCAGGAAGAAAAGGGGGGTGTTTGGAGTGATGATGTTAGTCTTCCCAAGCCACTCTGAAATTTGATGAAGCCCAGCATTCCTGGAAATGGCTGAACACCTGCCGGCCCATGGGAAGTGGGCAATGAATTCTTTGCTTTGCCTTGCTTGTGTGCACAACTTTTGGTTTATCTATTAAACTGTCTTTCAATCCCTGAGTTCTCTCACTTTTCTGATTCTCTCCTCCATCCCACCATGGAGAAGTGATCAAGTGGCTGTGTGGGCTTTACTTGCTGAGGTTAAACTATGACACCCCTACAGATATTATTTTATTATAGTTATATCTTTTAATACTCCAGACAACAGAAGCAAGAAAAGCTATCTTGGTGCTGTAAATTGCACAGATTAGCTGTAACGTTATATTTAGTATTGCATAAAATAGATGTGCTAGCTACTTCACTCAGACAAGGAACATTTTCTCTGTCTGCTTAGTGGGCAACAAATCATCAGCCTAGCACTGTGCTTTGTGTTCTTAAAATCCTCATTTAATTGTTGGGTTTTTTAACTTGCCTTCTTGTTGTGGACTCTTTCTTGCAGACAACACATGGGCTCTTGTGATGAGTTAACCAGAGTAAGGGCCAAATTCCCACCCAGCTTCTCACTTATGCCTTCCTCCTCATCAGCACAGGGGAGAAAATAGGATGAGAAACCTTATTATCTGAGATAGAGGGAGGGACATTCTTTACTTCATTGGCCAAATGGGCTCAAGCATTGGAATGCTCTGCCCAGGGAAGTGATTGAGTCACCATCCCTGGAGATATTTAAAAGACATGTAGATGTGGCCCCTGTGGACTTGTAGTGATGGACTTGGCCAAGTTAGGTTATCGTTGGATTTGATAATCTTAAAGGTCCTTTCCAACCGAAAGAGTTCTATGATTCTATTTGTTGCAAATTAAACTAGATTGGGGTGGTGAGAAACAAAAACAAGGCCACTGCTTTTCCTCTCCCAAGTGTAACTTCACTCCAGCCCCACTTCAAGCAAAAGAGGGGGCAATGGAGGGGGATAGTCAGCTCAGAACAGGTTCTCCTGGCCTCTCACACTTTTCTGCTGCACCAGCATTGACTTTCCCCAGGCTGTGCTGTCCCTGAATGGAGCTGAAGGGGCAGCACTGGGACCAGGGCTGGAGTTTGGTGGTTTGCTGGGTGCAAGCAGGTGACAGTCTGTGTTTATATTAGCTCTTAAATCTGTCCTTCACCAGGGGTGGAATGACACCTCTGTGGGAGATGTCCATGAGCTAGTTGCAGCCACTTCCAGAAATCCCACTGGTGCCAAAACACACAGCAAGATAAACCCTCTTCATCAAACGTCCAGTGGAATTCTCTTCATACGAGATCCCACAGTCGGGGCTGACCATAAATTCTAATTCCTGAGATACATCTGTGGATTGTGGTGTGGTTTATTTGGTTTTGAGAGGGTTTTAGTATGTGTAGTGTGCTGTGTCTTATGGTTTTAGTTTGTTGTTTGGTTTTTTTGGGTTTTTTTTTGGTTGCTGTTGTTGTGGGTTTTTTTTTCTTGGGGGAATCCTGTGTGGGTTTTGTTTATTTCTATAGCTGGTTGGTTTGGTGGGGTTTTTTTGTTTGTTGGTTGGTTTTGGTTTGTTTGGGTTTTTTTAAATCATTTAGCACAATTGCTGCCACAGTCCAATTCGGGAGCAGCCTGTATTGTAAAAGTGGACAGCTGCCTTGCTCTCCCTATGCTTCTCCAGAAGTGCCTTGGATTAGATAATTTGGGATTTATTAGCAGAATCCTGCAAATTGCTGGATGTCACAAGGGCTAACCTGTGTGTCCCTGTTTGATTCAGGGTCTTTGCTACTACACAAAAGTGAAAAAAAAAAAGTGCAGTAGTTTTGGTTATGAGGTCTGACTAATTTGTGATGTGGTGCTGTATTAGTATTGTTGGATTTTACAGTCTGACATGGTTTTTTGAGATTAAAAACTGAATTAGTGTTGGGTTTTTTTAAACTGGGGAGAATCATTGCTAGACTGTTAAATTTAACATCCTGATAGCCTTATGCTTCAAACTTTCCTATTGACTAGCCTGCATTACATTATTATTTTTCCCTCCAGGTACTTTTATACCTTATTGAGTGAATTATCTACCAGGTGGGAAACCAAACTGTGTGGGATATAATAAGGCTCCAGGTTTTCATTCTGATCAGTGCTAAAGTAATTTATAATTTACACTAGATACAAGTGGTTCAAAGATGTGTGCAGCAATACATTACAATTCCTTTTCCCCCTCCTGTGTAGTACTTAAAACAATGTGGGTTTTGCAAAATTTTGTACAGTATTTTATTTTATCATCTTAAGAAATCAATTATCTACCAACAAGCTAATGAAATCTGTTTCTTGGTATGCAAAGGATAGCAAAATTTTGAATTTTGGTTCTTTTTTTTTATTTTATTTCATAATTCTGAATATAAAATGTGGAAGTCAAAATCTGTGTGGTGTTTTAAAAAGGCTGGAAGGTATGAGTAGGATTTTAATTTTTTTTTCTTTATCTCTTTCCATTTTATATATATGCATATACTAGAATTAATTCCTAATTTTCTGAAAGCTAAAAGACTGTCAAGAGAGAAAAATGAAGCATAGTAAAAGAAACAACCCTAGTCCAACAACTTCTACATGTGGCTCCAATAAAAGTAAGAAAAACCTAACATTTTACATGAAAAGCTAACACAAATACCACATAACAGTGGTCTTTGGCCTCAAAACTCTGCTAGAAAATTCCTTATTTTTCAGTTCTAGGTTCCAGAATGGATCCAGACTGTATTTATGTACCATTGTAAAACTAGTTCTGCAACATTCTCATCTTTGGCTTGGCACAGGGAGAGGATTTTTCTGGTGAAATGAAGAATCCTTTTAAAAATTAGCAGGTTCATGTCTTGGCAAAGCATTCATCAGCAAGAAATTGGACCAAACCTGTTGTGTACCTCGTTAGAGTTTCATAATTACCTGATATTTACTTGTGTGTTTTCAAAAGCCATGAAGGGTTTGTTAGCTAGCCAAGTAACAGGAATCTGAATTTTGAGAAATAATGCAACAAAAGGGCAGATTTCTTGAGTTGACTTCCAAAACCTCAGACAGATGAAGAAAATAATGCACATTGGCCAAATCTTCTGCCATGGTAGTTAAAGCTAAGGATGAGTCAGGGGCATTGCCTTTGTTGTGATAAATGTTTATTGCAATGGAAATTAGGACAAAAGGCCTTTTGCTTATGGAAATCTATGATAAAGGAAGGGTACATGTAATTTTCTCTGAGGTAGGACAATTTTTAAAAAATAGGTATTTTTAAATTAAACAGATGTGTGAAGGAGGTACTGTGATCATAAATATGGTCTATAAATATACTTAACACAGAAATTTCATTACTTACTATCTACAGGGGACCAAACTTAAAAGGACATCTGATTCCTACAAACACTGCTTCAATTTTGGTTTTTTTGGATACATGGAACATGATGTTTTAATACAGCTTAATAGACCGGAATCTTTGCGTGCACTCTGCATAAATGTCTTTCTCATCCCCAAAAGTGATGTGCAGCAGGCATGCTTATTCAACAAACATTCTTATTGCAAAAGGTTAAATGCTGCCATAAATCTCTTCTCTGAATTCTCTCGTACAATTTTGCATATCCTGCTCCTTTGTTCTGCGTCCATATAAAACTAATGTGGATGGGACACTGTGGAGGCTATCTCTGTAAAATTAAGCAAACATTCTACCTAAATGATATAATACATGCTGGCTTTGGTTCATTCCGAATTGTACTCAGCTGCAGAATTAGCTGGGAGTTGTTTTGGCGTGTGCGTGCCTGGCTGCAAGGATACAGCGTGGGTATTCCTGGAGGGAAGGGAAGGGAAGGGAAGGGAAGGGAAGGGAAGGAGGTTCTTTGGCTCTGACCTGCTGTAGCTGCCGCTGCCTTGCAGCAGTGCTGTCACCTCCACGGCCTTAAACTGAGCCTCACAGCAAGTCACCAGCTAGCACAGCTCCCTGTGCCAGATTCAGGTTCCTGAGCGATGCCCTGTGCTATATGAACAGGGGCGTGTTTGTGCTGTGGCAAAAGTGTGGGGGCAGGTGGTGATAAGTGACCCATAGATCTGCTTGGGCAGGTGAGAGGTCCTACCTTGTCATCTCACCTTGTATGTGGTGTTCCCCACATACAACTCCACATCCACGTGCAGCCCGTAGGATTGCCTGGATGAAGGAGCAAAGGGAAGTCTGAGCTGTTGTCATTCACGTCAGACCCATACCTGCAAAACACAGACGTACTAAGATTATACTTGGATTCCTTCACAGTGATTAATATTCTGTGGATGTCCTAGCCCTGGAAGTGTCCAAGGCCAGGTTGGACAGGTCTTTGAGCATCCTGGTCTAGTGAAAGCTGTCCCTGCCCCATGGCAGGAGGGGTGGAACTAACTGATCCCTTTCTAACTGAAACCATTCTATGATTCTGTGATTTAAGGAGAAAAGTTACTTTTAAGCCTTATTTTGTCGTAGTTTAAGCACAAACCAGGACAGTCAACAATTAGGACGATATTTTTTGTTGTTGTTCCAAAGCTTGCTGAATTCACTCTCTTGCTTCTACTGGAGTTGAGAAACTGGATAGTTCTGATTCATCTGGTGCATTTCCAGGGTGGTATTTTAATTTCTTTTTAAAGATACAACCTCATTTCTTTGAAACCACTGAGTTTCGGAAGCTGTCAAAATCTGCCATATATTTGGATATTCAAATCCCATTTCCAAAGCTAGAGCGTTGTGGTTGGAGGCATTCTTTGCTCTCAGACATGATATATTGTCAGCACAGTCACCAGAGTGACTGAAAGCCACAGCACAATGATATAAATGTAATGTTTCTTCAGGCATGCAGCCTAATGAAGTGCTAACTGGGAAAAGCTTTGACATAAAGCTGAAGAGCAGCAGTCATGAGTTGGATGTTTGAGGTTCAGATTCAACTACATGCTCCATGAGCTGAAGTTTCTACTTCAGGCTTTTATACAAGGTAATGCAGTATTGTTGAATTGCTCAAAACATGTCTGGAGGGGCACATAATTTGTCCCCTAAGCTTTTGACTGATAAAAATCTCTCAAGGGAAAAAAAAAATTACAGCTGAAGATTTCAATGAGGAAACCTAAGTACTCAGGACCTGGGACTTTAATCCAATATAAATTGAAATTAAAGAAGAAATATTGCCTTCCTGAGTGGATATGGATTTATTGATGTATATGTTAACTCTGAAAGTTCAGCCTGTTTGCTTGTGATGTTGCACATCAGCGTGTTATGGGCCACGTTAGCAGAGGTAAATTGCAGTTCTGTCTGATGGAAAACAGTGGCTCATATGGACCACACTTGGTTGCTTAAGCACTGGTCATTGCAGTTCATCTACTTGCTCACTTTTTCTTTCTTTTTTTCTTTCTTTTCATTCCACATAAAACCGTATTTCTGTAAAAAATTTCAGACTTTTTTTTTTTAACTAACATTGCTACAATGAAGTCTAGAAATGTTTTTGCCTTTCTACGAAGGAGCAGCTCAGCAATAATTTTTTTCTGAATGTTACAACTTTTACTTTCTTTCTAAGAGTTTATTTATATCATTATTTGTTTCCTGGTACCAAGCTCCATCCTGTTTGTACAGGGCAGATTGGGGGCAGGGGATGGGGAAGGAGCCTGAGCCAATCAGGTACTGGAGATGATTATGAAGACAAAATTTGCTTTTTTTTGTCAATATTTCATTCTTCTTTCTATAAATGACCAAGCAGGAAATCCATATGCATGTTCTATCTTTTAAAATACAAGTATGACAAGGGAATCTTCTTAAATCATGGTATTATTAATTAATGCTAAATTGTGGCCCTTGTAAACCTCAGACCTTGTATCTGTTCCTGGCTGTGACAGGGGGACAGTCTCATTGTCTGACTTCATCAGACCATTGCATTACTACTCCTTCTTTTTCTTGCCTTGGGGAAAAACTCTGTCTTCCACCTTTTAGACAGGTTATCAGGGCAGAAAATGTCTTTTTTACTACTGTACATGTGCAAATGGTATATCTAACAGAACACTGCTGGATCCCAGCTAATCCTCTTGATTCTTTCAGAAGGAATGTGCTTCTCATAAAGGGCTTGGACTTTTTCAGAATAATTCAGACTTTTTCTGTCTGTTTTTTGCAGGGTGGCTGTAAAATCTTAATCTGCATTATCATATGTTTTACTTCTTGGCTGTTTATAGAAAACATTAATGCATCCTGCAACTTGTAATCAGATTTTACTCTATTATTGCTGTGTTTTCCTAAAATATCACTTCTACTAAAATATGAATGCTCATCTCAGTAATGATTTTCATTTTTCACAAGAAAATAGGGCAGCCTCATCACTGAAGTGGGCAGGTTTCAGTGAAAAGTAGTTCAAAACTTGGCAACAGTGCAGGCTCTGGAGTTACTTTGCTGATCCAAAAGGTGCATGGGTCAGCATGGGCGTTCTTGGAAGCCTCCAAAAATGTTGAGCTCTATTAAATGTTTCATGATGTTACCTCAGTTATTGACTTGTTAGTTCTTGTCTTCTCAGGTAATTTTTGGTGCATAGAAGTTTCATTAAATCCACAAGTTTACTCTGCAGAATAAACAGCAAATTCCTGCGTGGACGTGGCACTTGGGGACACGGTTTAGTGGTGGCATTGGCAGTGCTGAGTGGTTGGACTTTATCTTAAAGGTCCTTTCCAACATAAACAGCTCTGTGATTCTGAGACCAGTGCTGAGCTCTGGGAAGGAGGGATGGAAAAGTCATGACTTCACCTTACCAATCTGGGCTGTAATTGTTTATTTTCTCAACAATAGCTCTGCCATGGCTGATGGATTAGGACTGACAGGCTCTCAAACAATCTCTCCACCTTTATGCCCTTATCACTGGAGGATCTGAGCCTGGTCCACTAAGTAAACAATGCCCATGTTCTCTCTCTCTCACTTCCTGCTGAATCCAATCTCCCAGGCTGGGGCATTGCTCTGCCCTTTCGAAATGAAAGGATTTGAGGGAACTGCTGAACTTGCAGGAAATCATGGTCAGGCTTTTCATTTGACTCTTAATGGTGTGAGCTCAGAGGTTGCTTTTATTCCTTCTGGCTTAGAAAGTTTCGGTTGATCCATTTACAACAGAAGTTCTCTGTCCCACCAGCATGACCTGCCCTACACCAGGCAGCAAGATCAGCATTTCAGAAAAGCCCAGTTTCCCAGGAAGGTAGTCAGAATTGGTCCCTTAAAAGGGTCTGGCACTCAGACCAGGATCCTGGCCAAGGTTCAGTGAGAAAGTAGGTGCACAGAGCAGCATCACAAACACCTGGTCATCTGTCGCTCCACTCACAAAATATTATTTTCTCAACAGAAAACCCCACAGTATCTTCAGGTCACGCACATTTTTCCCTACAGAGTGGAACTGCTGAAAGGACCTGAAAGTGGGTACCGTCGTCTTTGCTCTACCTGGAGAGGACTGACATCCAGACACAGGAACTGGCTGGTAATGAGGTAGAAGAGCACCCAGCTCAGTGTTACAAATAAGGCATTTACAACCCAATTAGACAAAGATGAGCTAAAGGACAGAAGAAGGGGACAAAAGTCCACAGAACTGTGCAGTGGGAAGAGGGATATCTTGACCTGACAAGAGCTTGTGGAGGATTCAGAGCACATGTCACTGCAGTCCATGGAGATGTTATGACTTCAGATGTGTTACAGATTTTTGGACAGAATGTGAATGAAAAAGGCCTAAAAACGCCTGTGCTAACCTGGTTTACTTCCACATAATTATGAGAATAAAAAGGAAACCATGAATTCCCTAGAAAGAACTGAAGTTATTTAAACTATTAGAGTTTGAATGTACGTTTCTATTCCTAAAGTGAACCTTACTGTTGTTAAATAGTTCTTAATAATCCTTCTTCTTGAAGAATGCTTTCTGTCACCACTGAGTGACAATTAAACCAAAAGTGGATGGTGCAATCAAAGACAAAACACAGTAGTGAAGAAGTGTTTTTCCTGTCTATCTAGAACTTATTTGGGTGCTTAAGGTTCAGCCACAGCTCTGAAACAGCTAAAAGAAGAGCAAAGATGATATCAACATAGCAACAAAATTTCTGAAGGATTTTTCTCGTGCACTGCAAAGTGAGCTGAAAAATCTTAATATTGCATTCAGCTGTATGTCTGAAATGTCACTTTAACAAGCATAAATATAAAATAAAAACCTAAGAATGTGGAGCTGCAAGGGTTTAGTCTTGCGGTGTTCAGCGTAAGCAATTGGCAATACTGCTTGTCATTAATCATCCTTTCGATGGGCTAAGCATGGCTAACAAATTAGTTCCTTGTTGCTTATTTGGCTGATATTTTGCTGCTGTGTCAGACCCTATTTGGATAGTTAAATTGCAGGGTTTTTTCCAGGTACTATATCTTTCTTTCTGATGGTTCTATTAATAGAATGTTCCTTTTGTTTAGTGGAGTTTTCATAATTGTCTTAAGCTCATAGTATTGGTGAACTCACCTTGTTTGGGTTTTATGTTGGCTGGTTGAATATTTAATATTGAATTTGTGGTTCAAAGAAGCACGGGGCAAGCTATCAAGTTACCTAGAGCATACCAGATTCTTAATCTCTTAAAATTTGATATAAAGTGAGGTATGGACCATGCTTTTAGAAATATGAAAACTTAAACAGACAAGATGAGACATGGATGCTCAGAGCAGAAGTGACTGGAGTGAGAATAGAGTAGAAATAGTACAATTATTGGCCTTTCTGTGAGAGGAGAAAGTGGATGAAAGCTGCCTCTTTGAGCTATCTAAAACATAAATTAAAAATAAAAAAAAAGGGTGCTACAAATGAGGGATACTTGCACATATATGGATGGACAGGGCAGTAGTGAGTGGCACTAATGTAGTTTTCTTAGTGGATTTTTGGCACCAATAGTTCTCAAATCATGTTTTAGTTACAAAATGACAAAGGCACTCAAGGAATAGGCTTTTGCTGGTGTAGGTATCAGCAAAGGGTTCAGTCTTCTCACAGTCTGTGAATGAAGAAAGTTTTACAGTGCTGAGTCTATGGACCTTCTGCATACGTTCAAGGGTTGTGCTTTGGTTTGGGTGAGTTTGAGGGGGTTTTTTTTCTAAGGGCCTGTAAAATACTTCATTTGGGCACATACAGTTTTGTAGCTGCAGAAAAGTCCAAGGAATGCTATAAGAAAGATGGGAATATACTGTACAAGACTTACCTCTTTGAACTTTGATTCATCCAGGTCTGTCTCCAGGACCAAATCACTTCATCCAGGTGCAAAGAGATGCCACTGACTCTGTTCAGGTGATGGGAATGCATTTGCTCATGGAGGAAATCTGTGTTTTGGAGCTTAAAAAAGGAAACTATCCACACAAGCCTAGCGTCTCCTACCATGTTTTTCTTCTTCCCCACACATGGAACTTAAAAGAAAATATTTAAATTAAGTCCTGGGTTAGTTTTGGTATTTTATGTACTCAGATCTTTGGAACGCATCCCTGTATTTTGGATATTCAGCATCAGTGTTGTGTCAGTGGCATTGATGTATAGCTAAGGAGTGGTTTAGTGACGAACTTCACTTGTTTGTGAAAGGGCCGTGAGCTGAGCAAGAAAGGAGGGAGGAGCAGCACTCACAGATGACTGAAAGGCAACCCCATATTTGAGGGATGGTTATTTGTGCAGTGGGGAGAATTTCATGCTGTGACAGACTTTGGGGTTTGCAAGCTTGACTGCATCCCCATTAGAAATAATCTGCCAGCACGATGTCTTTATGAGAGTGCTTTTCGTCAGAGGGGAAAAGCAAATCATTTGATTGAAGCATTAAGGTAGGGGTAGATGGAGGTGAATCTTAAGTATCCCTCTTTATATTATAATCCTAATAGTGATAAATAAATTCTAAACAGAAATTGAAGCTTTTCTCTCCTGGGAATTTAAAATGTTTTGCTCTAATGTAATGTTACCTGGTTTTATTTTAAAACAAACTTTTGCTGAAATTGACACTGATTTGGAAAGTCTATGTTTATCAGAGCTTTTTTTGTGATAAAAAGTGATTCACTCACATATTTTTTCTTTTTTTTTTCCTCAACCAGCTTTTTGTGGAAATTTCTTGGTTTTGGATTAGGTGTAGATATCCTTTCTAGAGAGTTTACAGAATATGTGCAAACTGTGATAAAACCTGGCAGCTGCATTTCAGCTGTAATGTGGGAGAAGATGTGTAAGTGAAACAGAACAAGGCAGGACTATCCCAAGAGCTTGAATTTAAGAGAATATAAGAGACATGAGCATGATGAAATGATGGCTGTTATCAGAATAATTACAGCTGCTGACTTGTGAGCCCTGCTCATAGATGCTGTCTGCACAAGGAAGTTGGGTTTTGATGGGGTTTTTTTGTTTGTGTTGTTGTGGCTTTTTTTCAGTAGAGGGAGATCAGAATAGAAAGAAAATCCATCAGGCTACATGAGACTGCAGCCTCCAATCTGCTTTTAAAAACAGCACAAAACAACCCCAAAAAATATATTGGGGTGACTTTTGGCCTTCCTTTTGTTAAAGATAAGAAGCCACAGCTGTGAACACATGCAGTTTGTAGGCTTGTTTAAATTGCAGCTCAAGCTTTATCAAAGGGATTTACATGTAAATACTGTTATTAAGAATTAAGTAGTTCAGACAATAATTATATTAAATATTAAAGATGCCTTTGTGTTTAAAAAACCCTAACTTTCCCCAGTAGATGTTGCTGGTTTATGTAAACAAAATCTACTAAAATAGTGCTGAATTTGGCTATTCCTGAATTTAATTTACTTGTCTTTAAAGTGAGATTTACAATGCTTATAAATCATTATTTGGTTGAGTGGGAAATACCTGTGTATCTAAAATGAGCTTCATAGCACCAGAGCAAATGAGTAGAAATGGAGATAGAGCAATCTAATTTCTTCAGTGGGAGACAGAAGACAGCGTGTTAAATATTATAAACATGAGAAAGCATAAAATTGTACAAGGTGCATATGTGTATTTTATAAAACAAACAAACCAAAGAGACTTAGGTGTTTCCCAAAGCCAGAAATTTAAATAATCTAATGCCCATGTGAGCAGAAAATATTAATTGTCCTGCCCAGCTTTTGAATACCAGTTAAACAACTGGCAGGGAGGTGGCAGAGTAACATGTTGGAGAACACTTTGGTCGGGAATAGCCTCCACAGTTTTTAATAAACGTGGATCACAGTTCAGTCAACAATGCAGGGATCATGGTGTCGTAAAAGCACCAAAAAGTAGGAAAAGGATTCTGTGGAATGGGAGGTAAACTGTTCACTTGTGAGTGTGACAGTGTGCTATCCGGCATCTGTTCCAGGGTAATCTGTCCAAGAACCACTAAATGCTCTGTGGGAGGAAAACCTGAGACTGGAAACCTGCAACATTTTCTTCCAGGAGAAATGTATGAACCAAAGAGACATTGAGAACTGCATGAACCAAAGAGACATTGAGAACTGCTGAGGTTGGTAGAAGCCTCCTGGGGTTGTGTAGTTGCACCCTCCTGCTCAGTGTAAGGTCACTTAGAGCAAGATGCTCAGGGCCATGAGAAGCTGAACTTTGAGTAACTCAGGTTCATGATGAAGACTCCACAAAGTCTCTGGGCAAACATATTCCAGTCCCTCATCAGAAAGTGTGTGTGGCATTTTTCTCATGTTTAAACTTCCAACCAAGTCTTCCAGTGACACCTACAGAAACTGCAATGACATTAAAAGCCAAAAATTTTCCTTGTGGCAATACTCAGAAATGTCTCGTCCTTCCTCTTGGACAGCATGGTATGTGCAGAGAGGAACCAACTGTACCGTGGATGTACCAGTGGGATTGTCCACTCATCACAGTGATTAAGGCAACTGAGCAATTAGTCAAGATATGAGTCAGGCCCTTCTCATTGCTAAATGAATCAATCCTTACATCTGAGCTGAACTTCCCAGCCAAAAATGCTATGCAGAGTGCTGCAAATTCAAATTGATGAAGAAATAACACAATTTCCATGTCAGTGCTGACAAGGATTTTCCATTAGAAAATGTGACCTTAAGAAAATCTGAGCTAGATTGAAGTATTTCATTTATTTCCTCTTGACTGCAAGGTTTTCAGCTTTATTAATCTAACTTTTTAATGATATAATACCTCTGTCTGGGTCTTCAAACTTCTAGTAAATATTAGTACAATTTTAAAAAATCAGGTATTTTTGCAAGTACATGAGCTCTTCTTTACTTTCATTATAAAATACCTCTGTTATTTGCCTTAAAGTCCTATGATAATACTGATCATTTTGAAGAATCACTTGATATTTTGGACAAAGTGGTGAGTAGCATTGGTCAGTATTGTGGTGATGCCCATTGATCCCCTGTCAACAGGGGATGGAAAGGTCTGTAACGACATCTGGAAAGAAAACCCCACGTTAACTGTATGTTGCTAACTAATGAATAATAATTTAGATAGTAGGGGCATTAGGATGTTCTGTGAAACAATCATTTTGCTTATTTACATATTCTGTAGGTATTTGCTAAGATTAGAGCCAGAGCTAATGATCAGGAAGTTGAGGCACTCAGCAGTGACTATGGAGAGTAAAACCAAACCATCAAAACCAGAAGCTGCTTGCTTGTGAAGAAAACAAAAATATGGAAGAAGTGGAGTTAGGCTTTGGAACCATGGCTTGGAAGGTAAGTTAATTAAAAGCAGTAAAATCCCTTTTGTTTCAGGTTTGTGTTATACCTCCCCCAAATGACTGTGGTTATTATGGATAAATATCTGATACTCACCCTTGGTACTGGGGTGCCTCATAATGAACCACATTTTGATGCACAGAACACAAATACAAGGTTCTGGTTCTCTACTTATTTTATACAAAGCATTATATGTTACAAGAAAAGCCCAGAAACACAAATGTGATATGAATTTTGGGCCTGACTAGTTGATTCAAATGACACTTGAGTGGCTGCTGCAAGCTTTACACATCCTTATCATCCTGCAAGTGCACAATGAGGTCCGTATCTAAATCCAGCCTCTTTCTAACATCAGTAGCAAGTTTGGTATCATGGGAAAATTATTAGAGAAGGTTTAGCTACCAGGGATAAACCTAGTGATGTTAGTCCTGGCACTGCTATGTTGCTCACTGTGGTCCAGTGTACTGTCCCACAGCTTTTCCTGTATCAAAAACAAAAATGTCCTGTGGATGTCTATCAGATGTCAGGGGTCACTTAACAGCAGATCATTAGGAGGAGATGCTTTTGTGACCTATAAGTTCTCTGGTTTCCATCCAGACTGTCACCAGCTCCTGAAGTGGCTATTAAAAAGTATTTCTTGATTGTGACTGCAGCACAATTTCACAGGTACTTTTCACTGTATTGAGAGTCTGTACATGTAGGGGGTAGCTGGTGAATTTCTGTTTAATAACCATTGTCTTTATCTTTCATATTTAAATGGAACACCACCACCATCCCCACCCCCTCAATATGCACTGAAACAAGAATGTTTTAATGACCAGGAAATTTCCCTGGAGAAGTGTCTGCCTGATAATGGAGCCAGAATGCAAGGACCCTGTTGTGGTTTTAACCCAGCAGGCAGGCAAACACAGCACAGCTGATCCCTCACTCACTGCCCCACAGTGGGATGGGAGAGAAAATGGGAAAAGGGTAAAATGTGTAGGTTGAGATAAAGACAATTTAATAGGAAGACAAGAAAGGGGAAATAATGATAAAAGAATATACAAAACAAGTGATAGCATCACAGATGTAGAGAAAGGACAAGGAGTAATGGCTTTAACTGGAAGAAGGTGGGTTTAGATTAGATCTTAGGAACAAATTCTTCCCTGTGAGGGTGGGCAGGCCCTGACAGAGGTTGGGCAGAGAAGCTGTAGCTGCCCCATCCCTGGAAGTGTCCAAGGCCAGGTTGAACGAGGCTTGGAGCAATCTGGGTTAGTAGATGGTGTCCCTGCCCATGGTAGGGCGTTGGAACAGGGTGGTCATTAAGGTCCTGCCAACCCAAACCATTCCATAACGCACAAGTCACTTGCTCAATGCCCTCTGTCCAGCCAATCCCTGAGCAGTGACTGCCACATCCAGCCACATTTGTACGTGTCCCATCCTGTTTTAGCTATTTGTGGATTAGCCAGAAACTGCAATTACCAGAATTCCTGAACAAAGGGAACAAGTTTGTTTACACTGTCTAGGCTACTTTAACTTTCTCATAAATTTTTGTGACTCAGGCCTCATCCTTTCCTTGGCTCCTGGCTCATTGACAAAACACAGCATGCCACTATAGGCTTAAAATCAATATTACAATTCCTATTACTAAGTGCAACTTTTGCCACCCACGCTATTTCTCCCATGTTGGTTCCTGCAGGTATTTTTTAGCAACCTTCTAAATAGATATCACCTCTGATCTGCACTTTGTGTCTGTACAGGCATCTTCTGCTTCTGGTCTGCTGTTAAGTGACCCCTGACATCTGGTAGACCCCTAGCCATTCTATTTTTTGATACCCAAAACTTGCTGTTTGATAATAAAATCCGCAAGTCTCCTATGAAACACCTGTCCCTGAGACACAGTCCCTGAGATAGCTGAGCATAAGCTGCTTTCACAAGGAGTCACAAGAAAACCTTTCGGAAGATATTGTGAAATGACCTGTTCACAGAGGGGGTTTCTGCTAAATCCCGATTAAAATTAGCTTAAGCCCCAAAGCATGTCAATTTAATCTTCTCACAGCCCTGTCATATCTTTTTAATATTTATAACTGGGCATTTAAGTGGGTAACAGGAATACTCAATCACTTTTTAATCCAGTTAAACCTAACAATATCTTGTAGTAAAGAGTTTCACAGCGGAGCATTCTATTGCAAACTATTCATTTCTAATCAATTCTGAAATTGCCCATATGAGACCCTTTTTGTTTGCAAAGGTTTTGGATTAAAGATGAACTTGGAGCAAAGCCTGACATGAAAAAGAAATGAGCAAGTTGAGTTCTGAATCAAGATCTGGAACACTGTGGGTACCCTTTTTTGCACCAACGTTTGGTCTTTTTGAATTATTATTTCAGGTGGTTTTCAGTCTCTCTTAGGTCCTTAATCAACAAGAAGAATCTTCCAAGAAGGGCAAAAAGAAGAGAGGGAGGAATGCTAGAAAAGCAGTTCTAAATGGGAAAGAGGGGAGAGGGGTTAAAAGGCATCTACTCATTTCTTGCTATGAAAATGAAAGGTCAAACAGAAAAATATATCTTGTTTTGTCTGTTTATACCTGTCTTAATCCTCAGGGTGTCATTATCTTGTAATTCAGTCACCTTCAAGCTACACAAGGAATAGGAAGCTACAGTCAACATGCTAAACCCAGCTAAAGAGCATGAATAAAGCTGCACATTCAGTAGTGTCGAGAGACTTCGGGAAAAACTCCTTTATTTCATGATGTCTGGCAAAGGGCTGCAGAAAGGAGGGAGAGCAGTAGAGGCAGTGCATCCCTTTTTATGGCAGCATTGAGCATAATTCTGCAGAGGAAGAGCACCGTGAACAAAGACCGCTAGGACAGAGATGGCAGTGTGTGTCCTTTTCTTTAGGCCAGGTTCAACGTTAGTCTTACATTAAAGCCAAATATCCTTTTATGAGTTATAGAATATAAAGAACACAATTTGAAGCTACAGTGATTGCATTGCTGTGAAAATGAATTCTGTCTTCACATAATATTTCAGTAAGGATATGCCTTAGGATATATCTGCGTGTGGTACTTTTCTTGCTGGTTCTGCATCATTGCATCCTTCTGTTTGAATGCATATACTTAATTTTCAAATGTAAAACTAAGTCTCTGTGTCCATGTTTCTTAGAGCCCACTTTTAAGCTGGGGTTTTCTTTTCCCTAAGTTTCATACTATGCTGATACCTTTTGTATCAAAGTGTCTTATATTTTAAACAGCATAATTAGCTTTGTTTCCCTACTGTCTTCTCTTCTCTTAAGTAGCAACACGCTGGAAATGGAGAATCATGTTTTGATACAGGTTTAAGTAATGACATAATGACATACACCTGTACCTGGAACAGGAGGTGGTAAGAACTCAGTGATTATTGGATGTCTACAGGCTGGTTTGGGACAACATGGGATATTTTTGTTGATTTAAACAGACCTGGCAGCATTACCTAAAAATTGTAAGGTGCTTTGGCCTTGCAAAATAAGTGGAACAGCAACTGCAGCTGACAAATAAAAAAATCTGTCAATCAAAATGGTTAAAGCATGTGAGTGATTTCCCTTAGGTAATGAAAAATAGATGAAGAGAGATTAAAAAAGCCATACAGACTACCATCGCTTACACAGAAATTATGAATTCTCAGAGAATGTCCCTGTGTGCATTTTGAACAAGTGTCATCAACAACCAAGCACAGAGACTTCCAGTCCTTCACACCTGGTGTACATTGTACAAACATATCACCATTTCCCAGGTTGGAAAGAGCCATGTGTCTAATTCCCTGCAACCTTACATTTCTTCAGTGTTCAAGTGTTTTCACAAATCTGTTCTTGATCCTTCTGTACTGATTTGATTAGTTTCATCCTTTTATTTTGCTTCTGCCTTCCTTTGGTAAATCAGGTATTAATTTCTACTGTTTTCATCCTGCCACTGATTAACTCCTCTTCTCAAAGAGCATTCAAACATACTCTAGGACGGCATAGCACTGTCATATCTGCTTTTTCTTGGAGCATGCATTCTATTTTATTTTTTTTTAAATAACAAAACTACTCTGTTTTATGATGAAAGAGTTTTGCATGTTTCTGTTTTATACATATTCAAGGAATATAAAACCAAAAGAAAAATAATGTGGTTCGCTTTCATCCCATGTTTCCCCCACAAATAAACAGCGAAACAATGTGTAAATAAACAGTGAAATAATAGTTGTCCTGTACCCATGAAAGAATTCAGGTTAGGAAAGAGCAAAGTAGCACAGAAACAATTGTTCTTAAGACCTTCCAAGAGAAGTTTACTCAACTCTAACATAAGCAGGATATGTGATTGTAGTAGGTAAATTGAGATGTATGCAGCTAGAGTGCATTGTGAAAGGTAGAAGCAATTTTAAATTAGTCTCCCTAAGTTGTGGAAATTACTTATTCAATTATATTCTATTGCTGGTTATGGCACAATCTGTTTATTAAATACTATGAGGTGCAAAGGGTTCTGCCATTATCCAGGTGCTTTCCGAACTCAAGGTTAATACTGAAATTTGCTCATTGATTTCCAGGGTCAAGTCTAAATACTCTCTGAGCTATTTTCAGTGTATCTTTGAATTTTAATGTTGAGTTAATAGAACCTATTTAAGGTTTACAATGGATTTCATATTTGGCTTGTTCCCAGTTTCAGGTTTTTAAGGATTACCTTAAGCGACAGCCATTATATCTGTCAAGAACTGAATGAAGAGAACCTGTTTTACACTGGGTTCTTCATGGAGACTTTCCTGTTGTGCTCTGCAAAGGCTTGAGCTCGTACATCCTTTTCCATGGCAGTATTGATAAGGTCTCACTTTTACACCATCCATTAGAGACAGAATTAATGGTGACATAAGCTTTTTCTTGGAGGAGCCACATGAAAAGAGACGGTCTTGGAAGGGGACACTCCATGTTGAAGTGGGGATACAGTAGATGGTAACTGTGTACTATGGAGAACCCAGGCTTTAGCAGGAACAACTCTGAGGGACTGTGAGTGACTTACGCTAGAGAAAACGAAAACAACTCAGGAGTGAAGAGCAACGGAGGAAAATAAGTCAAGTGGGGAGTGGCAAACAGCCACTGTGCACTGACCCCCTCCTGAGCTGCCCATTCCCACACTGACAGGACTGAGTGTAGCATAGGGCAAAAAAATATGATGTGGAGGCAGAGCAGGAGTTCTAGTGGAGTCTGGGGAGAAGGTATTTTCCTATATTGTCTGTTTAATTGTGTGTTGTTTGTTTTTTATCCTAAATACCAGGCTCAGGAATCAAAAGTCTCTGCTGATTTGCAACAAATCAAATTAAATAAAACTCCCTCATGGAGACTGTTTTGCTTCTGACAAATGCATAAGGAGTGTCTGCACCTTCCTTTAGATTTAATCATTAACTCCAGACTTTTTGTGTTATTGCAGGACAAGCTTGAATACCAAAGCACTGATAACTTGGAGACATTTTGCTTTCTTCACTGTGTCCTGGGATGTATTTTGGAGACTCTAGGGTTTATATATATGTATATATATTATGTATTTTTCTATTTCTTATTGTGATACAACAAGAAAATTTTCAATGGATCCAGTTTTTGAATATTGTTACCAAAAATTCATGTTTAGGATTATATGGTCCCTGTTCACCACCCCTCCAGTCTTCCCTTTCCAGTTTGCAGACCCAGAAAACAGCGTTTGAAGTTAACTTTGCCTTGCTATCAGCCAGACAATAATAACCCTTCTGAGGCAGAACACAAGAAGCTCTTTTTCCCTTCAGTGTAGACTTCTAAAGGTAGACAGCTGTTGCACAGGAGTGTGAAAGAATTTCACTGTGATATGGGATGGCTCTCTTCTCCTTAAACTATTGATTGCTTTGTTCGTTTGCCTCAAATGCCAAAAGGGAGAACACAGAACTGGTGCAGAGCTGCAGAGGTTTTAGCACGAAACACTGCAAACTAAGTAAATACAACCTTGAGCATTTGCGAGCTGCCCCTGCAGTAAAACCCCATAACCCACATCTCATTGGTGATGTTGACCCCGGGTCTGCAACACCAGCCCATAACCTTCGGTTGACTAGTGAAAAATGTAGGACTGGAATGTTTGGGCTTGCACTTTGAGAAATGATTTGTCTTCAAACAAATAGCATTTCTAAGATTTTGAATCTTTGCCATTTCCAATGTACTTTCTTCTGTGAGACCTTAAATATCTGGTCTGCAATCTTTTGTTGTATATGCCTCAAATATAGTTGGCATGGAGAGATTTTTTAAAAGCTGACTTTAATTTACTGATGCTGCATTGGCCAGATCGATATTATTGCATTTGGAAAGTCTATCCTGCCATTAGATTTACCAGCCAGAAAATGAGGACCACTAAAAGGCTTGACTTCAATTCATATTTCTAATAAATCGCCTACAAATATGGATTATGATGCAGCATTATTTTGTTGCTTTGAAATACTAAAGAGATTCTTCAGTATTTCACAGGGATCACTGTATCACTGCCGTATGTGATCCTTCAGGGTGGGATTAAGTAACTGTGTGTGTCTTGCAGTGATTTAAAACTAATGCTTTCCACTTTACTCACGAGAAGAGATCCAAGAGGTGTAATGGGACTGCCCAGGAATGAAGCAAACAGAACTTGTCCTATGACATCTGTTTATAGAGTTTGTTTTCTTCTCTTTGTGTTCTTAATTTTCTGAATACCGTTAGCCAGTGAATGTGTTAAGGAAATGGCCATCCTCTATTTATATGTTCAATTTGTCACGTTGGTCACAGAGGGTACATACTCTGGCTGTTGCTCAGTATTAACGGTTGAATTAAAATAGGCTGTTGCCAAAAAACACTTCTGAGAACTGCCTTTAATTTTCCTTTCCATTAATCCAGGATAACCACTTTTACTTTTCTTCTTTACCTGTATTCTTGGGTCATGTTTCCCTTTGTCATGTCCTCTTTTTTTTAATTTCCTTTGACTGTAAAATCACTGTAAATTTCATTCAATAAAAGAGGAGGGCTCAGAAGAGAAACTTATGCAAGTCTATGTGGCTCTTGTGGTGCCATAGTGGGAACTCTGACTCCTCTTCAATATAAAGATTTGTATATGATGAACAAGCAGATTGTGCTACTGAATAACAAAGTGATGAAGTCATATTTCTCCCTCTAATAAAAACATTTTTTGTCTTGATGTTACCTTATTGAATAAATGTTTTAAAGTTAATTAAATTTCTTCATTATAATTTTATATATTCATCTTGTAACTAGCAGAATATGGTTTTTATACTTGTAGCAAAGAATTTGCTGTGCTTAATATTTTTGTATTTGCAATGAATACCTAGTCTTCTTTTTTTCTTTTATTGGCTTCTAAATATATTGGAGGTTTTTTTGGGTGGAGAAGGGAGATAATAGTTAATGATCAATTTCTAAGTATCAAAGCCTTACTGGAAAATGTCAGCTTCTAATGCATATTCCCCATCTGCAGAACTAAAAGGAATTAGCAAGCTCTAAAAGTCAAATCTTGACTGCCTTTAAATGCAGCAACCACCTACCTGGTGCTGCCTTTAAATCTGTATCCTGGAGTTTCCCAATAGATCTGTAAATGTCTATATACACTGTGCAAACAGAAATGCACAGCTCTAATGTTAAAGCAATGAAATTTTTAATTATTCCTTTTAGAGCAGTTATCATTTCTTTCCAAGAGTTATTTGACTCCAGGCATTTACATTCAGGTAGTATATCCCCTTCATTATGAAAATTCCCATATAAATACCAATATAAATTACTTTGTTTTCTTTGGACCTTTTGACCTGAAACTTCTAGACATTCTGTATTATATTAAATTACATATCAGTAAAAATTGAACATTTTCTCACTTACTTGAATGAGTTAATTCTGCTGCAAACCAATACGTCCTTTCCTTTATTTTTTTAAATTTTATTAATTATTCCAGTGACAGAACAATAGAATGTTGCACTCATGTTTGCTTGGTTTTACATGTTTTTTATCTATAAAAATTCAGCAACAACAAACTTGGTAAGACTCACCAAAAATGGTGCTGGGGCCTTCAGATGTTCCCTTCCTTCCCTGCAAGTCAGTATTTTGCTACATGACACAGTGATTCATGAATTGCAGTGACTGATAGAAAGGATAAATTACGGGTTCTTTATCACTGTCTTTGGCAGACACACATATAGAACTCTTATCTCCATGTAGAAAAGATGCTGGGGAAAATTGTGTTATTCATGTTAAATATTTATTTCTCATTAGAAGGTAGCAAGAAGACTGACTTGGACATCTTGGCTTCTGGTTCTTAGGATGGTTATTCAAAATACAAGTACTGCTGCAGACTCCTCTGGCTTCACTCCACACTTCTACATCTAAATGTACCATGGCTTTATAGAAAGTGATCAGGCCTTGAGTGGTGGAACACATCTCATGGAGAAGCCCTTCCAGAAGACAATTTATCCGTTTCCCAGATGCTTATTTAGCTTTGTAGTCAGCGACTATTGCTGAGATGTATGTGAACAGTGAGTGTTTAGCTCATTTCAAAATCATGTTAGTTGTGCATCCAAATCCTGCAAATTCTGGGGCCACCCAGACTTAAAAATAAATGTAGCCAGGCAAGCCAAATGATTTCTCATGTCCTCTTGCTCCTGAGGTTCCTCTTGAGAACAGCTGCCTTCTCCAACAAATTGTCTCGCATTGGCTCATTTGTGGGAACTGCTGCTTCCATATTCTTACCTGCTGTTTATAATTTGGGACTTTCCACTTAATCTTCCTTGGAGTGCCATGACCCAGAGTACTGACCTTGGTGTACATTTGATTGGCACAAGAAGCGTAGGGAGTCTCTCTGCTGGTTACCAATTCTATCTGAACACTAGAAAAAGCGCTTAAACCCTGAACTGTTCTTTGCCTGTAGATGATCTATGTGCTTCATGCTTGCCACTCTTAATTCTGTCCTGATGAATTAAGTTTGATATTTTTTTTATCATTCTTTTCATTCGTTCTTTTCCTGAAGATGGTCTGCTTGTTGTGTCTGGTGGAAAATGAGGACATAACATTCATTTAACTTTACTGTAAGATTCAATTACAGGAACATCTCGATCTTTTTGAATACATACCACTTTTCCTCTTCAAAAGGTGCTCTGAGATGTTTAAATGTGTGTGTTATTGATCCACTAATAAAGGGGCTGTGGTTTTCTCCAGGAAAAACAATCTCTATCAGCAGAAGTTGTAGAAATAGAGGAAGAAAAGTCTTGTGGCTTTTGTCTTTTTAAGTCTTAAAACATAATGATAGTCATGATGATAACCAACCCCTCACTCCTAGGCTGAATAGCAAGTACTGTTTCTACTTTTACTTCTCATTCCCTAATAACTTCTGGTTTTCTTTCTTTTCTTCAACTTTTCTAACAATTTATCAAGATTCCCATCCATAAGTCATTGAAGGAAGGGCACGCTGATTGAAAATTTGATAAATTACTTCTGGTAATGTGATTTAACTTTCCAAATGTTCTTCATTCCACCAGTGTTTTTCTTCTCACTTGTTCCATATGTTCAGTTTCTGTCATCACCAGCTGTAAGAAATGTTTTTGGCTCTTGACTGCAAGATATGTCCACTTACAAGCACTGCCTTCTAGGCTGCACACTTGTTGAAATAGTCTTCATTTTCACCTTTCCTTTGCCAGTCATGCTGTTCCTTTACCTGTGTGACTCGGAAATTGAATGGACCACTGTTTAATATTTCTGAAAGGGGAATAAAGTCTTGATTTAGAAAGGGATTTCTCCCACTTTTACTTTTTTTTTCCTTCCTTCTATGAATTTTTCTTTTTTTCTTAAAAAAAAAATAAATCTCACCTTTCTTTTAGTATTGGTTACTGCCAGGGAAAGAGTCTACGAGAACTCAGCTTACTGCTGTGGAGCTTACTCTGATTATATTCTACCATTCTTTATACTTAATTGTCAAAGATTTGGAAAGCTAGTGACTATGAAAGAACAGAGTTTTTTCTTTGACAGTAATTAATATAGTCCAAAGAACTACTGTTGTGGTTCTCAGGGCTGGATGAAGTTAAGTTGGTTTTCTTGGCCTCTACTTTCTTCATGTATTGACTCAGTCCATTCACTACCTGAAACAGAGAAGATAAAATCTAACAGTTAATACACTAAATACTGAAAATCATTCCACTTCTCTATCATAGTTTATGATCCCTGTTAACTCTAATATATACTTGTGCTGGTTTCAGCTGGCATAGAGTCGTTTTCTTCCCAGTGGCTGCTATGGGGCTGCGTTTTGGATTTGTGCTGAATGCAGGGTTGGTAACACAGAGATGTTTCTGACATTGCTGAGCAGGGCTTACAGGGAGCCAAGACCTTTTCTGCTTCTTTTACTGCCACACTGGCGAGGATGTTGGGGGTGCTTGTGAGGAGACACAGACAGAACAGGTGAGTCCAACTCACCAAAGGATTGTTCCAGACCATATGACATCATGCTCAATGTATAAAGTGGGAGGAAGAAGGAGAAAGGGGGGATGTTGGGAGCAGTGGCATTTGTCTTCCCAAGGAACTGTTCCATGTGATGGGGCCCTGCTGTCCTGGGGATGGCTGAACACCTGCCTGTCCATGGGAAGAGGCGAATTAAATCCTTGTTTTGCTTTACTGGTGTGCAGAGCTTTTGCTTTCCCTGTTAAACTTTGTCTCAGCCTATGGGTTTTCTGACTTTTACCCTTCCAATTCTCTCCTCAGTCCCACTGGTGGGAGAGTGAGGGAGTGGCTTTGTGAGCTTTGGTTGCTGGCTGGGGTTAANGTAACACAGAGATGTTTCTGACATTGCTGAGCAGGGCTTACAGGGAGCCAAGACCTTTTCTGCTTCTTTTACTGCCACACTGGCGAGGATGTTGGGGGTGCTTGTGAGGAGACACAGACAGAACAGGTGAGTCCAACTCACCAAAGGATTGTTCCAGACCATATGACATCATGCTCAATGTATAAAGTGGGAGGAAGAAGGAGAAAGGGGGGATGTTGGGAGCAGTGGCATTTGTCTTCCCAAGGAACTGTTCCATGTGATGGGGCCCTGCTGTCCTGGGGATGGCTGAACACCTGCCTGTCCATGGGAAGAGGCGAATTAAATCCTTGTTTTGCTTTACTGGTGTGCAGAGCTTTTGCTTTCCCTGTTAAACTTTGTCTCAGCCTATGGGTTTTCTGACTTTTACCCTTCCAATTCTCTCCTCAGTCCCACTGGTGGGAGAGTGAGGGAGTGGCTTTGTGAGCTTTGGTTGCTGGCTGGGGTTAAACCATGGTAAAACTTTTCTCTGATCAGAAGATCTCCTGCTGACATGGATCACTGTTTTGAAATTGAGTGTCACCCTAACCTCAGCACTAAACTTAAACCATGGATTCTATAATGCCCACATTTAGGGAGAATTTCTTTCTTCCTCCTGCTGGGAGTGAGTCGACCACCAAAATGTCAAACCCTCTGGAGTCTTTGGGAAAAGTCAAGTAGGAGAAGCAAGATTCCTTCCCCAACAGGGTCATAGAATCTTGGTGACACTTTTCTATATAAAAATCAGTGCCTTCTCAAAGTACCTGTTTTCTTAGGACTCTTCCCTCCACTCTCTCACCTCTATTGCAGGCCTGGCTGCCTTCAAGCATTGCTATATAATGGGTTGCCAAAAGCTTCGAGCTGAACAGGATGACGGAATCACCACGCAATTAATCTGCGTGCTGTGAATGAAAGCTCTTATCAATATCAATCGGTTTTTTCACCTATGAAACTAATGGATAATATGGAACAGCATCCAGCACTGAGCATTAACACTGTTCAGCAGGGCTGGGCTGCTATTTTTCCACCATAAGCTTGTCTCAGAAATAATACAGGGCTTGCTTATGCTAAGAAATTATCATGTATTTGTTGACACTACAAGGAGTTATACTTTGTTCAAGTTTTAGAGAGCTTTGTTGGAGACATTTCTATATGTTTCAATAATGTAAGCACATGTTATTGAAATTTATGGCTAATAATCTCAAAGAGACCTTTGGATTCTTCAGCATAGAGGAGAATTTACCTCTGGGAAAATTGTGAAGAAAGGGAATAATGATACACAATAGAAAGAGGTTGCCTGATGGAATGAACAAAAGGGATGGGACTAAAACATGTGAGGAAGAAGTGAAACAAAGCTGTTTGAAAAGTAGTGATGGAATAAAAACAGGTGGTGGCAAGAAAAAAAAATAAGTTTAAATTTTCAGATGCTCATGGAATAAAACTCAACTCTCCACTAGAACGTTTTGATTTCTGAAAATTTACAGCAGTTACTTGGTGTGCCACAGTTTTGTTGTTGCAGGATTTTTATTCTTAAAAATAAAAGCCTATTTTTTTTCCATTTTTATGCCCTCAATATACTGTAAATCCTTCATCTGAAGTTATTATAAGAAAATGTGTATTACCACTGACTCTTCAGTCTCTCTTGCCTAAGGTTAACTCACAGGGACTTTCTAGATCCCAGCCTAAAGATATCATAAGGTAAATTCTTTTCGCTCTTACTACTTTATAGTTTTTAGCAGTTCAAATGCTACTGGCAGGTGTATGCTCTGGTTGTGAGCACAATTCTGAGCAAGACGACCTGGAGTAGTTTTGTAATTTAAGTATTATACCTATGAATTTTTTTATACCTACTGTCAAGCTGATTTCATGCATAACAAGGGACAGAGAAACAAAGAAATGTACCAGTACTGTCTCTTCAGAGTGGAGAGGAACCCTCCTCTACTCATCAGCTGTTCTGTGGTGGCTGCCATACCCCTGGCTATGGATGTTTTATCTGTATGTGTCTATGTACCTACAGAGAGTTGAAAATCTTGCAGTGAATTGCATTTTTTTCTTAAAACTGGGGAGCTGAGAGGTGGAGCAAACTGCAGGATCATTCAGATGAAGGGAAAGAGGAATATTAAGTATTGGAATAAAAAGCTGGTTTGAAATGCAGATATTTGCTTAGACTGAAGACTCTTCCCCATCTGATTTCGACCAGAGACTATATATTCAATTTTGAAAATTCAATGAGCATCCTTATCACTAAGCTGTTGAGTGCTTTGAAATATCGGCCATAAATGGAACAACTGTAAATGCTCCTTCAGACAGCTTCAGATAAATAGCTGAATTGGATGCCTTTCTTCTTGTTTTGACAAGAAATCTCCCTCTCAAATAGTCCTCATCTCTGCTATTAGGGTATTCTGTAGATTCTGCGAAAGATCTGCTGATGTCCCAGCGTTCGCAGCACTCACCTGGGAGAGAGGAGATGAGTTCAAGCCAAATCAATGGAAAAATGATGCCAACAACAGGCATTAATGTCCCTCACATTGTGGCAAATGCTTTAAGTGCCTCTTCTGAAATAGGCATTTATTTCAACCTTAGAAGACCTGAAATTTATCTCTCTGCAGACTATGAAAATATTCACAGCCTAGGAAAAGCATTCATCACCTGACTAGAGATCCGAGCAGTCTGCCTCTGCATTCTGACCTGAAAAATATGATCTGAATAGCTGCTGTGGGCTGGAGTTTCCAAGCACAGTGAGCAAGGCTAATCCAAATGCCTTAACCTCTCAGTTTAGGAATTTACCAGTTTTTGTCTGGTGGGAACCCAGTTAACCCTGCCCTGTTGGAATTTACAGTGTTAATAGTGTTGAGTCAGCTGTGGATGATTAATGCCACAGGTGTCATCTTATGTATCATAAATAAACCCAGAACAAAAAAATTCAAAGGAATGAGATCTTGTGCTAGAAAGAACAATTATTTACTGTTGAATTCATATCCTTTCATAGGAGAAATTTTCCTGAAGCAGGATGGACACAGGAAAGGATTTTCAGGTTGGCAAGGAGCAAACAACCAAATAGCAAGTCAATTCTTTTAGCCACTATTTCAGGGTTTAATTTTCTTCCTCAGTACTAAATATGTCAAGTGGCAGGATTTCTCTGGCTTCCATTATCTGTTTTTAAATGGTGTCATTAGCAGAAGGGGGGTCAGGGTAAAAAAACCACATGCAAAAGCTGTCTTAGCCCAAAGCTCCAGATAAAAGCATGTTACAGATGAGAAACTATAGTGTCCCCAGATATCTGAGCAAAGGAGTGAGCCAGGACAGAAGGAGCCATCCTGACTGTTCTCTTAAGTGAATTTCTGGTTTAGAAACCGAATCTTCTTTCCCTGTCTTTGTGTGTAATGGCTGAGTTTATTCCCATTGTAAAACATCAGAAGAATGATAGCCCAGATTTTTTAAGGAGAATCAAATCTGTTAAATACTGGCAAGGATTCTGACATTCTTTTAATTAAAGAGGTAAAGACTCAGCTAGGGGAGGAAAAAGTTGTCAGCTTCTAAGGAACGGTCACTAAAACTGTGAGACATTTTCTGACAATAACTCATGTTAAGCATCTTGTGGTACTGGCTAGCTGAAACTTTCCAAAGAGGTGTGACAGTTTTGATTGAAGCCTCCCTAAATGACCTCTTCATACCAGAACAACCCATTTTGCAGCTGTTACACCACTCACCAGCAGTTCAGCAGATGCCATTTTGCCCAGAGTTAAGTGCAAGGATAGATAAATTCAAACTAAATGAATCAGAGGGACTTGGAGTCCAAAACATTTTTGTAAATACAGTCGTACACAAAAATAATTTAAGATATATGAAAATTTAAGATCCTGATTAAATCTTCAGACTATTAAGAGAATGTATGTTGAAATAAATATTTAAAGAAATTTATTTGTTCAAGCACTCAGATACTCTGTAATAGCCAAAGTCAGATTGTTCAAGGCGTAATGAAAATTTCTTTTGGCAAAAATAATATTAGCTAAGTTGAAAAGTAAGTTTTGCAGACAAATTTTTTTTTCATATTATACATGGGAAGTGAGTCACAGATTAAATTACTTTTCCAAAATTATGCAAGAATAGCACTGATGTTAGTCAAAGTGAAATGTGAAAGCTCCAGCTCTGAAGGAGGATCACCCTTGGCTCAGCAGCTTTCTAAACTAGCAGGTGATGAGACAGTGCTCCCATCCCATCCTTCTGTGTTTAAGAGGGGGAAAAATCCAAGTTTCACACCTTTACAAGGCAGCAAATTGACAAAAAGAAGAGTGTTTCAGGTTAAGCTTTCCTATAAAGTTTCAAAAAGCATCCAGTATTGATCTCAATTTCTTATTTCAATACTTATTTCAAAACAAAAACAGTACAAACTGAAGATATTCCCTTTGCATCCCTCCTTGGAAACAGCTGAAATGGAAAATATGCAGAATGTTTGAGCCTTCTTGGTCCATTTTTTGTATGAACTAGTCAACACTGACACCCAATAACTTCTGCTGAGAACTTTTCAGAGAATGAGCAAGGCGAGAAATAGCATTTATCAAGCTGCTGACATGAATGTCCTATTCAAACAATTTGTAATAATAAACTTGAGTCTGAGAGAACCTCAATTTTTGCCCATGATGTTTAGTCAACTGATGTACTGTAACTTCTTCAGCTTTATATACAATGAGGAAAATCAAATATCCTCCGTTTCAGGAAAGAAGATCAGCATGAGCCTGTTGATCTCTTGGTAGGTGTTGAGCTATGAAATTTAAGAATGAAAGTCTTAAGCACTAAAAATCAGAAACAACTGTATAATAAATATGTATTTAAGAAGATCTGAACTACTTAGATCTTCTCCAGCCACTGTCAGAGGTATTGGAATTATTTCCAGTGAGACACATATAGATAGTAACTTAAAGAAAAACTAATTTAGATGGCAGAACTTTCCTTGGAGATGTCAGAATCTAATATTTATAACACAGAATAGGAGCTGAAAGGCTTCATTTATGAATGCACTTTGTAAGCATCTCCATCAAAATGGTTTTCTGGAATTTGGGGAGGGGAGTAAGAGGCATATTGTGGTTGAAGTAATTCAGCGAGTTAGTTGAATTGCTTACTGACAGGAGAGATGCAGGATGGAAACCCCTTGATGATGGGATGGATTAGAATGTGAAAGTGCCAGTTTTCATAAATTAGAAAAAGTATAATCTAAAGCCAGTGGGGACCTAAATTAAAGGTGCTTTCAAATTTGCCAAGTTATTCAGTTGAAATCCAGCAAAATCAGGCCCTTAGTGATAGGATAAGAAGCAACTATTAATGTGTATTTTCCAAATCAAAACGTTTTAAAACAGAAGATAAGTAGACAACTAAGTCAAAGCTGCTTTTTAAGTCAATCTAAGTCCAATTAAGTTTCCCTGGATTTGGAGTAGGAAAGAAATCCCTATTGATGTACTGCTAAGCAAATGCAAACATGTTACTTTTTAGCTCAATTTTTTTTTAAATCCAAAAGACTTCTTAGATAATAACTTAATGTTCTGGTGCATTCCAGAGATGCTGGTTTGCATTCTACATTAGATTATTAGTACTGCTTTTGTAAGTTGTGTGTGTGGATGTGCTGTTTGCTTCTGTGTCCGGGTTCCTTCTCCTTGTCCATCACTTTTGAGCTTATTGACTTATCTCTGACAATGGTGGAGGGGTGGGAATTAAACGAAAAAAAACCCTAATTAATAATTGTATATTCAAAGCAGGCTGGGCAGTAAATAATCATGTATTTCCCCGCTGATTTTCATGTGTGTCATTGCCATGTAGATATACATATGGCATAGATTCTAATTCTTAATGGGCAATAAACAGGCAGATGACTTAGAGAGACAGTAGGCAGAGAAGGATCTTCCCTTTTTAGCCAAAATGTTCAGTTTATCCTTACTCTTTTTTATACACTGCTTATGTAAATAGGAAATGTCTTAAGATTGCAAAGACAAGAATTTAAAGTTGTGATAATATGGGTAGAAAAAAGCCCTGCTGTTTAAGATTGGCCTGTGGATTCCTTGCTGTGCATGCGAAGCTGGGCCATCTGATGTATATTTTGAAGTCCTATCTATAATAATCTGTTGCGCTGCAGTTATCACAAAAAAAAAGAAATCCCTAAATCCCCAAAAATCAAGTCATCACCTCTTTATCTATTAGTTTGCACTGCAGCAATTTAATAAAACAGTTTGCCATGCTGATTTTGGTAGAGGAGTGTTCAAAAGAGCAAGGATTCTATTTTTTTTTTTTTATGAGGAGACAAAAAAAGTGAATAGTATGTTTTAATTATTCTCATCATAAACATCCTCCTGTAAAAGTGCATCAGTCCAGCTTGAGATGTAAAGTTTGTGAAAATGCTGGAGGCATGGGAATAGAGCCATATTTATTGGTTTTGCTTTTCCAGTTTTATCAGGAAGAAGAACAGAGAATTTGGAGAAAAATGAAGCTATACAGAAACTGCTGGCTTATTGACACAAAAGTCTATATATTTCTATAATGAAAATGCTATTAAATAACAAATAAAATAATTCAATAGTAAAAATTTCACTCTAGCACATTGAATGTAGTACTGGGTATTTTCATTAAATAAGCATAAAGCCCTTCTATCTTACATTTAACTGGTTATCCAGCATTGAAGATAAAATTTGCTTTATATTGTAACTAATTAATGTGGAGTTTGGGTTTGCTTTCCTGAAGGAACAAGACATACCTGTATCCTTCCTTTGCAATAATAACTTCTGGATTCTACCTGTTTCAACCAAATTTATTAAGGGTGTTCAAGGCAAGATGTTCCTAACGAGCTTTATGTAACTAGGCAACCATGAAGCAGAGAGAGACCTTGTTCGTGGCCTTCACTACAAGAAATGTCATAAAATTATCTCAAAACTTTATTACAAATCAGGAAATATGCTAGTTTAAAAGAAGTTCTTACTGTCTCAGTCATTATTAATTGTGTGAAAAACCAATGCTGGAATACAGAATGAGGAAAATAAGCTTCGTAAACACACCTTGATATTAATGTTTGAAAGAATGGGAAGAATACTGAAAACACCACCAACACTGGTGGCTTAAAAAGGAGATTGTGCCATGGAGCCAAGAAGTGAAATGCAAGAGATTAAATGTCACAGTGCGGTTGCATAACAAAGCTCTGTGTTTAGAGGAAAAGAGAAGATTGGGATTCGTGTGATATTTGGATATCTACTTCAGCCCCACGTTTCAGCCAAAAGCTGGTGTTCCAGGTGAAGCAGAGCAACCAAACTATCATTCATACCCAGTGCTGTTGTCTAAGTCAGGTTCTTCCAGAGAACATAGTGCTTTCTGCGTTTGTGGCAATCCTCACCAAACTTTTTGTTCAAAACCTTGTACAGTCCCTGCTGGAATCTGTGTAAACTTCTCCAGCCTTCTTTGGAAGGGGTTCCCCAGCTCAGGGCAATACACAACAGTCATCCTTCTGTTTTGTTTTCTCTTCTTTCCCATTAAGTTGGATCAACCTGTGCTCATTAGTTCTTTCGTAGAAGGAGCCAAAATCAGTCCTTCCCTCATCTTCTCCTTGTCACTCACAATTTGATACCTTTTTATCATTTACTGCCTCATATTTTTCCAGTATGAGACGGTGTAATAATGACCACACCTCTGATCCATCCTCAGTGTGGTTCTTTGTCCCTTTCCCATTGTTCCTGGGATGGTAGATCAAACCTATGTATTTTCTGAAATAAAAATTGCATCAGGATTTATATAATGGCATAATGCTATTCCCTATGCCTTTTCTGATGATCCTATATTTAATTTTCCTTGCACACTAAGCTTAAGTCCAAGAGCTCCTTCTTCTTCTAGAGATAATACTTTTGTAACAAAGTTAATTTTTATTTTCCTTAAAGTGTACTTTTTTTTAAACACTATTTGAAACTGTGCATAGGAGGAATGGACAGGAGATATTTTTGTCCTCCAAAGGTATGTTTACTACCAATGTAGTAATTATGGCTTAAAAAACATCCCAAAAATAAACCAGTTGTTCTCATGCTGTCAAAATGTTTTGTTTAAGCTCTACTATTACCTTAAATGGCTAAGTTATATCTCATTCTGCATCACAGACCTGGGAATAGAATCCAAATAGATTCAAATAGTAAGATCTGATAGATTTAAACCGTGAGGTCTAAAAATTATTTCCTGCAGCCTGAAGTATCAGAATAATAGTTAAAAAAGATCTTTTATTGTGAAAGAGCCAAAACTTTGGGTTACTTCTAAAACAAACAAACAACAACAAAAAAAAAAAGGTGGAAAAATAAGTTATTCCTGTCACTACCATGCAAACAAGATGAATAATTGTTATGGATTTAGGTCAATTGATCCAGTTCCTGTCTACAGCACCTTAACGAGTGCTGGAGACAAAGGAGAGTGTCAGAAACAGCAGTTCTATTAGCAGGAGTTTTCACCTTTTAGTAAGTAATGATAACAATTTTAGTAAATCTTTTCTCACCTGACATTCTCATGAGCAGCCCAGGGATCCATACCCTGAATATAGTTTGAAATATGCCAAGGTGGATACAGAACTGTCTTGAGAAACATATGGAGGGTAGTTATCAGAGATTTATTATCAAAACAGAAGAATATATTACAAGAAGTTTCTTGGAGGTCTTGGGTTTGCTGCAAATCAGTACTGTAGTCGGTTTTTTGGATGATAAATCATAGCTTGTGGTCATTAGATTTTCAGGGCTGCAGGTGAACTGAAAGAACAAAAGTTCAGATTAATTTCACCAGTTTTAGCATACAGTCTGAAAGTGTTGAAAGGATGCTATTAACTACAGAAAAATGCAAGGTTTTACCCTGACACAGAAATAATGAGTCCAAAATCTGAGAGGGGCAGCAGACAGAAGCCCTGTAACACTTAATCCTGTGTTCCAGCTTTATGGTTTGAGGGGTAGCATCTCAAGAAGGACAGAGAACATTTCAGTCTGGGGAAGAATGAGGGTCTGGAAACCATGAACTATGAGGAGTGACGGAATGACCTGAGGCTGTTGTAATTAAAATGTGATTTTGATGAACTATAAAAAGCTTTGAGAATATAAAATCTTCAATAGTACAGAAAAGGTGACTGTGAGATGCTTATTCAACTTTCTCTTTTTGTGTATTAAATAACTAAGCTGCAGGACTTACAAAGGGTGTCACACAATACAAAAACATTAAGAGGTTTGAAGAAGAGTACAAATTTTGAAAGTGGTGCCAGGAATCTCCAGACTGCTGAAATTTTGCATGATAGTGCAAGAGAGGTCTCTCTTTCCATACCAGTTTTTACAGGATTTTTCTAACCCTTGTGTCACTGACAGCTATTGGAAAGAAAATATTACTGTAGGTGGTTGTTTGGTCTGACACAATCTGTCCTTGTAGATGTTTCTGTGCTCTAAGAAGAGAGTTACTGTGATGGGATGTAGTAAGTGTAGTATCTCTGGTATGGGGACATATAAAAGAAGAATGTTTTCCCTACTCATCAGGTGTTGTTACCAAAGCAGTGGCTCTTGGGACTCGGAAAACTCATATTAGGCAATTGGAGTGGGAATAGCTACTAAAAATGAAGGGCCAGTATAATGAACTGCTAGAAAATGCACAGCCTTGCTGCCAACTTTGGAGACTTTTGAGAACAGGTTAGAAAAATAACTGTCCTGAAGAATTGCAGGTATAGCTGATGCTGCTTTGGACGAGAATAAACAGCAATGTTTCTTGAGTCCCCTCAATCCTATCAATCTGTGATGAATCTCTCCCCCAGTCTCAGAGAGAACAGATCGTGGATAATGTAATCAAAATCTCAAGATTTAGGGGATTTTCAGTGAGATGATAACTGAGTGATGACTTGTCAAACCTGTCTCTGGTCAGCTGCTTGACAGAGGTATTGGCAAAGAGCTCAGTTCCCCTTTTGACACCAAAATGGATATCTGGATGTTCCCAAAGTGTGGAGCTATTTGATATGATGCTCCGTTCAGTAATCTTAGTCACAGGATAAGAAGTGTTTGGGGCTAAGCAATTTTGCTGTCAGATGTGAAGCTGACATGCAACATTTCTATTCTCCTTGAACTGTAAAAAGAATTAGGAGTTCTGCATTATTTCATATACTGGAGTGATACAGGTGGTAGAACTCTGCTCATAAATCCCTATTTTCTTCCAAAATGTGCATCACAAACAGATTAAATATTTAAAAAGAACTCCAATTAAAATTCTGCCCCTTTTTCTGAGGATTTCTTTTCTTCCTCTACTTACGTTTCAAGCGAGCCAAAGGCAAACAATAAGTAAAGTTGGAGATGGATGTCAATGTTACACACCTGGCTTAACAATTAGAGTCCAAAAATATACACTTTATTTCATTATAGAATCTCATGGCATAGGAGTGTCAGCAGGAGAATACTTCAGATTAGTTCTGTAGATTCTTAACTGTGCAAATGTGAATTTGCTGTTTGCTTTGAATTTTAATACCCCTGAAAGATTAAATAATATTTTTTTCCTTTTGGAAGGCAGGGATTTTATTATAAAACCTGCAGAGGAAATAAACATAAAAATACTCACCTAGGGCCTGCTTTAATTCACATGAAAGCTAAGACAGAAGCTTTTGTTGTCTCTGCTAAAAGTTGGCTTACTGCATACAGTTTAGCAATTTTCTTAGTCAATTAAAGTGGGACTACTGTGATCCCTTGGGGGGCTTGACATAAAGATGCAGTCCAGGAGAATGTCTTTCTGTTGGATTTCCACTTTTCTGCTGAGTTTGGCTGTGTGGAACTACTGATGTAGCTTCATGTAATGGTCTACATCTGCCCTAAATCATGCTTTATCATTTGTTTGCGTTTATTTAAAATTTGATGAATATGAATCTTGCCTACAACTGATAATACCAGCATAGACTAGAAGGGCATCAGGGTTGCTCAGTTTGTTGCGAGTCATCTAGAGACAGATCTGTGATCTTAAACAAACAAACAAAAACGCACACACGAAAACCAAACCAAAAAGACCACAAACACCAGAACTTCACAAAACCAAACACCTTTACACACACACACAAATAAACACCATTGTTGTGTGCATATCTGTGTACTGTTTGCAAATATTTAGAGATCTCATGCTATGTATGTAAAGCTTTGGGATAAATGTGCTCACGCAACAAGTTCAGCATGTCCTTCCTTTCTACCACCACATCAGCGAATTCTAAAGTAAAAAGTAATAATTATTTAGGAAAAGTTTGTAGTGGGGAAGATTCTGTATGCACTAGATAATTAGTTTGGTATTTGAAGGGTGTGCTGTGCTCGTTCCCACAATGTGTCACCTGAAGTGGTGTATTTCTCCCACAGATTACTCAACAGCAGCTCACAGTCACACCTCAGACAGTAGTTGCACTCCATGGTCTCTGTGGGATCACAGCCTGATTTTCTAGCAGACTGCACTTCACAGCACAGTGTAACTCAATGTTTGATTTAGGGCTGAGGTTGTCAATCACATCTCTCCCACACAGGAATGATTACCAGGTACAGTTCTTACTCATGGCCAGAAGAATTAGGACTGACCACTTTATTGTGAACACTGTAAAAAAAGTAATGCCTCAAGGAAGGACACCAGCCTGCAGCAAACTCAGCAGAAGGTACCCTGATGCTGAATTTGAAATGCAGACGTAATCTGTAAAATTATATGACAGGGAAAACTATTTGAGTACAAAATGTTGTAACACTTGAGAAAGCAAACGGCGGGCCCATTTCTCAGTAGAATATTTCATAAGTTCTTGAATTTCTCATGTTTTTAAAGAGCCAGGCTAAAATGCTCCTCTGCTAAAGTGATTCGTGTGTACAATATTAAAAATACTTGGGAAGAGTTTTGCAAGAACAGAGAGTGGCTTTCAAAAAACACCTTCAGTTCTTATATTTCCTCAAGGAACTGAATTCTGCAGGACTTCAGATCTTCATGTGCCCTTGTCTGGCCGGAGAGGGACAAGAAAGTTTAGGTCACCAATGTGAGCCAAACTCATAGGTGGTGGAGGTGGTTCTCTGTGACCAAATTAATCTGAAGCAATAGAGTGCATTCCAGATTGCACACAGCTCTATTCCTTTACCTGACCCTTGAAAAAGTCAGTTCTTCATCAGCCGAGGAAAGGGGAAAGAGTTTTACAGTTAAAGAAAACTAATGACAATTTAGCAATATTTGACCAAATCTTTGTCTCTCTTACTTCATCTGACCAATAAACCCTACAACAGAGAAGGCTCAGAGGAGATGGGCAAGGATGATGTGCCATGAAGCTCAAGGAATAAATGCAGGATGGGGCTGATGACAGCTGTGGCAAAACTGACTTTATCTCAACACAGAGGAATCTGTGGCCTTTGATTTCAGTCACCAGCTGTCAACAGCTGAGCAGATCAACTGATGGTACAAATATTTGTCCCTGAGTTCATTAGAAGAATATGGATGTCTCCCTAAGTTAGCCAGACCAGCATGTGGGGAGTGAATATGGAGTTCAGCCCAACAAAAAGTATAAAAACTGAACAACTAATAATACATTTTTAAAGAGAGAACTGAGCTTCACATGGATTAGGGATGTCCAGTGTTGTGATGCCAAGCATATCCTAGAGGTTAGTAATGAGAACCAGTCTGGTATCTTGATTGAACTGAGCATCATACTTAGCAATATATAACAATTGCAACTTACATTTGAACTGTGGTTTTGGTATATTTTGTACTGATATGCTAAATCAGAAATCTCGTGTAACATCAACTGTCTTCTAATAAGTAGGTTTTATAGTAAACATTGCACCCTCCATGTGTGGAATATCCAAAAGAACCTGGCCAGAGCACTGAACTCTTAATCTTGCTAACAGGGAGTGTCATCAGGAGATCCAGTTTGTTTCCACAGGATGCACACTCCCACTTAACCACAGATGACATAGCTTTATGTAAGGATTGTATTGCTGAGTTCCTGTGACTTGTGTTGCAGATTTATATATTAAATAAGAGGGGTAAATCTGTTAAAAATCAGTCAGAAGTGGTCTGTTTAAATAGGTCCTCTTAAAAATAAAGCCTGTTCAGGTGCTTTAAGAAGTATAACTCATTAACAAGGAACTCCAATCTGTCACTACTCAGCTGTGATACAAAGTTTGAATCATCCATGTACAGCAATATTTCTCATGTTTGAGCTGGTTCAAATGCTGGAGGGTCACACTGGCATTCACCATATGACTTTCCAGAAACCTTTAGTGCAGGAGAAATCCAACTGCAGGTCCCTCCAGCACACTTTTTCCACCAGACTTTCTCCAGTCATTTAATAAACAGTAATTTGAGGCGCAAACACCTTTTCTTTTCCGAGTGTTTTCGTGAAAGAATGAGCTTTCTGATGGGGCTGACTAACGATGGCAATTTGGAGACAGTTATATAATTGCTTTTTTTGAAATATTTTCACATTGGTTTTTGAGAGTGTGGAATTACTATTGGCATATTTTCTGCTTAATAAGTAATTCTTCAAGACATTGCTCAACCAATTAAACAATCAGTTATGCATGTCCTGAGAGCAATAGTAGGATAACTAATGGAAACCTCCAGGTATGATGCTGAAAGTAGACTGCTAAATATTCCTTACTGCTCCTTCAAAATTGCTCAGGGTTGTGGATGCCTTTTTCCTTGTTAACAGAAGGACAAAATTATTTGATTTATTATTATTCTTTCCTAAGCGTAGTCAGTGAACATTCTTATTCAGGAATATAATGGTCTAGAGACACACTGTGGTATGAATCCATGCAGCTCTAACAATTTCTTCCTGGTTTGTATATAAACTTTTCATATTTTTAAGTGTAAATCTAAAGCAAAAAGGAAATTGGATATAGCATTTCCTTCCACAATATAAAATAAGGATGGAACGTTTGCCTGATGATGTTTAGTTGGAATTTTGACCTTAAATATTCATGAAAATGTACACCTGCTTGCCTAGTTACAGTCCACACTCCCATATGAGAGAATGTTGTGTGGATGGACAAAGAAAGGTGAGAGAACTAATCATTGTCCAGTGCAGCTAAAGGGAGCATGTGGTGTGTTTCTAGAACACCACAGTCTGGAAAACTGCTGAATCAGTGCTTTGTACCCACCAGCAGTAATTTTTGAAGACGCTAAAACACCACTTTGCCAGAAGAATTACTGCTGGCTGGAGAGACTCAAAACACTAAATTCCTGGTGTTATAAAGGGGTTCTGCTGGTCTGAGGGAACTGTTTCTTATGAATTATCACCTCTTAAACCCTCTCTAACCTCTCACTGCCTTATTTGAATGAGGAGTTGGACCAGATGCCCTCCAGAGATCTCTTTCAACCCCCACTTGTTTAAGCTTTTATGATTTCTAAGTGCATGTGTACACATAAAATACTTGGAGACTTTACAAGTGTAAATGGATTTCTGGGATGAAAGAGTTTACAGAGGGAAATAACACCTGCAGTGTCTCATGTGAGAAAATGTGGAGGGGCTTTACTGGTGAGGAACAAGCTCAGTCGTGGTTTCTGTCAGAAAGGCACTTGAGAAAATAATTACAGATGAGGAGCAGGAAAACACTTGAAGGAGAGGAGGATATGAATTGATAATACGTAGGTACAAGATAACTTTCTATTCTAAGGACAGAAGTAATCTCACCAGACATTAGAGTAGCTATCTAAAGCTGGAGAGACTCTAAGATAGTTTCCTAGGCTCTCCCTTTAACCAGTGGAAAGATAATATTTTAGAGGACAACTTGTCTTTTGTTAAAACAGGTGCAAGTTGGGATAGCCACTCCTAATGAGATTTGTGAGCATCAAAGTAATGTTTTCATTTACAAACTGTTTTTCTTAACAGTGATATCCATGCCAAGACTTGCATTTAATTTAAAATATTTTATAATGTTAACCTGATTTCAGTTTAAGTGCATTTAAGAATCCTATTAATTGAAGTTGTAGAAACAATTTGCTCAATGACAGATTTGAAGCTGGAAAGCTCTGGAAGGATTCTACTGGATAAGCAAGTCTAACATTTCTTTGTTTTTCTGCTGTTCAGGTAATAATGAGAAGAGATGGTCAGATGGTGACTAGAGGAGAAGCCCTGCTTATGTGAGAGCCACCTTTGGTGTTTTCTTGACTCAGAGAAGAGGCTTTTACCTGGCTCCTTAGCACAGCACCTGGAGTGAGAGCATGGGGCTAATGGCTATTATATTCCCACCTGTTTCTGTATTAGAGCAGAAAATTTTGTGGGCTAAAAGTATTCTTCAATCCAAAAGTTTGGGGGTTTAATAGCTCTTGTTTAGATCTCGATGGAAGCTTCAATCTTTCTTTCCAATGACCTCAACACTGGGAAGAAAGGAACCGAAGTGAAACCTTAACCATCCTGCACTGACTCCTCTTCCATCTAGAAATGGCTCTTCTTTGCTTTATGAGCATCTAAATTCTGTTGAAGTGTGAGAAGCTGGTCAAAGTTACAGGGTCAGCATGAATGGGTGGATCTCTTAGTCAATTAATGGAGAGTTTTGAGAGAAACAGACAAACTTTGGGTGATTAAACAGGAATTACAAGGGACTGGTACCAAGAGAACTGTGTCCACAATAGAGTTTAATGCCATGGTCACCTTAGGTACCCACATTAGAAATTTGGATACAGATGTAACAAAATTAGTACCAAGAGAAGAGATGTAATTAGGTCAAGTGACTAATTTGGGCAGAGAAGGCTGGATAAAAGGGAAAATGGACAGTGGGCAAGGTAAAGGGGGTTTGTTGCATGTTAGCAAGTGCTCACCACTGCTTTTCTGGTTGAGCCCTGTGCCTGACCGCCACAGTCTGTTCATTAAAATAATAACTATTCTAAGTATTTTTGATGTGAGAATGCTTTTTATCTTTTTGCCTGTGTTTTAAGTGCTGCCACCTGCAGATTGGACTAACTTGGATAAGATACAGGATCTGTGTGCCCAGGAACTGAATGCACCTTGGTGGGAGTGCTGCTGCACAGACCTCACCTGAGACCTCTAGAGTGACCTGGGGTTTATCTTTTGATATCAAATTTCAAGCTGTCCTGGGCAGTGAGGAAAGACCCGATGCCTGAGGCAGTAACCGGGAAAGGGACCTGAGTCCACAGCCCCTTGTCCTGTGGGGTTGTGGATAAACTCAAAAGTCTCTGCTGGTGTCGTAGGCATCCGCTTATGAAGTGTGCAATAATTTACTTTTTTAAGGGATTAGAAAAGCTGAATGTGTTAGCTTTGAATAGGAAATACAGCTGCATTATCTACGTGTTAAAGTTTTCTGTGCTTTTTCATTATGAATGGTATGGCACTCAAAGAAAATTGTACTCCTATAATATTTTAGGATTTTAGATAACATTTTCAGGTTTGATTTATTTGTTAAGTAAAATGTGTAATTTGTCTGCATTCAAGGTTGAATCATTTTGCTTTTGGTGAAACACATCTGATGATTACCTTGCAGCTAAAAAGACTAATAATGGGCAAACTATTAAATGCACAAAGTAATGAGTGCTGAGTGTTAAAGCAGGTGTATTATGGATACCACCATATGTTTTGAATGGAACTTTGCACAGAATTCCTATAAATTTCTTCTGGTATTAAAAAGTGAACTGTCTTACATCTGTAACAATCTGACATGCTCAGATAACAGATGGCCTGGAAGGCCTTATAGGTTCTTTTTCCTCTATAAGAAAAGTGTTAAAAATGAAGTGTACCATCTATTATTTCTCTGTGCCCTTTTTTATCGCTTTTTGACTAAACAGAAAAGTGATGTATTATAGGGCAGTTGCCCACACTGTGACATTTCAGATGTGATTATCAAAATACAGTGCACTGGGGGCTGAGGTTTCTCAAATGAATGTGACAGGAGTTAGCATTTCACAAGTGCATGCTCTGCAGCCTCAGCACTGCAGTAATTCACTGGGTTGTCTGCATGCCACAGTGGAGTTCCCACAACTCCATGGCACAAAGTTTAGATTTCCTGATCTGTACAGGCTGCTACTGGTGACTTTCTCAAATTATTCTTAGAAAGTCTGTTTTAAAGGCAGCAAACTTGGCAGATTGAAGCTGAAGTTCAACCAGCTCCTTGTACCCAGTGCCCTTCAGCATCTGGTCTCTTCCTTAAGCACAGCATCTTTAAACTATGCAAACTTTCATCAAAACCTGGATGGCTTTCATTCATCTCTATTTGCCTGTCGGTCAGGCACAGTAACATGGCAAAGGGAATTGTGTTGACTATCAAGAGAAGGGACTGGAGAGACCAGAAATAGGATCACTGAAAACCACTCAGGCTGGTACACGAGAAAGTAAAAAACTCACTCACTTTGAGTATTGCTCAGGAGAAACTTCTGTTTCTGTCACTTCCCATCACTTTTTGAGGGAAGTTAAGACCAAAAACTATAGAGAGAGAAAATTCCTTGCTTCTCAGATTATTCCTCTGTCTGGATGTATTTTGGTATCTGACCTCTAGGTTATACAGACATTCCTAAACAGGTCTCACTCCAACAGTAATGGAAAATAAAACGAGCATCTTGCCTGCTTGTGCAAGTTAGTTCCTTACAAGGCAAACCATGGGCTGTCTGTGCCTATTCTTGCACAGCACCAGCCTGAATCAAGTATTGAACTGTGCCTCTGTGTGATTCTGCCACTGACAGAAACATCACGTCTCTTACTCTTTCAGAGCTACTACTGATGTGTGTCTATTGAGTTTTTTAGCTTTTTTTTGTATCTCAAACTCCATATGTTGCTTGGCATTCCCAAATAACTATTTTACAGCTGCTTTGTGCCAGAGGTGTGAGGGACTTTGAGAGATGACCAGTGAACCACTGTTTTAGTTGGTGTCTATAATCCTTTGATCTTTGTGTTCTCTGGGGAGTGCTGTTCAAACACATCTTTTTTGCATAAACCTCTTTGAGGGTTTTTCTGCATCTTCCAAGGAAGATGGACTTTATTCCATTTACTTTATTCAGGGGAGATTTTTGAGGCATTTGAAGGGACAGACTATTTAGTGTTGTTTAGTGAAGAGATTAGAGCACAGTGGTGATGAAAGTACCAAAAGCCTCCCAAGATCAGATGTGACTGGAAGTTGCAGTCACTTGTGGGCTACTTAAATCTTTCATTTGTTTCCATTTGCTTCTTACAGGATGAAGGCTTTTGCACTGCACTAATAGTGATTATTTTAATTGTTTTTGTCAGCAGCGTAGGTCATTCTAGGAAGAGTCAGACATAAGTTGGTGCCAGTTTCTTATGTCAAACTGAGTAGCTTTTATTTTTTAAACTTTGATTAAAATATAAAAGCACATAAGTATTTCCCCCATTTTAAGCCAGAAATGAGTCGAGACATATAAAAAGGTTGTCTGGTGTTTCAAGTGTCTTCAGTATTATAACATGGTAAAAATTTATTTCAGATGTCTTCTGTTGTTTAGGCTATCTGCTTCTAGGAATAAAATAAACTCTCTGATACCCAAAGAATTCAAGAAAACATATTTTGTTATTATTAAATGAACTGTAGCAAAGTAATACTATAGATTTATATTTAAATGGAAATATCTTCTTCTTTTTTTTCCCCCGTGATATATAAAATCTGCAAATAATGCATTAAAAGACCACGATAGAACTATTCAAAGACATATGAAAATGTAGTTGCAAAATGCAGAGGAGGAGAATCTGGTGATGGGAGCCCTCTGTGAATATTCATCTCTATTGTAAGTAACAGGCAGCTTTCAATTAGTGATACAATCCAGCTCGAATTTTATGGGGACACTAAACCTTCTGATAGTGATTTAGATAATCTAATCTGTGACACTGAGAAAATTCTGTCTACCACCAGAAAACAGTATTCGAGGAAGATCTTAATCTCATAAAAGCATAAAATAAGAGTAGGATAAGACAAATTGGTTATGTGTCCTCCCTTACCTTCGGAATAGCTGGGCAGCTCATTCATTTTCTGTATTTTAACAGCCTGAGGAAATAACCTTATGCTTTATTCTTGATGCACCATGTACTCTACAGCTACTTTGACAATAAAATTATAGTTCTGCTTAGATGATGAAGCCTTAAGGAAATAGCAATTTTTTCAACTCTTCAACATAAAGGTTACTTCTGGAAGTGGAATTATGGAAGGTGTATATGCTGTTGAAAGATTTTAAAGGAATTGAAACTTCTACTGGGAGGAAGAGGAGCATTAAAGGATCTTTCCTGTCCCACCTCCTTTCCTCCCATCATAACTCTTTCAATTAACTGTATCCCAAACTAATGTGAACTATATTTTCCAAAACCAGTACTTTAAAAAAGAATGTGTGTGGGACTGGGTTTTTTCCTGGCTATGTTGTTGTTGTTTGTCAATTTTTTTGTTTGGCTTGGTTTTTATTTTTGGGGTGGTTTTGGTTTTGGGTTTTTTGTTTTTTTTTTTAGAAAAGAGTTAAAGTATTCAAAATTTTGCAGCATTAGAAAAAACCTTTACCAATCTTAGTTTTTTTATATAATAGCATAATATATTAAGTCTGCTAAAATGTACTAAGATTCTGCAGTGCACACATGAAAATCCAGATTTTGATATCTTTAATTTTTCATGCACACATATCATAATCTATTTGATTTCACAGTTCAGCAAACTGCGAGCATCCATTCTACCCCTCTGTGAGAAACACATTAGCAGCTGGGGAATCCAGAATCCAAACATCAGTGCTGTAAATTATTAAAGGAGGGCTGTTTGTGCATTGTGATGGGTTGAACCCACACATCAACAAGTTCTGTCCAAATGAGTTATTCATGAAAATAGGACAATATCTGCCTGGAATCCTGATTTCATCTGGAATCCTGTGGTAAGCAAAATGATTTCCACTGTTACTATATTGTTAAACTGTGGGGTTTAAGGTGCATCGGATTTTCTCCGTGTGTGTGTCTGAAAAAAATCATTACTAGAAGAAGAAAAGCTTTACATGTTGGAACAGTTCTCCTCCAACATGGATAATAGATGATCATGAATTTCATGTTTGTTCATGAGGATTTCTGTACCTCCTGTGTTGATTCCCATTTTGATTTGGATGCTGGCAGTATTCATGCCAACTGCTAACTTTTGATTCTGGTCTCAGTTTATCATTCAGCTGGATCTTTCCATCAGGACGTGCTTTCACTATGCACTGCATTACAATGCAATGCTTTGCATGGTAGGCACCAGTGCCATCCCAGTTACTGGGCACACTGATATGGTTGTAGTGCTTTGCCTATTTTTTTTTTGCATTATTTTTTAGCAATGAAAGGGCATGAGATGTCTTTATTGAAGTTTTTCATTTTTTTCTGTCTTTGTATTGAACCTGTTTTACAACTGACTTTTCACAAAATCCTTGCTTTTTCATGGAGAAAAAAAAAGGAAAACAAGCTGAAAATGCAATGTTACATAGATTTCTGTGTTTTAGTACACTTTCAGAAGAACATCCAATCTCCATAATCACAATTAGTGTTCGTGCTGTTCACAGCATTGTAACAAGGTAAAGGCACTAAGTGATGATGATAAATATATAGGTGAACCATGTGAATTGGAGCTGAGACACAGATCAGAATTTCCTTTGCAGATTGACATTATGGCCACCAGAAATCAAACCAGTGATGTCAATAAATGCAGTTCAGAGAGTACCAACCCTCGTGATAAATCAGCTCATAGCTGATTGAGGAGCTCACTGTGAGAGCCCTGCTACTCACAAGATATGATGAGACAGGCAGCTTTGACACTGCAGGGTAGTATATTGAATTTCAGTGAATTTTTTTCTATGGTCTATAACAAGGGGAATAAGGACTTACTCTGCATCCACCTGAAAACTGATGCCTCAAGGTATGGCACCTTTTTCTCTTGGATTTTAACAAAGGAAGAAAGGAAGAAGAGCTAAAGGGAAATCATTCCAAAGTGGGGAGCCAGACTGAAGGACCATGTGGCAAGGTGAATAAACAAAACCCTTTAAAAGGTTAAAATTATCCAGTGCCCTGATGGCATTTTCCTTCAGCTTATGCAAAATCTAAGTTTTGGGGACAACTTCCAGTGCAGAATTCAGAGAAATTAGACTAAAGGCTTGGGAAGTGAGGTGGAATTTGCACTAGTAAAAATGACTAATTTTTTTTTTTTAAAAAAGCTTTGTTTTGTCTGTCCTCATTCTTTTCTGATGTGGCATTCCCTCCCTATAATTCTTTCCCATCATTCAGTGAAATGATCCTTTGTAGTGGGAACTGAAAAATGCACAATAGCCAAGTGAACATGAAAGCAGGTTACTTAATGAAATTAATTATTCAAGGCAATGTGAGGCAGAAAGCCAACCTAGTAATACAATCAGGTAGATGAGCAATTTATTTCCTGGGAGGAGAAGGTTTAAAGTTTGGCTCTGAGAAAGCAAGCAGTTCTTCTCACAGTAGTAAAGAGTAAGGAATGTTACACCCTCTAATAACTCTGAATATAAAAGCAGAAGTTAATGCATGGGAGCTAGTGTACATCACAGAGTGGTTTATTATTTCCTTCTCTGTTGCTGTAAATTAATATTAAAATATGAATGGGGTAGAGAGAAGAGGAACTGAAGTGCAGATGTGACCTGTCATTTTCATCTCTGCAAGAAGGGGAATGTCGTCTGCAATGCTTTTACCCTCATTAGAAAACCTAATGTTAAGTGCATGTATTCATATGTATGTGTATGATTTTCTCTTGAGAAATGTTTATAAATGACTGAACCCACGCACTGTGGGAGGACAGCCACAGACATTAGTAACGGAGAATACCAATTCCTTCCAGTGCAATCGTGTGCTCTGTCCCATGCTGCAGTTCTGCTCCCTGCAGAGGAGCTGTCAGTGGTTTGCTGGCAATGCTCCTGCTTCCTCTCAACATGCAGAGGCACAAACCCACCGTCAGCACAGCTTCTGGAGAGGATCAGCAGCCAAAATTACCCTGTTTCTTATGGTTTTTTGATAGACAACTGAACACAGGCTGAGCTTCCTCTGTACTTGTGGAGTTCAGCATTTTCCTATGAACAGTATCCTCCCCTGGCAAGGGCTGTGAAAAATCCTTTAAATGGGGGATTACAGGGTTTTCCTGCCTTTTCTGTAGAAAGACCAGGCAGGAGTCAGGCCCAAAGGGTATGCAATGTATAAATGTTATGTACTAAGATGAAAGAAGGAAAAAAGCTCTCAATGACTTTGTGAGGGAAACTGGTCCCTTCATCCTAATGCTGGCTTAGATCGGGTGAGGTTTGATGTTATGAAGCAGTCTCGGGTTAGCAGTGTTGCTCTGTTTGAAAGGATTGACACTTAGTCCTACTGCTCACAAACCTAAGCTGTGCTCCTGCTGAGAGTCTTGTTTTGGAGTCAACATCATGTAGGCAACAAGCAGGACAAAAGTCTCACAAATCCAAGCCCTAAGGCACATAGAATCTCTTTCTTCTACTTTCCCAGCTGTGTAAATGTTTGGGATAGCAAAACTGGCCCTGATCACCAGTGTGAAGTCCAGCTTAATGTTAAATTATGTTTTGTGACCAGTAGCAGTGTGATCACAACAGCCCAACCCACATCTCTGGACAGTGCAGAGACTGACAGCCTCTCGTGTGGTGTGACACTGGATTGAAAAGTCCTGGAGCAAATGTCAAATGCTGTTAAGGTCAAATTGTGGTGAGGATTTTGCCGGACTGTGTCATGTTCTGTTTGACAAAATGACATCTGTAGAACTGTTACCTCAATTGCTTTGAAAGCCCAAGTACTTAGGAGTATAAACAGCAATATCGAACACTGTTACTCTCAGTAAAGTTGTTGGTCACCTGGATGAACTCATGAAAAAAAGTTCCATTTTTAGTTTTGTTCTGAAGGAACACAGCTTCTCTTCATATAGTTTTGTCTTATGTGATGTTCAGCAATCCTGCTCTAACTGTAAGGCTGGATTGCTGAGATTCCAGCACCATATCCTCATCTTAAAATAGTGCCAAACATCTGAATATATAGACTGTCTTATTTCTCACCATTTTCTGTCAAAATAAATTTAAAAAAAAAGAAAATACAATGAAACTCCTGAACGGCTCTTCAGTTATTTTTACTGGCATCACTTTCTGTCTCACATCTGGCCTCCAAACTTAAACTAATAGCTTTAAACTGATGTCTTTTTGTCCAGACCCATCCAAGACACAACACTGGGAACAAGAAAAACTAAACAGGTTTGGCAACCAGAGGTTGCTCTTTGAAACATGCTTTCTTACTTATGAAATAAATGATTTTAAATAAAAAGCAATCTCCTGGGAAGAGGCAGGAGCTATCAGTGTTTTCTGGGAGGTGTCTCAACCAGCACTAGGATGGTTGAGCTGCAGAAAGGACCCTTCTCAAAGGCGGAACCTGTAGACTTCATTTGCAAATGTCTTTCAACCATGACATAATAGAATATTAAATTCATGTGGAAAGGAAGTAGGAAAAAATGATGATATAATAACTGGAGTGTTCCAAAGTTGCATGAAAGGACATACAAATAAAGGACAGTCTCTGGCTCAAACTTGAAAAAGACTAATAGCTTCATATTCAAAGAAATTTCAAAAAAAATAAAAATTGGGAGAGGATGAAAGAGTCAAGATTAACCCTTAGCTAAATTTGTTCCATCTCACTGGAACATATAAGTGAAAATTTGTAGCAGATAGTGCCTTTGCCATCTTTTTAATTGTAAGGCTAGAGCTGTATCGATTAGCTCCTCACAGTTTAATAGCTGGCCCGACACCAAGCCAGCAGTTGCCACAGAATATTTTGTCACTGTGTATTTTCTCTTCTCCCGTTGTGAACATTTTAATAAATGTGAGTCAAATCCCACATATAAAGCCATAATTTGAAGACAAAAAATGAGAGGAGTGTTTGAAGCCTTGTCCTCCTGCATCAGATCAGAATTTCCAGCAGTCTTAACAGAGTAATCTCATATCTCTCACAGTGACACATTCAGGGAGGGAACATGAGAAAAGAGACAAGTATAATATAACCACAAATGCCTTTCAGCAGAGAGTAAGGTGGGGATTTGAAAGCTGGAGACTGTCTGGATTGTTTTTTGTCTATGGATGTCAATTTATTCAATCATAGAATCAGAATATCCTAAGTTGAAAGGTTCCTGCAAGGATCATCTAGTCCAGCTCCTGGCCCTGAACAGGACCATTCCCAACAATCCCACCTGAGAGCATCATCCAAATGCTCCTTGAACTCTGCCAGCCTTGGTGGTGTGACCACATCCCTGGGGAGCCTGTTCTAGTACCCAATGACCCTCTGGGTGAAGAACCTTTTCCTGAGATCCCACCTAACCCTGCCCTGGCACAGCTCCAGCCATTCCCTGGGTGCTGTCCCTGGTCACCACAGAGCAGAGATCAGTGCCTGCCCCTCCTCTGCCCCTCACAAGGAAGTTGGAACTGCAGTGAGGTCTCCCCTCAGTCTTCTCTTCTCCAGCTGAACACACCAAGTGCCCATACAGCTTCCCCTCTATACCCCATTGATATCTATATAGATATAGATATCTATGTATCTATGAGGATACATACCTTTACATAGAGAGAAAATCAATGTATTTATTTTACCAGCCACAGGAATTGCTCCTTTACCTTGATGGGTTGGCATCTGCCAGGGAGTTTGGATTTGGTGTCCATTGACACTGCCTGCAGTGCCTGGAAATATAAGGATCATACTGATCTTCTCTAGGCTTTTGTTTGTCGAGTGATTGTTCTTTCTTTCTGCTCCCTCCAGTAAGAAATCCCAGTAGCAATCTTGAGTGCAAAACCTGTTTTTGCCTTCTCCCTGTGCCCACCACTCACCAGTAAAAAAGACTTGACTATCCATGGCTAACAAATAAAATTAAGAAAGCGATTGCCACGTAATGATTTTATGAATGACTGTCTACCACTGCAATGAGTAATTATCACTTTTGTGCTTTAGTACAATTAATTATATATGTCAGCTCAAACAGGTGCACTTCCATAGCTACACATTGAAAAGCAGGCGTGGTTAAAAGGGCAGGGGAACCTCATCATTTTCCTGCGACTTATAGATGGAATGTGCAAATTTGAATGCACCTCTGCTTTCCTGAAACAGCTGTCCACTTAAAAACACCCCCTTACAACATGTAGAGGCACTGAATATGAAAAACTCCATGCTGAAATTGTTGGCACCTTACTTCCTAGTGGAGAAATCCTGTAAAATACAAGCAAGTGATATGGGAATAGTGGGTGATTTAGATTCCTTCAAGCTTGTGACATAATCACACAGAAAGACATGGCATTGCCAAAGTTTAGGGCATTTAATATCAAATACTCATTAACCTTGTAAAACTGAAATTGCATCCCTAATTACCAAATACATCTCGTCAGTTTCTGTCACTCATAGGGCAAATGTGAAAAGTTGACAGAGTTAGAGCACTTTACAACTCTGTTTCCTGAAGGGCAATCCTTATGAATTTACCTCTGGAGAGTAAAAGACTTCCGACTTTTCCACTGCTTCATCAGCCTCTGCCTTCTACTGCATACAAATACTTTTCCTGATGCTCTATTATGAAGTGAAGTGCTTTAGAAGTCGCCATCACTTTTATATGGATAACAGTGCTGAATGATTAAATCCTATTGTCTGCACTTTCTATAAAAGTCATTAAAGTGGAAAAGAGTTTCCTCTAAATTGAAATTCTGTCTTCAAGGTCATTATCATTTTACCTCTTCTGCCTTGTATGACACATACTGGTGTATACTCTAATAGTGCAAAAATATATCCAATTTTCAATTATAAATACAAAGCAATACAATCTTTGTCAAGTCAGAAAATGGGAAAATATCCATCAGTACATTACTTTCACAGCCTTTAGCTTTCATGTCAATGACCCATAAAGCTGTTCTCAAATTCTCTATTCCGCCCTCTTTTCCCTACATTATTGCTTGTTCATCACCTAGTTCTTATAGCTGTGATGGTGAAGATCAGTCTGATTCTGTATCCTTCAGCAGAATAACCAAAAAAGCATGATTTGAAATGCAGGGAGGTATGTGTACTTTAAGCTCTAATTTTTCACCTGTTCCTTAGATTCATTACTAATACTGAATGCTGGTTATGATGATATCAATGAGATTTTAATACTTGTGGTAGGTAATATCTGATTCAGCACTTAAATGGAAATGATCCTGTGTATTAGCTGACATGCAGCAGCAGCTGGGATTTTCTAGTATTAAATATGGGTTTAATAAAGTAAAGAAAAATAAAACATGCCAATGCCCGCAATACACCAAGTCTGTTTCTACAGAAAATTACTGGAGCATGTTCAGTGGAATTGGTTTATCTCAGGGTGAGAAATCTCCTTTGTCAGTGTAGGAAAGTAATCAATCAAGACCTGAAGTATCCTGTGCAGGTTCCCTATACCTCAGCACTGGCTGACTATAATTAGATAAAACATATGCCCAGTTTGCTTGTACCTAAAGGAACAACCTGAGGGAACACACTCTCACAAAACCTTTATCATCTTATCCTATCTCATAAAATCAAAGAAATGTCATGAGGAGAAGCTGAATTGTCCAACTGGTAGGGCATTGGATAAGAACCCTGGAAAGCTGGGGCTAAATTAATCTTATGCAAAGTGGAATCTAAACAACAGATGTCTCTGAAGTGACTGCCCTGATTGCTTCAAGGGGACAGTACATGTGACCTAAGAACATCTACTTCAGATGTGAGTTGCTTCTCTCTATGTATTGATTGTAAAGGATGTAGTAACTTTTAATTTAAATCATACATTTAGGTAAGCAAGTAAAAGCAGAGAAGTCCTGCTTGTCTGCTCTAACCAGCACTTTGCAATTCTTGTTTCTTCTCCACCTTTTCCTTGTCTTTATTTAGAGCTGAAGCTCACCCAGGGCAGAGGAGATTGACTTTCTTTAAAAGGCCTGTTGCAATCTCTTTTTTCATATCTAAAGGCCACTGTAGTATAAAATGCAACAAAAGCCCATCTTTAAATTTATCTCAAGACTTGGTTTGTATATATGCCACATTGACACACCTGTGTATGGACACACATACTTATGAAATAAAATTCGATATGCTTGCTAAGGTCAATGTTTTCTGCAAAGGAAAAGTCTGACCTTTAGTATCTCAACATACATACAAAAAAAGCATAACCCTTGGAATGAATTACAACCGTTGATAAAAGATAAGTAATTGGTGAATAGTAAACAGTGACAGTGCATGGAAGACGTACACAGGATATCTGAACATTCAAGAAAATAAAAATGAAAATTATTGCTGCTGTAACTCTCCTTATGCCTCAAATCACTGGCTAGAGGTGTTCAGGCTCTTCCAGGAAATGACAAAATGTTCTCACCTGCATGGTTAAATGCTTAAAAAGTGATCCACAAAATGATAAAAATCTTACTGAGGACGTTTAGTGGGGGTCATTTCAAAGATGCACAGTGTTTATGTTCCATCATCAAAGTCATTGGGTATTTTACTGTGATTTCAATGGTAAAGGTCTTATACTTTTCATCAAAAGAGGGCAGAATCAGAGTAGTGCTGATAATTCAGAAATACTCCAGTTCTGAATTCACATGCATTTCTGCACAAGTGAATTTCTACATCAGTGTATGGAAGTCGTGGTCCAGAGTGATTGTTTCAGCCTATGCCCATGGTCTCTTCACCTTTCTGAGCATCCCTGGGCATGATCAGGTATGAACTTTGGAGCAGGTGATTTTTGTCTTAAATCCAGTCCTTTCTGCTTTGCATATCAGGGCTACATAAGGAAATATATGTCTTGCCATAGTAAAAACATCTCTAATTTCTTCTTCAATCAACACAGTCTGTCTCTCACTACCAGTTGTTGTGAGTTTGAACATCTGGAATGGAATTAGTGTTAGAAGGAATGCTTCAATTTAAATCACTCCACTCTCATCTCTGTGAAGAGTAGGACAGCAGGAGGGATAATTTCACTTCTGGTTGTCTTGTTTCCCCTAATCTGAGCAAAAAACCCATAATGCCAATGTTTCTCACAGAGACACTCTTTGGCTTGCAAGAATAAGTTTTTAGGAGGTTCATTGGGTGCAGATTTCATGAGACAGTAACTACAGGGGTAGTTGAGGGGTTTTTTTAATTTATTTATTCTTGAATTTCATTCTCAGGTAGCCTGAGTATGTGAGAAAATGGAACTTGTTGAAGTGACTGTTTCCAGCGGGCTGTGTTTTGGGGCAGGTGTTTTTTTGTTTGGTTGGTTGGGGTTTTGTTGGGGTTTTTTGTTTGTTTGATTTTGAGTTTGTGGGTTTTTTGTTTGAAGTGATTTCTTCATCTCTTTTATGACTAGGATTCAATATTTCTTTGCTGTTATGTGGAGATGGTCAGGTTGTGGGCATTTTTTTATGTGGATTTTTTCTGTAAGGCATGTTACTTTTAATATTCCTTGTTTAAAAAAAAAAAATGGCACATAGCAATTTGCTGCAATGACTTTCAAACTTCCAGAATATAGCAAGGCCTTTAAACAGTTTTAACCAGCTGGTTATTTAGAATGCCATTTCACATTCAGCCACCACAGTTAAAACAGAGATGAGAAGGGTTATTTCTGGAGTGGCTGCAGAGCAGCTGAGATCACACCTGGCCCAGTCTGCAAAGGAGTCTAAATATTCCCAGACATCCACCAGCTGTGGCTTTTTTTCTGGCATTATGGGTTTTTTTCTGGCATTATGGGCTTTTTTCTGGCATTATGGCTTTTTGCAGAGATATTGCTCATAGCAGGACCTCCTTCTGCTGAAATCAAGACCTGATTTACCTGTTCACAGTGTTGAATGGGAACCACTGGGATCTTCACAGAACGCTGAAGTTCTCTGAAGTCCCTGCACATGGAAGGATTTTTTTCCCTTTTCAGTCGAGTGTATTGGTACTTGTTTATTGTCAGATTTATATTTCGATTTTTAGTCTCCCTTCCCAATTGCATACTATTATCACCTCCTCATGCTAATGCCCTCCCCAGCTGCCTGGATTATCACCCCTCCATTTATCTTCCTATCATGTGTGATCTACTGCACTCATTAACTTCCTATTCTCAGATCACTTTTTGCCTTCTCAGCATGCAAGATGACCCTTTTATCACTCTGCAATGTTTCACAATCAGCCCAGATAATGCTTTATACTTCACTATTACTTAGCTTTTATTTTTGTGCTGCTTGTTACCTCTTGCCATTCCTTTCTCTCCAACAGTGCTTGTTTTTATGCTTATTCAATTACACTGGTGTTTGCTAGTGCTCTATCAGTTGCCTTCATTGGCAGGGTAGTACATTATTGATTTCCATGGTTCAATATATCAGAGTATATAATTCCTAGCAAATTTCTTTCTCCATCAAGTTTATTTAATACACCCTCTTCCCAGACTCCTCTTCAGATCAGACTTCATATTCATGAGGCCAACAGTACATTAACTGCTTAACTCATTGATTCTTACACCTTACAAAGTGCTTCATCCATAATCTTACACATTCTGCCTGGATTCAGCCCACTTGTAATTCTTGCTCTGGATATGGCTACTTAGAGCACTTCTTTAATGTGTATTTTAGACAATTTATATGCCTGACTCGATACTTTTGCAGCCACTGCATAAAACGTTTTCAGCTCATTGGCTCCAAGGTACTTAAACTTGTATTTCCCAAAGCTCCTTTCAGGTTTTACGATTGCTTATGTTAAATAATGAACTTTAAAAAAAAAAAAAAAAGACAGGTTTTGTTTTTATCCTAAAGATCTTTTCATTAACAACATTACTTTGGGGGGCTGGGAGACTTGTAAACTTTTATATATGAATCCTCTTCAAAAAGAAGCCTTGCTGGATTCTGTGTAAAACCTCCCAATCTCATGGGGATTTTGATAACTGCTCAGATGTCTCTAAATTTAATCTTCCATATGAAGTTCCAACTGCCATGTGGAAAAAAAATCTGGATATTGAATAAAAAACAATAACCTATATAAAATATGACAGAATAGATGGAAAAGAAGATATTAAAGACATTTTTGGATAAACAGAGCAATTATTGAGACATGAAGTTTAAATACTTCATGAGTTGTAAGACTCTAAAGAACAATCCCAATAATGTTATAGTGTGATTTTAGTTTTTCTGTTATTTTGAAAGATTCCCAAAGTAGTGGAAATTTTTCCAGTTCTAGATTATGCAGGAATGTAACAATTAGCACAGACTCCTCTTGGGACCTTATCATTGAATAGTTAACCTAAAATATATTATGAATCTTTTGGTCTTAATAATTCCTTCCTGTTTGATCATCCTCCTGGGTTTGGAGAACTACAATGATCATAGAAAGGACATAGTTGAGCCGATTCAGAATTTTGCTGAAGAAATAAGTTCTGCGGCAAAAGAGGATCCAGCAATGGAAAAAGTATTGACTAAGTGGCTCAACATTGAAGACAGTTCCTTCCAATTTCACACTTAAGACTCCATGAGCATACAAAACACTCAAGTTGCAAATTGATTTAAATATTTCTCATCTCACAAAGTACTGTCAGAGAACATGGAAAGTTTTTTGCTATAAAGGTGAAATCCTGCACAGTTAAGGCTGGACTATCTGACTATAGATATTTTTACAGTGTCCTATATTCTTAGTGTGATTATCCAGAGGCACTAAAAGGAGTCAAGAGCGTGGTATATAAATTTAGGAGTCATTTGTTCATCTTCTCTTCCTGTCAGACAGGTGACACATGAGGTTTTCTGGTCATCTTCATCATTAATCACCTGGAATTTGTTGCAGTTGTCTAATAGAGAAGTATTTCATTCTCTTGCTGTGATGACTAGGGGGAGAGGTTTTAAAAATCTTAGTTCATCAAAGGGCATAAAAAAACTGAGACCCTTTCTTTGGTGTCAGTAATGAAGCATAGCCAAGATGACTGCAGACAGCAGCTGCAGTTTAGGGGTGTGTTACCACTGAGGAAGGAGGAATCAGAATCTTTCATAATTCAGTGAATATTGCATGACTTTGTGCTTAGAAATACTGTGCCCTCAGACACAGGTGGTCAAGACCAGTCTAACCTTGAAGGTATTCTAGTTCCAAGTTAGACTCTTGTTCTGGGAACAAGCAGAGGTGCCATGAAAGGGGTGTGCTGCTACACCAGAACCTTACTAGTTTCTCCCCAAAAGGACAAACATATGCAGAGAAGGTGGACTTATTTGTGCATCACTCTATATTGCAGTGGAAATTAAGGTATTTCCTTCCCTTGTCCCTCTGGTGATGAGGAGCAGCAGTAGAGTCTGGTCAGGAAATTGACTACAAAACTTGGGATCTAACATAGATGTGTTATCGACTTCTCATGGTTTTCCCTATGCAGAGAAGATGTAAGACAGGACATCTGCTGTTGTAAATTTGTGATTTCTCCATCAGCCACAGTCTTTCTGAAATTAAAGATGAAAGCTGCAGAAGAGAGGTGCTTTGCAAAAATTGGGTTTTCTTTCTCCCCATGAAATAAATGCAGGCCATGGCATGTTTATATAGGGCTGAAAATCACTGCAAATTCTCATTTCATTCATCCAAATTATTTGATTTCTCACATTAGCCGTGGATTAGTAAGTACCTGTGGGACAGCTCTAGTAGACAAAGGTTCATAAATCAAAACAGAAATTCAAATGTGTTTTGATCCCTGTTGTTTCTCCCAGTACATACATATATTTCCTTCAGAAGTGTCACATGTACAACAGCATTAAAGAATTTCAGCTCATGTTACATTTTTGAGCATCAAATATGTGAATAACAGGCCTACTTCTTATCACTGTGTAAAATATATAAAGGACCAGATGGAAATCAATGGAAATTGATCTTGACAGACACTTTTATTTTTTTTATACAAATAGTTGTAATAAAGATAACTTTTTACCAGAAAGGATCCATGGGATAATTCACAGGCTGATGTACAGGTCACGTAGTCTTAGAACCTGCTGCAGCTTTAGTGTCATACTGTTATTGAATATTCAATATTATTGAATATTGTTATTCTTACATTCTGAGATTCATGGCTCAGTTAAAGGATGATGTAGTTGTAGAGCTCTGACAACATTTATTAGGGAGTGGGAAAATAAAATAGCTAGTTCTTTTTGTCCCATTCAGCCTTTGATCTCTTTGGAACTTCCTAACAAAGATCAGCACTTTTGTACCTGTCACCATGCTGGTGTCATAGGAATCAATCCTCTGGGCATGGAGGTAGACCACAAGTGGTGTTTTTCGGAGAACTGCTCAAAGGGATGAGACCAGGCAACATTTTGTCCTTCTTTGTCCTCAGTGACTGCGTTCTCTGCTGGCCTTGGTGGTAACTGCACTGGTGAGATGCTGGAGCTCAGTGTCTCGCCTGTGGGCAATGTTCTCAGACCTGGGGGCAAATGAACACTTATGTGCTGTATCAATGCCACTATCAAAGGCAGATAAAATTAGATTATTTGTTTCCAAACACATCGGTATGAAGATGAATTGCCACCCAGCAAAAGGCTTCTCAAAATTGTTATTACAACACCAGCCAACCTGTGCATTTGAATCTTTTCCCTGCCTCTTTCTTTTTTTTGTCTGCTGACTTTTCTAAACCCTTTTTTTCCCCCAAGTTATATCACTGGCAACCCTGTTGTACATGGAGGTTGTGTAATGCATGCTGTACACAAGATAAATTCATTTAGTATGTGACAAAGATAGTGTAGAACAACACCCAACTGGGGTGGAATTTTTCCAGTGTGCTCTTCTGAATTTTAACTCTACTCCCATGGAAGCACAGGGAACATTTGCCTTTAGCATTAGAGAGGCTAGAACAGTTAAAAACAAGTGAGTTGTTTTAATAATTAGGCAGCTGATTTTTCCAAATCTTTTAAACCGAGTTTATGTGGAGGAAGAGAAAATGTAGGAATAACCATAAACCTTAAGGAAGGGTACTCATTAAAAAAAAAAATCCAAAAACTAAACGTGCATGAATAAATCTGACAAGTTAAGTTTTAAAAGTATAACTGTGTAATGTTGCAATACATGTGCCAAAAATGATACCACTTCATCACACCCACTTTTTTAAATTAAATAAATCAGTGCTCTATTTGACAGGTCTATACAGCACAATGATGAGCACATGCAAATTAGGTTCTTGTATGCCACATAACACCTCTTATTTGGGCCTTTGCACAAGAGATGATACACACAACATCCCAGGGATGTAGAGAAATATCTTCATCCCTTTTTCTCCAGAAACCTGTGTGAGCTGTGGAACAGCCAGGGGCCAGCTCTGAAGTGCTTTGACAGAAAGTCCAGACCTGCAGACTATGTTGGGCTGTTTAGCTTCAAACATATTTTCCATTTCCTAGGCCTGAAAATTCAAATAACAAATAAAGGTTTCCTGTTTGTCTACAAAACTGCCTCTCCTGACAAGTTAGTTGACAACTCTCACTAGATTTCTAAGTGAGATGGCACCTGAGTCCTGGGAGGTATTGGCACAGCTTTACACAGCATCGTGGCAAACTCTTCATAAAAGGGAGACTTGTCCTGCCAGCCATTTCTGAGACACACAAACCCAAAAAATGGTTCCAGAGTGCTCAGTGTTTCCTGGTGGTTATTTCTATCTGACTTCTTTCAACTGGTAGAATTTTTTTTTGTGTGTGTTCTTATTTCTGGAGGGACTGATTGTTCTCACAAAATTTTTAGAGAGTCATGACCCTGAGGTTTGCTTTATTAGTTCCCTCCTCTGTCTGGAACCAAATTCTTGAAACGTAGGTGTTAATACATGTGACAGATGTAAAATGAATCTTACCCCGTGGAACTCTCCATGATGTACACAATCTGTCACAAAGGAAAAAGATGAGCTTTAGTCGCTTCTCTCTGTGTGTCCTTTTTCTTCTCTTCTCCATCCCAGCAAAACTTCTGAACACACTTTCTCCAAGTGAGCAGGAAGTGTCTTCAGTGCCTAATATCGAGTTGACATCCTTCACCTTGCCACACAGAGCGACACAGCAGAGCCATGTAGGATGTAAATAGATTAAAAAATAGAAACGTGGCTGTGTTTCACAAAAGTACAGCAACTATGTTTTGCTCCCTTTAAATTTTCCAAGTGCCCTTGTGCTCTGGGAAGTTTCCCCCATATAACTCTTTGAAACAAACCTCCTTGCCCTTCTTCTGACAAGCTTGATTTGTGTTTTAGAAAGAGGATTCACCCACTGGTATTCATTCACATTATGTCTCAGCCATCAGGTGATAAAGGGCTGCTGGACCCAGGCACCCTCTGAACTGAACACTGGAGGTTAAAGGCTTCTTATCCCCTCAATTAGATTGTTGGTAACCTATTTGGGATTAACTAATACCTGTTCAGGCCTGGGCACACACAGAAAGCAAAAGGATTTCATCTTACATGATGAAAATAACCGGAGTCTCGTTGACACTGCTCACTTGTTTGACCCTTTCAGCTAAGAGGCGTTTAGTTTCACTGGGACTTGAAAATCGACGTTGAATAGGATTCCCAGGGAGTCTCTACATTCCTTGGCAGGTAACCAGATGACACGCTCACTATATGTCTAGTAAACCCATTTCCACACTACATTAGGAATTTATCAAAGCAAGTTGAATCACTTCTCTATAAAAAGAGGTAATCTTGAGAGAATTTTGTGCCTGTGTCTTTAGTTCTTCTTCTGTGTCTGGTTGTGATTTACAACTTGGCAGATTGTTTCCTTGAATTGACATAGAATTCACAATGTGACTTCATCCACAGTTAAAAAAAAAAACTCAAAAAGTATATATACTTCCTTTTTTGATAAAACAATGCCTGTGGAATCACTGTACTATAGAGCTCAACTAAACTGAAGCACTACATTGCCATATATGTAATTCAAAGCTGTATGCCACATCTCTGCAAACTAATCTGAAATACCTTCAGATCATCATTTGACAGAAACAGAACTTTATCTCTTCACATTTTCTTCTGAAAGCTGCACTATTCTGCACTCCTGGAATCGGTGACAAAGAAAGATTTGTTATTCATATCTTAATAGATATGAATACAAGGCTTTTTCAAAGCCTTGTAAATGACATTAACATAGTAATTTCAGAAAGAAAGGAAAAGAAAGGTAACCTACACATGAGATAGTGAATGCGCTTTTTTAGTGTGGGATTTGCCAGCATTCATTGCAATTTCAAATACTTGACTGTTTCCATAGTATTTTGCTGACAAGAAAATTCCTGTCTTCATTTTAGTATGTAAATTGATCCTTGATTTACTCATAGTGACTGGCAGAGGGCAGGCTCAGATTAAATACACAGAAGAAATTATTCCCAGTGAGGGTGGGCAGGCCCTGGCACAGGTTGGGCAGAGAAGCTGTGGCTGCCCCTTGATCCCTGGAAGTGTCCAAGGCCAGGTTGGACGGGGCTTGGAGCAACCTGGGCTGGTGGAAGTTGTCCCTGCCCATGGCAGGGAGTTGGAACAAGATGATTTTTAAGGTCCCTTCCAACCCAAACTATTCCATGATTCTATGAACAGCAAAATTTTCCAGACCAATGCAACTCCAGTAGAGTAGCCACGTTTTCTTATTTCTCTGTGGAAGGAAGAAGGGGAATGTAAGAGCAGATGGAGAACTGGGAAGGGAATGGGGAGACCCTTAGAAGACAGAGCTTGTCGATCCCAACATTGCCTCTCCCCTCCTGCCCTGCCCCAGTAGTGGCTTCCATTCCACACATTCCATTTTTCTTGGTGTTCTGTTGGGGTTTTTTAAGGATCTGAAATAGCTGCACAGGAAGTGCTGTGTTTGCACTGTTGTCCTAAATAAGTGCTTATTTTACCTGATGCTTGATAATGTTTTATAAGGAGTTTTAAAACTGATCTAATGAATAGATTAAAAAAGTTTGCTAAATGAATGATTACAATCTCAGCAGGAGATGCACGCACTCTGCATTGTGCTCCATAGGAAGCAATGGATCTTTTTTATTAGAGAAGACTATTCCCTAATTAATTCTAGATCAATCATTGAAATTATAAAATATGAATGAATATATGAAAAAATGTGTGTTACACTGTTGTTGGGGCTATGTTGTTGTTTGGGTTTATAAGGCAATCGTAGAGGGTACTGACAAGCACATCGTGGCAAGGAGATGATCAGCACTGCTTGGAAATGCACTGGAACACAGGGCCTTAATTTTTCCATCTTTTTATCCCTTTTTTCCCCCTGGCCTTGACAATCTGTCCCATACCACAGGCAAAGATCACATCCGTGGCAGAATCAAATGCTGTATTACAAACCTCTGAGAGGTTTGCCTTTCCTATCTTGAAGCATCAAATCAGGTTCTTTAGGTTTTTTAAATCTTTACTGTTCTGAAATCTCTTCAGTTTGTTCCGAGGGCAGGTTTTCACTGCTTTGCTTCAGCTTTAAGCTGTGTTTTACCCATTTTCTTCTTTTGAGCTGTATTTTTTTTAGGCTTTTCTTTATTATAGTTTTATTCTCTACCTCATCTTCTTGCCTTGGTGGCTTTGTTCTGTGATTTAAACCTTCTCAGTTACATTCCTTCACAACTCAGATTTTTCTGAAAAGGCTGATCTTTCATTGGTAGACCTAAAATTCAGTCCTCAGCTTTAAACAAAAACAAATCCAAGAAGAAAACTGTGGTTTTGAGTCGGCAGTGCTGTTAAGTAGCTCTTCTATGCACTGTTACTCAACTGCCATCCTCACATAATGGCTATTACACAAGGTCTTTTAAATATGTATACATATCACACAATAAAAAATAAATATTATTATTAAATGTTACTGATTTGAAATAGTTCTCCAATATTTTCTTTTTAGGACTCTCTAGAGGAGTCCTTCAAATTCATATATTTCAAGCACAGCACCCCTTATTGTAAGCACATGTTTCAGACTTGAACTTGGTTCTGATTTATCCTGTCTGCTGTTTGTTTTCTCTGTTGCCCAGGATATTGCTTGTACAAGTGTCAATGTGCTTCATTGCCGAAAATCTGTGATGAGATACCAAAAATGCCCTTTGCAGGCTGACTGCTAGACACTTTAGGTATTGCATATATTGTGACTTATTCTTTCATAACTAATGAGCAAGCTATTCTTCCTTCTGTATGTAATGTTGATAGCAGGGCACTTTTTATTAAGCCTTTTTTTTTTTCCTGCTGAGAAGCATCTATATGTGCTTTGCATTTGGAAGAGGTCCTGCCTTTCAAAAGCTGCTTCCAGTCCCTTTTTTAGTTGGCAGCACATGTTCTCAAAAGGCCTCAATTTTAAGCCTCTTCTCTGCAAAATAGGTTAAGATTTTCTTTTTACGTCCAAATGCTTAATGTTCCTGGAGGAGGGCAGGCATTGTTGTGTATTACCCTGGCTACTTAGCTGACATCAACTCTCACCTTTCCTGGTCTCCTTGCTTTAAATTCATCAAGAATTTAAATCAAGAAATGTCTTTCCCCCTTTAAGGATTTACCTCTGAGTCGATATTTCAGTGTAAGCACACATTTTTTAGATAAGAGTTCTATTGTCAAACACAGGGTGAGGTTCTTGAGTTTTCTTATTTATTTATCTTTTCTTGTTTCTTTTATGCTCCTTCAAACTGAAGTTTTTACATTCATACTCCTTCAGTAAGCATTTAGTTCTCTCTATCTTTACATAACTTCTTTTTCATAATTCTTATGTAGCAGCTCTCAATAACTGCATCCTGGACTGGAGACTTGGTATTTGAGATGAGGAAAATAGAGTCTTGTTTCATAGAAAATAAATTAGATTTTCTTTTTTAATTTTTTTTTTCCCTAATTTAAATCCGTCTGGCCAGTACAGACTGAAGAGTTAACTCAGGCTTTAAAGCTGAGTTTCTGCTCTCTGCAGAGCCTTACAGATTCCAACTTATTAAGAGGACCTTAAAGTCACTCCTGGAGCACTTCACAAGCATTGGAACTTGAATATCTTTTAAAAGACTGTTAAGGCTGTTAACAATTCCAATTAATTACAGGAAAATGTTACCTTGCAAAATTAGAATCTTAAATGATTACTGCAGATAAAAAAAGTCAAACATTAAAAAAAAAAACAAAGGTAGAGGATTTTAACTAAGACTTGAGCCCACAAGAAAAACCTTCCTCTTCTTTTTACCACCCTGCTCAAGCATTTGGGTTCCAAGCAAGTCAGATTCAGGCAAAGATGTAACTTCTCTACTTGGACTTACGATCTTACAAATATCAACACTTTTATGTTTTGTGGCAGTAAAATGTGTACATATAGCTTAGAACATCACACATTAAAAAATTGCCTTTTTAGAAAAAGAAATAAGTCTGGTGATTATATAGTTCTAGAAAAGGTGATATTTTCATACAGTATTCTTATTTACCAGAGAGGGTATGTTGCAAGAAGAATTGTTTGGAGGATTTTTGTCTGCTATTAGCTCATTTGCTCTCTTCCTGCTACACTAAGGAGAAGCTACTTGAAGAATTTGTCAGGTGACATTAAGCAGCAGTCAGACAGTTTTGTTTGTTAGAGGCACCCTGATGAAAGGTGAACAGCTGTCAATTAATTTTCTATTTTGTAGCTCATTTCACTTGGATTAAATAACATCCTTTTCATTTGGGGCTGCTGCCTTCAGGATCTCAGAAGGCATCGCAGTGATTCTCCACTCAGTCCAGAACTCAAAACTAATACTGAGCTTAGCAAAACCTTAATGGCATAAGTGGTCTAAGTGAAAATAGCACGGTGGTTTGCACAATCTCATCCTAAAGTATTTTTGCTTCTGTCCACTGAAGCATGTGGGGTTCAGATGGAACTGGATTGAACAATAACATCTGTTTTGAAACTAGCCATTATTGCCACTAACCTCATACCGTCTTCTCTGGGAAAATAAAAACATATTGCACCATCCAGACTTAACTGCATTGCTTACAATTTGCCAGAATGTGTTTATTTGGTTTTTCTCCACATTGTCCTCTGCATACAAATGTTAAATGTCCATTTGTGTATTATAAAATTTTACTGAAAGGGCTTTATTTTGTAATCCTGAAAAGAACTTAAATTTATCACCTGTTTGGGAGGACCGATAAAGAGACAGAAGAGAGTAACATTTTATTCTCTCCTTTTCTGCAGAGTTGCTCCCTTGTCATGGCTTCTCATTTGTGTTGCTCATAACTATCTGAAACTGGTCATCTGAAAATGAGTCAGTTTTTAAAGCTTTTTTCTCTCCTGCTAGAACGGCAATAAAGGGATATGAAGTAGGCTAAAAGGTACTGGGTGTTGACTCTTTAAATATGAACATCCCTAGAAGATTGTATTTATTTAATAGCACTATCACTGCTATGGCAATAGTAATGGCTATGTTAGACTTTTCTAGGTAGTCGTTTGTTTATCTATTCACATTGCTCCGGAATGACACAGTTTTTCCTCCTCAACCCATTTCTGCAAGAGCTACTAAATAGCTTCAAGCATATTCCAGCAGAATCGCTGATGTTTTGATTTTTATGTCCTTGATTTATCCTTTAGAATTCCCTGCAACCACTGGGATGTGACAAACAGTTTGCAATTTTGTTTTTAGCCCTGATAATGGGTTTGTGTTATTCAGTAAAACTAATAGTAAATTTTTGTCCTTTTCATCTGCTTCATCAAGTCAAGCTGCTTTGCTGAATGTGATATGAGTTTAACCATGTGAGAAGAGAAAGAAAGATAAATATATGTGTGTGTATGTGTGTATAAATATATACATGAATAAACCAAGCTGACTCATCTGACTCTGTTCCTGAAAGTCTGGATTTGTGTCAGGAGTGACCCCTTTGCTGTCTAGATCCAAAAGCACAGATCCCCATAACTCTGAAATTGTGATACTTTCAAAATTCAGCTCTCAATTTTATGGTGTGGACTTAGGACTTTTCTAACCAAGGTTTTAGTCTTTTCTCTTTCTTTCCAGGCAAAGAATTGAAGTAAACCCCAGACTTCAGTGATGGAGTAAAAACTGTAATGCTCTTTCCCTATTTCTCATTTAGAGATGTTGACAAATTGCTTGCCAGTACTTATATTTGTTTGGATTTCCTGTGAAGAAATTTAGTTTTAATTTTAAAGTCAGATTTTTCTACAGGAAGGGCAAAAAGGGGCACTGTTTGTAACTCCACGATGTCATACACCTCTATGCATCTTTTTCACACTTTCAAAAAGAATGTAGACTTCTGTTCTCAGCTTTTGTGGTTTCACTCCATCTGAAAAGGTGTAACATCACCTTCAGAATAGAAGTCAGCTGGCAACTCAGACTGATACTGAGTTAACCAGAATATAGATATCAATCCTTGCAAAAGCTCTGAAGTTTGTGTTTGGCTCCTGAAGGACAAGTTTTATCAAAACAAAAGCCATATTGGTAGAGCTTAAGGTCAATATTCCATTAACAATAAATATATCCTGCCTTCCTAAGCTCCCTACATAATAAATGGAGATGCACTTACCCTGTTCAACATCATTTGCAAGCAGTTCAAATATTCATCTTGCTTTGGCTTGCTGGTACTGATGATATGAATAGTCAGTATCAAAACTGACAGTGAGCTTTTTCACTTGTTTCTCCCATTGTCTGTGAGACACCCCTTTACCTGCCATTGCAGATGGGACCTAAATGTCTGATACTCAGTAATAAAACCTTTGCTTTTCTTTGCACCTGGTATTAAATCAGCCCTAACAAGTAATGAGATCTACCTAAAATTGTTGCTCAAGTGCAGAGGAAATAGCTTTCTGCTGTATATTATTTATCTCATTTAGGGTGAAAGTAGTGCTGCAGAGAAGCACCAGAGTGCATCTGGACTGACTGAAACCCCTACAAGGAGAGGACAAGAGATGGGATAAAAGAATTCCTTACTCTTGTTTCGGCCCCAGTGCACAGATGGATGCCATTGTGTGCAACACCTGTACAAACAGGTACACAGCTGTTCTTTGACATGTCCTTCTTGAGTCTTTTTTTTTATCCCTCCTATTTTCTGTCATTACTGTCATACTGTTCTTTACAGATTGCGGGCAGGAGGCATAAGGAAAAAATGGGATGTCTTTCTCCAAGAGAATTTTAATAGTCACATAAGAGCTATTAGAAGAAAGAAGCAAAACTTTGTGAGATAAAGAAGTCCATTGAACAGCTCTCAGGGGCCCCAAATGTTTAGTTCAATCTCTATACACCTGTGCAAAGGCTTTAAATGAAAATATCAATTCACTTAATGTCATTTTTTCTTGGAAGGCACCATGACCATGTAAAGTCAGTGGGTATTCACCTTTTATTTCAGTGAGTGCTGGAGTAGGTTTCAGAAGTCTAAACAGTTTGCTATTTGACTTCCCAAGTGACTCAAATTCCTTTGGCAGCACACTTTATCTTTCCTTTTTTCTCCTACTTTTGTGTGGACCAGCTGCCCTTAAACTTCACTGAAACTAATCAAGGCAAATTAGCCTTTGGTCTGTGCTGTAGACATTACTGTCCTGTAGGAAGGAAGTGGCAGATGGGGATGAATACAACTCTTTGTCTAATGTATGGTTTCTTGTTTTGCTCAGTCATGTGGGCCCATTTCTGCAAACTAGAGAGTAAATCAACTAATTCCTTAAATAGGTTCAAAATGTTCATGAAAGGAGAGAAACTGCTCTGAGTACTTTCATTGTTCCTGCCTCCATTTGCAATCTAATGCTTGGTACTTAAATCTGTCTTAATTAAGGATGTTTCCATTGAGGTGGAGAATGTGTTTCATCTGTATTTCCGTTAATCACATCCTCATTAACTCTTATAAAGATATTTGCCTCGAACACATCCGTGGTTTTTCTGTCCTGAAGGGGATTATTTCCTCTACCCATAGTGGGTAAATCACTAAGTGTGGAAGAATTAACAACCAGAAAGGTTATTTGGGATAAGCTGTTACCTCTTTAGAAAAGTTTTATGCTGTCAAAAGAGCAAGAATCAGGAAGTAGTTTGATAAGTGAACATGACCAATGGAAAAATCAGACACATGAACTAAAAAATAAATAAAATTAATAAATTATTAAATCAATTAAAGCCATTGTGACATCCTGCATAACATAGGCCATAGGACTCCTGAAATAATTCCTTTGTCTTGGCAGTTGGCTACAATTGAAATTGACAATTATGTTATAATTTTGTATTCAGTCTTATTTTTAAAATTGTTCAAATGAATGGAAAATCAACCATAGCACTGATCAAGGTTTTCAGTTTTTCACTATTATCTTCCCTATTAAAAGCATGGATTTTATCTGTCTCCTACGTGAAATTAGATACAACCTTAATTCATTAAACCTTATCATTAAGGAAATGCCTTAAAAAGGGTTTCAAGAGGTTTTCTGGTCCATCCTTCAGTTTCTTGGCAGAAATAAACACAAGCTTTCCTTTCCTCAGGGCAGGATCGACTCTATCTAAACTATTCTTAGCCAGAGTTTGTCTAAACTCTTCTTGAAAGACACAAATGATTCTATGATGCACAATCTCCCAATAAATCTGTGCCAGTACTTAATTGTACTTATCCTTAGGAAGCTTTTTCCTGAGGCCTAACTGAAGTCTCTATTTCAGAAATATAAGCCTCTTATTACTTGTTCTACCCATTATGAAGAACGAAAACAAATTAGTTCTTTTAGGTTCCAGCAGTCTCATACAGTTGAAGGCTATGTGCCTGCTCTTCTTTCCCCCACAATGATCAGATTTTATCTGCAAGAGTTAAGTTTCCTGCACTATAAATATTTATCAGCTTCTTAATTCTATAATCATCATTCTGGTCTTTGGAATCTCTCCATATTTCCAGTGTAAGTGGTAAGCCAGCAGACTTGATTCTATTATCCAGAGAAGAACACGGCTCTCATTTTTACTATTTTGTAACATATTTATTGGCAACTTTTGCCTTTTGCATTACAGTAAGGTGCTTAAATTGACTTAATTAGCCAAAGAGGCAAAGTCCCCTGTTCTGTAAATGGTTTGTGTTCATTTGGCATAGTTAAAATCTGGTTTTCAAAGGATGGAATTCAGTTTTAAGTCCCTCAAAAGAGGAACTACTTTATTGCAGGACAATTATGAAAAGAAACAAGATCCAGGTTCTCAGGGGGCTTTTTTTTATGATCTTGCAGGTTGGGAAGTTGTTTTTTCCCTCACAGTGTAAGAAAAGCTTACACCAAGTTGCCATCAAATTTTTGGAAGTGAGTGTTACGTTCTTCACTAAAAGCATGATTCAGGTTGGCTTACAGTGTCTGAGAAGAGTCATAAAAACCTTCTAAGCTTAATAAACAGGCCCATCACCCATCCCTTAATGTTTTTGTCATTCAAATCGAGCCATTCCCAAGATGCGCTAAATTTTCATCCTATGGTTTTTTATGTGCTGGGAGAGGACTGGCACATCTTTGGAAACAGCTATTTCTAAGGTGAGATAAACCTTATCTGAAACTTTAAATAGTACTGTAAAAGGTGAAGGAGGGGGAGAGAAAGCTTTGGAAGTTCCTACTTTGAAAGCATGTGGAGGTTTGGGTTGGCTCCCTGCCAGTTTGAGAAGGCATCTTCCGATGTTCTTGCAAAATGGTGGTCACGATCAAGGATTAGATTGAAGGGAGGGTCATGGAAGGAGCAGGAATAGCAGTAAAAGAGGATGTCTGAAACTATTTGAATAAAATAGGAGTATTTTTAAGGAGCTATTCGAGTAAAGAAAGATATGAAGCTTAGGAAGGAAAATGAAGTGCCTGTTCTGTTAAGCACTTGAATCAGGAACAGGGATAGATGTGGTATTTGGAAGTTGCTGTGGAAAACAGCACTCACATCATCCACCAAAGTTGTTATCTTTGTAACACCTCCAGAAAGAGACATAAACATGTTTCTTCTACCTTCCCCCTGCTACCTTATAGAAGATAAGCTTTTTTCAGGCCATCAAATATCTGTCCTTTCCTATGACCAATTTAAAAGCAGCAGCACAGTCAGCTAAAGTGCCAGAAACTGAAATGCTGCCTGAGAGGAGATCAAGAGAAATCAATGGCAGCTCAGGCTCCTGTAGCAGCAGGAAATTTGTAAGGTGAAAATGCTCAAGTGAAATCCACCCACTGGTGTGGGCACCCCACTTCAGGCTCACTGTTTCATCCCCTCCTAGAACTACAAACTTTCATCTAAACTTCCTTCTTAGGGACAGGGCTTTTCTTTCAGCCCTCATAGTCTGAGACTGAATAATGCCCACCTTGCATTCCTATCCTTGCCTTGGAGATATTTAGAGGCTAGATCATGTTGCTCCTGAGCTTTTGCTTCTCCAGACTCCATAAATTTAGCTTTCTTACTATCTCACCTTGTATCTAATGATCTTCTAGTTCTTACATTGGTTTTCTTTCCTCATTTTCTATTTCCCTACTGTTCTTATGTTATTTCCAAACTGTGGGGAAATATGTTCCCAAACTACTGTCCTGATGGTTTTTTTCTGTTATTTGGGCATTCTGTTTTCTCATTCTTTAATCCGACTTGTTATAAGTAATTATTATTATGCTCTTCCTCTTTAAACACAAGCAAATAGCTGATGACAAACTTTTCAAAGATGGCTTTAATTATGCAAGGGGACAACATAATTTAATGTGCATAAAACAGAACTCTTCAAAGCTGCTTCTTTTAAAATTTGGTCATCTATAATGAAGTCTCCCGAAATATCTTTGCTGATAACAATCTCCACAGCTCCATTACAGTTCATGTTTCTGTATTCATGCCACAAAGTCCTACAAAAAGGTAGATAAATGCAAGTTATTAGGTTCTTTGCAAGGGTAATCACAAAGAAATATTTCACCTTTATTGCACAGAAACCCACATCCATTTATCTAATGGCCTCCTCTGGTTTTAAATTCAGTGAAAAGTATGAACACTCCCACAGGGAATTTAACACTTTAGGTATAATTTTTAAGATTCAAATGTTATGATAGAAAAGGTTAGTATTCCTCTTAGTTGTTTAATGACAGGTGACAAATTGATGAATTTCTGACAGCTTCCACTTCAAGGTCCTAAAACATTTAGCTCTAACAGTAATATTTCAGTTTTATAATATTGTTTACCCCTACCTGAAATCTTACTGTCAGACCAAGAAAAATCAACTCAATACAAGAATTGGGAGGCTTTTCACAGAAATAAATAAAGAAAACTTTGATTAAAAGAAACAATATTGAGAAAGTGTATTATTAGTATTACAGTTAAAAGCTTTGGTTTTAAAAATATTCTTTGGAAACTCAATAAATTTGGAACAGGAGCCTCTAAATTCTTATTTATGAGATACAGTGGGATCACAACCTGAGATTAAAACTGTGTGAATTAGACTAGAATTTCATGTTTCTTTTTCTTTCCTGTGACATCTGACTGGCTGTGAAAAACCCAAGTGTTTACCTTAAAAGATTGTGTTCCCTGCTGATGAAGATGATTTCTCAACAATAAATGTTGTTGGGCTGAGATCTAAAATATATGAAACAGCACCTCACAAAGGTAATGCATAAATGCCATGAGAAATGTCCCCCTATCTAAAGAACAGTCCAGCAGGTCCCACCTTAATATCCATAAAATCAATTCTAATACCCATAAAATCAATTTGCAGACCTTTCTGTGCATCAAGAGATAGACATAAATATGCTTTTAAAGAATAATGCAGAGATTAGAGTGAGTAGGTGAAAAAGTAGTGTATGGCAGACCTGGGCTCTCTCATCATCAGTTCTTGTCAGGAATCTTGGACACATGTCTGTGTCATTTTACCTTTGACTTTTACAAAACCAGGAGTTAATGTATTAGAGCCAGGAAACACTGTTATCAGTACTTGTTCATGGAGATCTGCAACTGTTAATTAGAACAAACAGTAAATAAATTAAAATCATAGAATCATAGAGTCATAGACTGGTTTGGGTTGGAAGGGACCTTCAAGACCCTCCAGTTCCACCCCCTGCCATGGGCAGGGACACCTTCCACTAGCCCAGGTTGCTCCAAGCCCCATCCAACCTGGCCTTGGACACTTCCAGGGATGGGGAAACCACAGCTTCTCTGGACATCCTGGTCTACTGTCTCACCACCCTCACAGGAAAGAATTTCTTTTACATAGAGGACTTCATTTATACTGTTCTTTCAAGAAGTGCCTCAGGTCTGCTACATTGTTTGAACAGAAAAGTCAGCTCAGGTCATTGCCCAGGAGCTTAAAAACATGTTTTGGGGTCAGTCTTGGACCCATTTGGCTCTGCAAATAATACCCGATATTGGTATTCATGGGAGCAGCATAGCACTGTGGAACAAGGAGCATAAAGCAAGCACTGGTTGAATACAGAACACTGCGGATCTGATTAAACCAGTCATTTGTTTACGGGATTTAGCTTTATTTGTATGGTAAATTCTGATAGATGTCCTGTCAGGCTGGTAGGGTTACTTTTCTAACTTTATTTTATCCATAATATGCTCCAGCAGTTAAAAATATGATTGAGAACTTCAAAGCCTAAAGCCCTTGGAAGACAAGGAAGGGTGAAAGCATAAGGAAAGGTGCAAATTGCTTCATGGGTGAAGTCCAGGGTGGGCACTCAGGAGACCTGGGCATTTCTGGTTGTGGCACAGTTCTCTGTGACTCTCAGAATGACACTTATTTCTCTGTGTGTCAAGTATCCGTAATAATCCTCGCATCAAATTCTCCTTCCTTTCCTTTCTTATTAAAAAAAACATTAGAGGGGGACTATGTTTCAATAAGTGTTTGTACCTTACCCATCACAGAGAGTCCTTCAAACACTTCTGTAACTCAAGTACAAATTAACAAATACATCCACGACAGCTTTCTGGAAAAGAAATCTTAATTACAGCATTTTTTTTGGAACTTCAGTATTTTTCATCGGTGTAAGTACAATCAAGCGTTAAGGACAGGAAGAGAGAAAGAAAATAAGGGCACTTTAGAAATATGCATTGAAAACTGTAAGTGGTGTTAGAGGAAGGCAGCTTTACTTAGGAAACTCAACTGAAAAGAAGCTTTGTGACAAGAAAAGGACTTTAGCAAGATCCTTAGGTTTCCTTTCCCTCTTTTTGGTAGCGCTTTTTCTTAAGAGTTTAATTACCAGGTTGATTAGAAGGAAGGAATTTGTGTTCATAAATGGCACTTATAAAAATCAGCTTTTCCTTCTTGGTCTCTGAGTGAAAAATGGTCTCTGATGCCAGCTGAGCTATGGGTAATTGAATAAAAGAGCAAAATATCCTACCTGGTAATGGAATCATTATAGCCTACAGAACACACACATAAAATCAACTGAAATTTCTTTCTTATGCTCAACAAAACCAAAGTTTTTATAGATTATAACTTCATATGTATGCAGAAATATTTGTATTAATTATGAAAATGGCACATTAATGCTCCACAGAGCAGTGTTGTAATCAGTGCAGCGTAATAATGTGCAGTTGGTCTTTAGCAATGTGCAGCCGCTTGTAAGGGACTCTCTAGGAAAGTTTCAGTCTCAAAAATGACTTGCAATGTGCAAATAGACAAAGTCCCCTCTCCATCAGATGGGATACACTTCCTGCTGATAGTTACATACCATTTTTTCTGCATTAAATAAAGGCACACAGGTTAGGAAACAGCAGAGCCTCTGATGTGAGGAGCACAGATGCCTCCTTACTCAGAACACGTACAGTATGTTCGGCAGCCTTGGAACAGACTCTGAGGTTTTGAGATAACAGTGACTCAGCCAGAGCAGCCTGGATCATTGCAAATTCACGACAGTTGCAGAAAACAGAGTCATGGAGCTTTTTCTGTACCCATACATTGTTATCTGTGCACTCAGCTTAAAGCACCAAGGAGAAGAGCATCATGCTCTTCTTTTCTGCTCTGCTCTGCAATTCACAGCTACTTTTCCTTTAAATGACTATGTGCTTATTGGCCAGAGGAGACAGTCATGATGATTTCAGTGGCATCTGTGAAAATCACCAAATCTAAGTCCAAAATCTAGTTTGGATTGATAGACTGACTTTTATTTTGCTTTACGGTTCATGCTTTCTCATTACCTTGTTGTTTTCTTTCACTAAATGAGTTTGGTGTGTTGGTGCTTTTCCCTGTTTGGAACAATGTGGTATTGTTAGAGACCTTGATGTCTTTTGTTTCCAGCCTCTCATTTCTCTGCTTTCTGATTGCCTGTTCTTGTGTGCACTGCTGTTTTTGGGGGGGCTTTTTTCCCCCTTTTCTCTGATCATTTTCTGCCTTGTTCTCCATATTTCTTAATTTTTCTCCTTCCCCCTCTCCTCTTAAAATGCTGTCTGTAATGCTATTCAGTAGTTACCTTGTTCCCCATTGTGCCAAAATTTCCCCTTCTTAGGAAAACAAAGGCCTCTTTCTGCAGGCAACTGTGGCTTTCATGTCCACAGGAGAGAACCCTCACTTTCTGCACAGACAGTGTTTCTGCTGCTGTGGGGCAGCTGCTGTAATATCACATCAGATACCACAATCTGCCTGAGTCTGTCCAGGGCTGGACACACAACTGAAATTTTTACTTCATTATTTGTAGGGGTCCCCAGACAACTCTACCAGCTGAAGCAGGACAAGAATAAGAATGTGGACTGCCCAGTGAGTGTCCCTCTTCTGCTTTCATTTATGAGCATGTGCTGTCTCTCTTGCTAAGTCTTGTTTCTGAGTCTGCAGGTGGGTGAGATGACGAATCACAGTGGTGGTTCATGAGTAGCACTTTAGGGAAAACATAGGTCCCTTGCTGGGCGGAAGAGAAAACCCTGTATTTTACAATGTGGAAAAAACGAGAAATTAAATGAGGGTTTTTTTGCTTAGTTCTTCCTAGAAAAGCCTGCTTCAGGATATCTCTATGTACCAATTAGATTTGGAAAAGAAATGGGCAGCCAGCAGTGAGAGAAGAGATTAGGGACTAACAAAGGGAGCTGAATTTGCACAAGTCTCTGGGTTACTGCAAGAGCTGTCCAAGGTGACTGGAAGAAAGCTCGCCTTCATCTATGAAAAAACATTGCTAATGCCAAACATTTGGCTCCAGATTATTTCCTGAGATGAGCAGATCACCAAAACACTTCAGTTAATACAGAATGAGTTCAGAATGTTTTTCCTTGGGCAAAAAAATATCATGAAATTCCCTATAAGTTTATCAAAAAAGTGTCCATAGAATCATAGAATAGTTTGGGTTGGAGGAGGCCTTAAAGATCATTCTGTTCTAACCCCCTGCCATGGGCAGGGACACCTTCCAGTAGTCCAGGTTGCTCAGAGCTCTGTTCAGCCTGGCCTTGGACAATTCCAAGGATGAGGCAACCTCAACTTCCTTGGGCAATCTGTGCTGGGGCCTCACCACCCTCAAAGTAAAGATTTCATTCCTAATATCTAATTTAAACCTGCTCTCTTTCAGTTTGAAGCCATTCCCCCCTTTTCCTGTCACTTCATGCTCTTGTAAACAGTCTCTCCACCTCTTTTGTTGGCTCTCTTCAACTATTGAAAAGGCACAATTAGGTCACCCTGACACCTTTTTTCCAGGCTCAACAATGCCACTTCTCTCAGCCTTTCCTTTTAGGACAGGTGCTCCATCCCCCTGCTCATCTTGGTGGGCTCGTCTGGACTCGGTCCAACAGCTCCATGTCCTTCCAGTGCTGGGACTCCAGAGCTGGAGGCAGCTCTGCAGGTGGGGTCTCACCTGAGCGGGGCAGAGGGGCAGAATCCCCCCTCCCCTGCTCCCCACAGAGCTGGGGATGCAGCCCATGCAAGGCTGAGTTACACATTGCTGCAGCTTGTTGCTGAGTTAAACTACTTGCTAATTTAGCATGCGAAGAGCTGTAGGTGGGGATTCTGCTCTGTGTCTTACGAATTATGAGTTGACATTTCCTACAGTGTCACCCTTGACCGTGTTTGTATTTAATTGGAATTCCCACAGGTGTGACTGCAGTCGGTGTAGCCTGTGGGACCAAGCTGAAGTGAAAAATTTAATTATGACTTAATGTGACCGTGTTATAAGTTTCTACATCTGTCAGACATTTGTTTCCTTCCTCACTGCTTCTGCTATATTTAAAGCTTTCTGGATTGTCTTTGCTTTGCTGCAAAACATATTCAAAATTTTTATATTCCTAACAAAGAAAAGAGGTAGCATTTAATTGACATTCACTGCAAAACCAGTCTATATTGATTCAGTGGCAGAAAGTATTTACATAATAATTTAAGAGACCTTGCTGTAGTTTACATAAGAAATATGTAACAGAATCCTTAATTAAGGGCTGATGAATATGAGGTGCCCAAAGGCTCATAGCACTTGCACATAATAAAAAAAAAAAAAAATAAATAAATAAAGAAGCTTCATTTAATTTCTATTGAACCCTAGTTCCTGCTCACTGGGATGTGCTGCATTCAATCTAATTATTTTAAACCATGCTTTATAGTACAGTGTGCTATACTTAAAACTGGAGTCCTATGCATTAATAAGCATGGTTTTGTTGTCTGTTTATCTGAGTATCACCCCATTCATTGCAGATACACTCACAGGAGTTTCCTCGTACACACAGGTTGTGTATATGGGTATAACTGGTTGTGTTACTGTATTGGCACTCTAATATCAGCACATTGTAGTAAGACAGTACAAAGTATTATCCAGTGATAAGGATTCCTCTCTTTTCTTTCTTTTTTTTGTTACAATCCTATCTGCCAGATGTTATATCATCATTCACTTTACACAAGTTTTCCATGTACAAGTCAGATACCTAACTCATAAGAAAAAAATCTGGTCTCTTTTCGTAGTTGCTCCCAGAGATGGAAATATTTGGATTGATAGGGTGGATTAATTCCATTCTAAAATAAAAGTATGAAGTAGATAACTAGACCATTTGATGGCTGAATCTTGATTCAAATAATTGTATATGTTGACATTGATATTGTAATCACATCTGTATGGACCTGATCAATAGCATTAGTGACATATCAAACTCATAGATGATACCAGTCCTTTGAGAAGAATCTCATCCTCCTATTCAACTGGGGTGAATTTCCCTTTCTAGATTGTAGAAAGAACCTGAAAACATAGATAAAAGCAAATATTTCAAATATATCAGAGGTGAACATCACCCTAAGTGTCTAGAAGGAACAGGAAGACTCTGGAGTAAGGAATAAGATGTAATATTTTCACCCTGTCTTTATATGGTTTATTACATCCTGAGGGTCATATTAAAACTTTATGTACAGGTCTCATCTCATTGTCGCTCCTGTTTGGAATTTCCTCAGGTATATTCTTTTCTTTTTCCTCCACAGTTTCATCCAAGGCAAAATTTATGGATTTTGTACTCTTTTTTTTTGGATTTCTGGATGTCAGCCCCATCAGACACTATGATCAGGCTGCAGGAACTCTGGAAATTGTTGATCTAGCTGCTACATTTGCAGCAGTGAGCCCAAAAGAAAGAGAGAACCTCCAAACATTCCCTCTCAGAGGTGAGCTGAAGTGGAAGCGCTGTAGGATTTTGAACTAAACTTGTTCCTTCTAAGGTGGGAACTTGAAACAGCAGATCTGTTGCAGATCTGGACTAAGGTACTTTTTGCTGCTCCTGCAGGAGAAAAGCTGTGTGCACATCAGAGCAAACCTGTGACCCCTTTCCTTTCAGCTGTGCAACAGAAATGACCTCCCCAGTCACCTCCTCCATCATTAATCTCCTCTCCATACAACCTTATTAATACCCTGGGTGTCCATGAAAACAGCCTACCCTGATCCTCCCACTGTGGGTCTTCCAGAATCTTCTGCCATAAGCAAATCCTTGGACATCTGCTCCGATGTGAAATATCTCCACCTGCCTTACTATTTCACAAATTTCTCCATTTGTTTGTCATTCCCCTTTTTCTTTTGCTTCTCCTTTGTTTCTTCATTATTGGATTTCATTCTATCTCCTACACTCAGCAGAACAGAAACACTTTGTAAGGTATTCCCCAGGGGTTAATCCACATGTTTTTCCTCAAAGTTTGCACTGTCTGAGCCCTTTTCCCTCTTTGTTTTTGAGTTTTCAGCATTTCTGTTGGGAATTTTGGGTCACAGTGACAACACAACCGCTGCCTTCAGAGTCTGTGAAAATATTCTGAGCCAAAATGTTCGAGGCATTCCCTTTGCTCCCAGGGAGATGATGCATCAACAGACTCCACTTTTGTTGGCTTTATCCTTTATGGACTGTTCATAGAGGTAAAGTAGCAACAAGCAGTGTATAGGCGGAAAGAGAAAAATAAAAGTGTATTCTCATATGACCATCTCTCCTCTTGGGTTTTGTCTGTCAGTAGTTACAATAGGTGCAGGTTAACTACGGCCGGCTCAAAGCTGTGTAAGGTCTGTCTGGTTAAGCCTCTGTGTTTGCTTTTATCTCAGATGCAGCCTCAGCTGAACTCTGGAATATCATGCTCTTCTCTTTCTACTCACACACTGTGGAATTCAGCCAAGAAAGGGCTTCTCTGTGGCTTGAAGCCAATTTCCCAAGTTCCTAAAACTAGTTCCTTGCTGAAGGATCATCACATGAAGGAAGCTTACTCTACAACCGGTAGAGTTGAAGTTATGCACTTGGAGAAAATGCCTGTCTGAGCGTTTGGAAGCTTGGGAATTTCTCCACCATGCAGTGCAGAAATGTCCTTTGATACTTTGCGTTTCTCCTGGCATGAATAGCGTGTCTTCTGAATGCATGAGAGCTCCTTTAGAACCTGCCTTCCTGCATGATACGTGACATTCTGCTTGGAGTGCAAGGTAAGCTCCTTGTGAGAGAAATTTTCTGGTCTGAGGGGTACTTTCAATTTATAAAACACATTCAAACCAGTCTTGCTTAGAGAGTCTGCTGGATGGAGGAATTAATGTGCTTTTTTACTTCCCTGCCCAGAACCTTCTGGGCTGGAATTTAGAGGGCACTTCTATCCCGTTCCAGTTCCTGTCCCTTTTTATATACAACAATAGTGTCCACAGCAGCATTGTATCTGCTTCTTCAGAAATCTTTCTGATTCTGCAGATTCACTGGAGACCCCAAGTAACAAGTGAATAGCAATGAACATAAGTAGGTGGCAATACCTTGTACTACATTTGAAATTAGGATTAATTTTCCAAGAGAAAGCCTGTTAATGATAGGTCCTACTGTGAAAAATGTAGTTCTATTGGTGAATTGTCTTTGTTCATTAATATTTTTGGCATATGAATCACCTTTATTGTTAAAAAAGTTATTTTCTGTATTTGATAGTTAGAATGAGAATTTTACATGGGAACTATATCAAATTAAAAGTGAAAATTTTTAATCTTTGGATTTTTAATCTCAACGTCATGATAGTTTTTATATTCAGGTTTTATTGTATTCAGGAATACATTTTAGCCACACCCAAGCAATGTTTCTTCACTGAGTTCAAAAGAGCCACAAGGGTGAATCACAGGTGTTTGTAACATATAAGCAATCAAAGTAAATTATAAAAATATTTCCTGTGGCCTGTGTATCCTTGGAGGCACAAGAACTACTGACAGGATCTGTATGCCTATTCCACATACTTTCACACAGGATTATGTGATTATAAATTGGTAAATAAAACATTCTGGTCTCCTGTTGCTTTCTTTTGCATAATTCAACTTCATGCTCTGATTCTTCATCATTCTCCACAAAACTTCCTTTGGTAACAAAGTATTAAAAACTTAAATCTGATATATATTTTAAATGTATTTTAATATTTATCTCATCACATATCCCTGTTAGTATTCGTCACACACAATGACACATTACCACAGTTCAGCAACTTACTTAAGAATGTGTGGAACTTGAAAAACTCCACGTGTTCCTAAGTAGATGAGCATGAAGTTGAATTTCATGCAGAATCAGGATCATAATCATGTTTACATTAAATGGAGTTACGCTCTCACCTATTCTGCAGTACAGGTATTAATCATGCATGGAATCTTTCCATTTTCCTCAGAATATGCTTTCATACAAGTGTCTTGCATCAATTCATAAGATATTGCTTCCTCATGAATTCAAAGTAATTTCTTCGATCAGCAATAGCTTCTTCATACAATTCCTGCCTTCTGTTTAATCAAGATTGATTACATTTGCAATGGGGTTGTTTGACCAATTTATTTTCATACCGTTTACAGCCTGTTCATGTTTTTAAACTTGGTCCTTATCACTCATCTACATTTACAAATTTTCACCTTGTGTGTGTTATACAGTTTCCGACTGGCAAATGTTGCAGCAACTCCAGCTTGTGTGCATAAAGCACGGATATTTGTGAGTATTTTTAAGTTTTGCCACATATTTGACAACTAAGGGATTGTACCTTGTTTTGTAGAAACTTCTCTAGTCTGAAATGTCTTTTTTTTGGTGGTTCACATGAGAACTAAATTGTTTTGGTTGCTTTACATTTACAAAGAATTTGATAAATCAAAATTAAAATTGAGACTGACTAACTGAAGTCACCAGATTAAACAGCTGCGATTTGGAAATGCTCTTGATGGAAATGCACATGTGAACACGACCTTTGATGTTTGCTGTAATATATAGACACATATTTGAAAGCAGTAAGAATTAGAACTATGATACACATCTGGGGAAGCAGTTGAGCAGTCCTTCTCTGGACATCTGTCTCTCAAGTATTAATTCCTACACGTCACCAAGAGAAGCCATTTAGACAAATGCGTAAATTGGACGGAGTATTCCTTTTTCACAAGTGTCATAACTCCAAGTGCCTCCTTGAGAGTTATTTATAGAGAGCTCCCCACCACTTCTACTTTTGCGTGAACAGCAGAAAAAATAGAAATTAGTAATCACCCTCTTCAGCTGGGGTTAAGAGTTAGCTCAGAGAACATGATTTCTAACAAAATCCATTTGACTGTAAGTCAAAAGGAATGGAATTTGATGTTGCTTAAAAATTACTACAAGCCTTGTTACTTTCTGTGTCTCATACAAGATGCCCTCATTAAATTCACTGTCACAAAGATGCATGGTATGCAATTCATAGCTTTATATCTATATGAAATATTTACATGCAGAATGTCTTCTCTTCCCCTCCTTTTAATCTGAGGTACTTAGCTAAACATCTCTATATCTGTGCCTGTGTGTAGCACAGTGCTCCTCCTAGCCCAGCTGTGGGGAGGTTTGGAACTCAAACTATGTTGTGATCAGCAAAAGCACCAGAGTGGTTGTACAACCCTCACGATGTCTTTCCTTGACTTCTTTGTCTCCCCTCTCCCTCCTGAAGCAGCTCCCAGGAAGGTCATTGTGAAATATTCAGTGCTATGTCTGAGCAATACAGGCTTTATTCTACCCACAGTGCCAAGACACAGAAATCCCCGAGCCAGCCTCAGACAAATTCATTAGACCTGTTTTCATCTCAGTTCATCTTTCTGCATATATAAGACAACAAAATTTAGCTAATATATAGGAATATTTAAACTACTGACTATTTGACCAGACGTGAAAAATATGCAGAACTATGAAAAGAAAAACTAGCCATCTTCATAATATATGAAATAACACAAATTATTGTGTAAGGTTTCACCTAAAAAAGAAGAAAAGATGAGAAGAGTGATGAAGAACCAAACAGAAGATAAATGAATGGCCAAAAAGATGGGAATCACATATATAATGAGAAAATGTCACCAAGTAAAACCAGTAAGGATTACAGAGCTTTCTGAAAAAAAACCCTCCCTATCTGGAGGCACAGCATATACACATCTGAAATATAAAGTTATAGGATGTTTAAAATCAGGTTTATTGTAACTATTAATATCTTACTGTCTGGTGTCTGTTTTAGAAGCACTGAACTATGTGTGCATTTTTGATGGTCTAAACACATACTCACCTGTAATTGTAATTAATGTGTTGGATCCAAGGCACACATTAGGTATAATTTTTATTTGCATATTGACTTTCATTTGGAAAGAGAATTTGGGTGGCATTAATTGATGATTTCAGAGATCCTTATATATATTCCTGTTTCTTTTGAAACTCTTAGGCTCTGGAGATACACTTTTAGAGAGATACTTTGAGTTGAAACAATAAAAAGCACAAAGAAGAGTGGAAGGTGTTTTTGACATTTTAAGCTCAGTGATTTTTTTCTAGAAACTAAGATTGTATTTCGCAGAAGACAACATTGACTCAAGTAGAGGTTCAGGAATTCTTAATTCAGCACATACTTTTCATACAGATGTCTGAAATGTCCTTGGTAAATTTAACTCTTCTGTGCCTCAATATTCCCTTATGAAATGTTTAAAGTGATCCAGTTTTCCCGTGGACACAGCACTGTACAGAGGAGAGTGAATCACAAAATCAGGATCAGAGGTCTGGGATTTACAGCCCTCTGCATGCACCAAAATGTCCATGGAGCAAAGACTAAACAGGAATGCTCAAGCTCAGGCAAACAAGCACTGTGGACAGCTAAAAAGGGACATTTATCTCAAATAAGTATTTTAATTCAATTTGAGAAGATAGATTACGTTTCAACATGCACTTATATGTTAAAAGGCAGGGAAAAACAAACTTTATTTAAGAGTGTGCATGTGCTGGCAGAAGCTAACAAAAAAAATAAATCCATTTGTTTGATACCACATAAGAATTTTTATTAGCCTAAGTATCTAAATGATGTTCCACTTCAACAACTCTTTATATTTTAGCTCAATTTGAATTGAAAAAATGAGTCTCCATCCACAGTCTCTGATCTGATGTGTTCACCATTCAAGGAAGTTTCTAGTTCATCACGGAAATGTTTACCTCTCTGCTAAATCATCACCTGGTAGTGACTGAGACAGTTTTGCACATCACAGGCATTTCAAATCTTGGCTCACATTGAAGATCTTGAACCAGCTGCCTGTGAGAATCAATAGCAAAACGTTTCAAGTTTCAAGTACTTGTTTCTCCTCAACGTAATAGCTGTGGCAGTTGCAGGAAGAAAGTCAGCCCTGACCTTTTTAATGAATTACTCATGGCAGCAGAAGGAATAGGACAACCTCTAAATGGGTGACCATGGATTTCACATTTACACAATTTCATTAAAATATATGTATTCATTAACTGAGGGGGAAAATGTGGGGATTTAATAGCAATAACATATATTTAAAGAATTGTTCATCTTCATCTGAATCCTGGCCAAATTACTTTGGAAGTCTGGACTTTAATAGTAAAAATTTTGTCCGCTGCTACCCAAATTCAAAATACAGCCATAAGTTAAAAATTAAGTGAACTCACACATGGCTGTAACACTAATTAATGTGCACTATAGTATTTAAATCCCTAAGTCTCCATGACTTCATACTATTTGTGCTGAATATGGTTTGATACTCTCATGGTAGGGATAAAGTAGTGCAAAACACAAGCATTTTGAATGTAATTACTAGCAAGGCAAAAGCAAAAACTTCAGGAGAAAACATCTGGGAAAATAAATGGAAAGAGGTAGATATAAATGCAAGTTTCAATATAATATTCCTCTGTATCTTGGAGAAAATCATGCTGATAAAACTGGAGGTAGTGGATGATGTGGGAGAATTACTCCAGGATGAGACAGTAAACAAAGTGGAGCAACATATTGAAGCAGAAATATTCTAATTGATTACTGCAGTTTTATGTTATTGGAAAGCGTCTGGTCATTTCAGCACCAGCCTTAGCACATAAAATTTTATTGGAGGTTTTTATACAGCTGGTGTTAAAAAGGGAGAGAATTTATTGAAACCAATGAAGCATACTCCTCTGGATGGCTTTTCCCCCCTCATACCCACCAGTTTTACATTATTGTAATTCCATGGATGTCAGCAGGGCTACTCTTGATTTCCACTGGGAAGACTCCTGCCCCTTCCCTTCCTGTGTTTTCATATTGCTACAGAATTCTTTCTATTTAAAAGCCATGATGGAAAAGAACAGTGGAATGATTTTGGTTTATTACTTTATTCTCACATTAAAAACATTTTCACACTTTATGAACTTTGTTGGGGTTTATTGAAAAGGATTGAGTATCTAAACCAGCTGATCTCATTCTTTGACTTTGAAAAGAGCCCCTCTTAGAGTAAGAAAAAATTTTAATGCACATTTTACCGCAGCACTGAAAATGCAGAATAGGTCTTTCAAGCTGTGGATAGTTTAGTTGCTTGGAAATAATTGTTGTATATTTAACTAAATTAATTTATTTGTGCCTTAGTATCAAGCTGCGATATGAATGTAATATTTAACAACAGCAGTCAGAAACCTGTTGGATGCTGTCATGGATGGAGTGATTGGAGTGATGCACTTCACTCCTAAGAGAGAAGTGGCAACATGTTTATTGACAAAAAACATCAATTTAACAAAGTTTAGTAGTAAATGTCACAGGGTTTTGACAAGATATGATGGCAAGGGACAGTTGATTATTTACTGCATAGAGGACAGAATCAGACAAAATGGTCAGGGAGACCCTGCCATTGAGTCATGAGATCCAGAAAGGACTCCCCTGCTTTCTATACTCCTTCCTAGAGGAAAGTCCAGGTGCAGCTGGATCCAGACTTAGTCCCAGACTTGGTCAGTTCTTTATGCCTAAAGATTTATATGTTCATAACCAATCCTTCATATTACTTACCTAAGATTTCAAAGTTAAAATGCTATTAATCACTTACCAAGAANCATCCTGCTCTGGACTAAAAACTAAAGGATGACTGACATAGAAAGCATTATTTATCATTACCTTAAGTTACTGTTTCCCTATGAAGCACCTTCCTTTATCAACATCTTATCAAAAAGATACTCTGTGTTGAATTTGATACGTGCAATTACTCTTCATAGGTGACCACACTAGTAGTTTTTCCAATTAAATTTCTTAATATGCCTATGTTTATTCTGAGCTGACTCCACATTCCTGTGGCACTGATTTTTCCCCTGCAATGACTGGGAAAAATGACATTCAAATTCCAGCCCTGCAGAGGACACACAAATGCCTTTTTACTGTGCTCCTTTTGCAATACAGCCTCCCCCACACTGTTGAATAATGGGTGAAGCTGTGCAAAGTCAGTGATTCTGCAAAGCAGCAGTCACTGGTGTGCTGTACATCAAAACTACAACTAGGAATAGCTTTCCTGCCTGAACTGGGCTCTAGGCTTTATCTCCACTTGGTTTATGGCCGTGAAGGACCCAACATTCAAATGCTGGATTCTCAGTACCCAGGAAAAGACAAGAGCTATTCAATTTTTCTTCCCTCTGCTCACACAATGTCATGGAAAAGAATAATGAGATCAATTTGCATTTATACCCACTTCTACAGCAGAAGAGTATCATATTCATCATATTAATATTTCATACTTATAGATCTATCAAGGAAGCTTCTTAACCAACAGTGGGAAAGCCCAAACCTCACCATACTGAGTGCTGCATTAGCAATTTGCCAAGAACCTAAGGCCTGCCCAGAATTTCCATATTATATGTACATTATATATTTAATCAAAACTAACATGTATGTTTATATTTGTTTCTACTTCTGCTTTCCTCACATATGAAGGGTAACTATCATGGTGTCCCAGTTTTAATCCTCCTCTCCTCTGCTCTGGGTGTACAAGCTCTCAAAAACAGAGGTACAGTTTGGAGAATGGGAGGTGGCAAATGCTGATGTTCCGAGCAGGGACTGAGATAGAAAACTCACATCCTGTTGCTCAGGGTAAACTTCATGTGGTGACTTCGACAATTCACCTGACCTACCTGAAGAATGTAAAGGGTATTTGTTTCTTGTGCCCATCCTGAGCCAAATTAACCCACACAATGTGTAGTTTTAAAATAATATGTATTGATTAAAATGGCAAATTGTGGTGATTTTGTTACTCCTAAATTTTGTATTTCCTCATGTTGTCAAATTCATTTCTGCTTTTGATTCTCCTGCTATCCCCAATGAATTTGCTGCCCTCTAAGATGCAATTTGACACTAAAATGCAGCTTCAATTGACAGAACATTTGAAAGGAGTTAAAATGGACTCCAAGAGCAGTTCATCTCATCTGCTTTGGATACCCACATTCAGAGTGGATAAATCATTCTCTGGAGATGTCTGTCTATCCCTACATAGTTATAAAGCTATGTCACAATACTAGATCAGACTGATGGATTAGATTTATTAAATCGTAGAAACCATTTCTGACTCAGGAGGTCTCTGTGTTAGAAGCAGTTGGCACCTGACAGCACATAGTACATTCCTTACAGTGATTCCTATTAGGAATCCATTTCTGGCCATGGAGAAGGGGCAAGGTGCTCAGCTAGGCAGACCATCTTAAGCCCTTTTTAAGTTTTAGATGGCAGAAATTTGCAAATACAATTTGGACATTGAGCTGGGAATCCTAGAGAAGGGAAGTGAAGTTTCAGCCAAGCTAGTCCTATCAGGAACCAATCCTTTTTCTTGGCTGATGTGAGTTTCACTGCAATGGCTTGGATAGGAACAGAAAAATAATATTTAAGACTTGTCTGCCAAAAGGCTTGTACTCACTAAGTTCAAGTCTACTTGGAAGTAGTCTGCATCTCAATCAAATTCTTCTCCTGCACTAAGTGTGAAGGAGATGTAGTAAGTGTGCTGTGTATAACAACTCACATGACTTCATTTGTACTGCACATTCAAACAGCAATCCTTGACTGCTATTCTATACAATTTACATCTTTTCCAGGGAAAATTCCACCTTTAAACAGTGGAAGTTTATTCGAGTGACATTCCTTACTCTGACATTTAAATAACCAGAAATGATCTTTCTAATTATATGCAAAAGTCGTCCATCTACAATGACACAATTCACAAATCATCATCACTGCACTACATTGTTATTATCATGTTGCACTGCATTCTGAAAACCTCCTTACCCATCTGACTGTCCTCTATGAAGAGAAAAGTATTTTATGAGATATGCTCCTGAACACGTTGCCTGATCAAATTTAATCACAACCATGACCCCATGGTCCTCCTCCTGCCTCCCATTAGCACTCCTTCATTTCAGACTGCCAGGACATATTCCCAGTAATGATTTTCCTTGAAAGGTGTATGGCATGCAGCATCATTACCTCCTTAATAATATCATGTTTTTCTGTAATGTGTCTGTCTGCATGCAAGTCTTTGCCCATTTATTTCTCCTCAACACTATACCTACCATTAGCAACAACCTTCCTTCTTCCATGTACTGAGTACTTCCCTCTGCCCTCCATTACATGGTATTAATCCCTGACAGCATGGCAATGAATGCTTAAAATGTAACTTCTGGATGCTGTGTGTGTAAATATATCCATACTCCTTATTGCTCTGCCTACAAAAGCTCAGCTTCCCCTCCTTCCTCCCAGTGTCCTGCAGCTAAGAGCATTAAATGGAGCCAAAATGCAAATGTGGCCTCTGTGACATTTGTATTTGCACACTGGACTGGTCAGCAAAGCTGATGGAAAAACCTGTCTGGGTCTGAACAAAACTCTCAGCTGTGGTCAATGCCTGTGGATAACATTGAGGAAGTTACTTATGCCAGCTTAGAGCATTTTCGGAGGAGTCTGTGTGGAACGAGTTTAGCACAGTGGGTAAGATCAGAAGTGCACTAGTTAGTCACCGTTAAATGAATAGAGCCTTGAGAAGCTCAACAATAATAACAGGTTAGTGAACAATACTTTTTTTTTTTCCCTCTTCACATGCAAATACTATTAAAGGAGATAAAGCTATTATAATCCATCTACCTATAAATTATAGTGTCATTTATGTCAGGCACAGCATGAGCAGGAAATGCTACATGAGAGGGGACAAGAGACAAGTGGCCACAGCAGGCAGTGCCTTCAGCAGCCAAGGTACAGCAGGGCAGAGTGCTGATAGCAAAGTCTGCTGACAGTCTCAGAAAGACAGTCTGAGGATCCAAGTTTCGGGTCCATTTGGGAAGTTCCCCACTCAGGAACAGCAGGAGATGAGTCAAAGACAGAACTGGAGAAAGGGCCACAACAGAGGGTCTGACTGGTCCACCTAGGAGGCAGCGTCAGAGACATGATGGATGCATGGAGGTAGATACAGCCAAGGTCCATCCAGGAGACAGAAACAAGGCTGCTTAAACTGACTGTATAGATCAGACGAGAGGTAAAGGCACAGGATGTAGCTTAAACGCATCTCTGGAGCCCATGGATGGAGGTAGGAGTGCCAGCTGAGGCTGGTCAGGAAAATAAAGACCCATAGGCACATTTATCATGCTGACAATGTTACTGCTAAATCCCTGGAACACAGAAATGCAAAGAATAAACCTCACCCAATTTTCTTTTCAATTTTGCTCTCTTTTGACCTTAGTGAATTCAGTGAACTCTTTAGTTTTCGTACTCTGCATGGTGTAGACAATGTGGACAAGAGATTGCTCCCACCACTGTAATGCTCCATTAGCAGATTCCTGTTGTCTTCAGGTTTAGGATTCTCCAGAAGACCATGGTGAGATCCAAGTACATGTGACACTGTTCCCTTGTTCACTTCAATGAGTTTTATGTAACCAGATTGCTTTTGGCAACAGGTTAAGCTGTTTACTAGTGCAAAACTAAAAAGAGCATTCCACATAAAAAGGGGAAAACCTTTCCTGTCATTGAGCCGTGTTTAGGATTTTGGGTCAGAGTCATTCTCTATTCTAAAATATTGGTGATGCATGTAGTTATTAAATGGTTCTCCTTTTTTTGCCTCTTGGCTTTAGCTGCCAACGTGCAGGAGATGAGAATAAACCCTTGATTTCAACTATTGGAATATTTGCATTAGAGCAAAGCACTTGTGTAGACAAGGAAAACCACATTCTGTCTCAATGGAACTTGTTACTGCTTAAAAATAAGGTTAAGTCTATCAGCCTGAATCATCTCAAAGGCTTGCTGAGCTGCAAACATGCTGGTAGCTGAAATGAAAATGAGATCAAAGCTTGCACTGGCCTAAGAACTGTGTCCATTATCAATTGCCATTTTGTCATCTTCAGCAAGTTGTGTTGAATAATTTATCCTGCCGCTTTCTTTGTTTACTACTAGAGAACACTGCGTTGTGTCCTTCCCTTCTGGTCCCTGAGGGAATGCTCTGTCTGTTCTGATCCCGTGCTGAGGCAAGGCCAGATTATCCACCATTTTACAAGGAAACTTAAGTTCTTTTTGGAAGGAGTTGCAGTTACACAGTCAAGAGGTGAATTTCTGTATTGCCTCTGTGTGAGCTCTGTGTTGACCATTAGGGCACTAGAAGTCTTGTCATTCCCCAAAAACCAAATGTTGAGTTGATCTTTTCCTTCTCAAAGTGAGGGCAGGAATTCTATTGCAGTTTGTTGGTGTATTTTTCTAATTTTACATTTATGATGCTATTTTTGTTTAAAGGCACAGTCAGAGAAACCTGTTCTGCATAAGATTTTGGGGAAAAAGTTTCACACGGTGTAGAAGCTGTAACCGTTTATTTAAAAAGCCACATATATGCTTGCAAAACTGCTTTTTCAGAAAAAAATTGTCATTTCTATGAACAGCTCCATCATGGCTGAGGTCAGGAGCTCCTGACAACGGTCTTTTTGGTAGCAGATAAAATTTTTTTCAAAGCTCTCACTAATAAATGTTCTTTGCTACACACAGTATAATTATTTACCTTTTATTTCTTTCCTTCTGAAGAAAACCTAGTTGTTAATAGGACCATAAAACGGTTATCAAGGGATTTTCTTAATTTTCTTCAGTTTTGAATCATTATTCCTGGATCATTTTGCAGTGACCAAGAATCAAGTTCAACTGAATTCACTTTCTGTTTCTCTGTCAGCATTAAATAAATCTACAAACCAAGCAAGCTTTTTATAACCTTTCTGAGGGAGAGATATTCCAATATACATACTCATATTTTCCTCTTCCTTTAAAATAATATCTTACCATGAAGTTTAAAGTTCAGTAACTTCTTTGTGGACAAAACAAATAGAATTTCTATTCTATTCTATTCTATTCTATTCTATTCTATTCTATTCTATTCTATTCTATTCTATTCTATTCTATTCTATATTAAACATTACAAATCATGTATTATTTATTATATATATGTTTAAAGTGGGATAAACTTGCTATTCAAAAGGCTGCTGAAATCAATATATTTTCCTGGATATCAAGTCTGGCCCATCAGCCTAATCTGAATTTTTTGCCCAACCCACTATTACAAAGTGAGTAACTTAGTTTGTGGAAAATGGAAAAGTTGGAAAGACAAGATATACTCTTCTGTGTTGCCTGTAAAAAAATCAGATTTGTCACTGCATTGTGTCTTTGTTAGTGTTTATCACATATGCAAGATGAAAACAAATTAAGCAGCAGTAGTTTGTAATACTTGTAAAAAATGACAAAAAAAGGTGCAATGTGATAGACAGTCAAATTCCAAATGCACATTGGAGTCACCTGACTATGTATCTCTGAGATCATGCAGGAATATTAGATGCTAGTAGTTTTATTACTAAAAATAGTCATCCATTCCTGTCCTTAAGCCTCCTGGATCTTCCCTTTCCCACTTTTCTAAGCTCGGTGTTTCCCCAGCCCTCCCTCCTTACCACACACAACTCCTGTAAGGGCTTTTAGCGGCACCCACAGCCAGCCCTGGAGCTCTGCTGAAGCCATGCCTGTTTATACCTTCTGGGAATCCATTCTGATGGCCTTTTGGAGACTTTCCTCACCATCACTACCAGACCTCATCCTGGGAGCTCTGATTGACTCCTGGCTGGACTCTCCATGCTGTTGCAGTGAGTTCAGCTGCCTTTGTTCCTTCACATGAGCCATCCAGCCAATTTGACTGCATACAATTGCTTAACACTGAGTGTTGGGTATTTTCTCCTTTTTCAAGTGCCCAGATCCTCCTGCATCCCCTGACAGTGCCAGGGAACACTCCATTGTATTCAGGGAGAAAGCCAAGCCAGCAGTACTAAAATGCTGTAACTAGATGAAGAGCCACAATACCGATGGATTAAAAGCAAGCTGTGCATTGGTCTGCTTTCCTCAGATACAAACATCACGGATATCAAGAACCTGGATTGCTAGAGACTCAGTAAATATCAAACACATTGTTCTCCTCCTGCCCCTAGAAGAGCACAGTAAATTGACTTATCCAGTCAATCCAGTACTGAGCAGAAGTCCCAAAGAATCCACATGATAAAACCTCAGGGGACAGGAATTTTAAAAGAATCCAAAAAACAAAACCAAAAACTTTTGTGAAGTTCTAAATATCAATGGTTCTTACGGTAGGTACTTCAAGTGCACTCAATTATAACACATCCGTGAATTGGCAATGGAAAAATCCAAATCCAGCAGCAGAGATGGCTTGCAGCTGCAGCTGATGGAGTGAGGGATGTGAATACAGAGAGCACTTAGATGATGAAGGCAAGGCCAGCAATCAGTTGTGTGCTTCAAAGCAATAAAGCACAATCAGTGTGACAACAGGGCCCCATTGTCACTGGGGCTCTCTGTTGAAAGGACTTGCACAAGGGGAAGGGCCCTGCAGTGGAGCAGCCTTGCCCCCAAAACCCAGCACATCTCCTCTGTGTTCTTTTTTTTTCCTTTCTCCTTTTTTCCCTCTCACTTTGTAGCTGAGATTTCCTCATTAGGGGGCAATTCTTCAGCACGGTTGAAATGTTTCCAGTTGCCTCACCTTGCTTATATTTTGTTCTGCCTTCACATAAGTAGCTCAGGTCACCGAAATATCTCACTGCAGGCAGTGGCTGGGAGCCAATAAAGCAGGTGCAATCTGTAACTTGCAATGGCATCGTGCTGTTTGGGTGCACTATAGGATGGGTAGATGAGCATTCAGTGGAGCAGAGAACACAAGTGTACTTTTCCGAGGTTTTAGGTATGCATGGCTTGAACAATGCAAAGATCACTGTTCAGTTATATTGAAAAGAAAATGTTACATTTCTATTTCCCCTGTCAGCAGTTTTTCTGTCGAAACTCTCTTTTCCTCTCATCACCCCCTCGTTCTCCTGCTGTGGAAAACTTCATATTAATATTCCTGGGGAGCTCCTTTCAGCTAAACTAGCTTTTCAGAATAGTACAATTCTGTCCTTAATCATTGCGTAATACTTAGTTTCTAAAGCTTTTGAAATATGCCTTTTCTTTCTCTGAGAGACCCATCATTTAGAAGTTACTTTTAAATAGTCTCCTGTCTCAAGCAACCATGACTGGTACCAACCTTAAGGCTTTGACAGGTTTACATTAGTCCTGATTCCATTTTTGCAATAAAACGAGGCATCTCAAACATTCACAGAATAAAGATTAATGAACTGCTGGCCCCTAAAATGAGCATCTCACTGTATCACTTAAACATAGACACCAATATAAAGAAAGACTTGATATGGAAAGAAAGGTATTTAACAACCAAGGAAATGGTTGCTAGAAGTTGAAATCATGAAGACAAAAGCACGGTCCTTATTATGTGGTCTGTGCAGTAACTTAAATTGTTGTCACATCACCAAGCCTGAGAGTTCCAGAGGTGTTTGAATGACACTCTCAGACACAGGGTGTGACTCTTGGGGATGGTCCTGTGTTCTCACTGAAGTCAATGGCAAAAATCCACAGTCTTTATTACTGCAATGTGGGGGGGGGGGGGANGGGGGGAGGAAATATATGAAAATTTCAGGTCCTACTCATAAAGTCATAGAATCATGGAATATACTGAATTAGAAGGGACCCACAAAGACTTTGAGTCCAAGTCCTGGCCCTGCACAGGACAACTGCGAGAATCACACCATATCCAAATGCCTCTTGAGCTCTCTCAGGTTTTATGCCTTGACTACTGCCCTGGGGAGCCTGTTCAGTGCCTGACGACCCTCTGGGTGGAGAACCTTTTTCTACAATCCAACCTAAACCTCCTCTGACAGAACCTCAGGCTATTCGCTGGGTGCTGTCCCTGTTCTCCACAGAGCAGAGATCAGTGCCTGCCCCTCCTCTGCCCCTATGAGGAACTTGTAACTTCAACAAGGTCTCCCCTCAGCCTCCTGAACACACCAAGTGCCCTCAGCCACTCCTCAGAAAGCTTCCCCTCCAGACCTTCACCATCTACTACTCTGATCTGATAAATTTGGTCACCTCCTTTAGACCTCCCTCATCTTGCAGTGGTGCTGAAGCCACTGCACTGAATGCACAGTAAGAGAGAATTAGCTGTTCTTCACTGCCACAGCAAAAACCAGACAGTGTCTGAGTGCACTCTCTGCGGATGGAAAAGGACTCAGTTTCTGTTTGCATTTCAGGGAGCCCACAGGATTCGAAGAGTCTTCATGCATTTGCCATGAAAAACATGCTTTAATAAGCAAGTCAAGGAAAGCTTGACAGAGGTGATGCTGTGCTGCAAGTGCCCCACAGGCTCTGAATAGGAAACTGAGGCAGTTTGCTCTACTTGATGCATTGTGGTAATCAGGAAGCTTATTTTCTGACTTTAAGGGATCTGGCTTCAGACAAAGGAAAGTAAAAGCATATATATATATATATATATGTATTCATGCAAGGAATTGGTTTCACTAAAACCTGCATGTCATGGTACAGAATTACTAGAAGCCATGCAGGCCCAGAGGGAAGGATGGATCAAAAATGGCAAAGTTCATATCGATATCTTTGTATATCTCAAAACTCATCCAACTGCACACAAAGATATGTCCCAAATTAGAGCAATTGATGACTGATAGTCTCTCTTCAGTATGGTGATCAAATAGTACAAAATGCAAAGCAAAATCAAATCTCATTATTAAAACCTTAGATTAAAAGCAGCATTTGGGAGGATACTCAAGGAGTTGTCTGTGTGTGCCTTGTGTTATACCCTTGTCCTTGAACATCTACTATTTGTCACTGCATATGTAGACATTTGTTTTGGTCTGGTACAGCCACTCTCAGAGTCTCCTTTGCATTTATACCCTATCTGCTTAATCATAACTGAAAATTAGTAATTTCCATTGCAATGATTTCAATCATCCTTCTCTGTGTGCCATTACAAGGGCCTGACTTCAGAAAACTTTTTTTATTGGCTGAAAATACAAGGACTTTGTTGTATTTGTATTGAACAGATGCATTGCTTTGAGCACAAAAAAGAGGGGGAAAAAAAGGTATTTTCATGTAGAAAATTATTTTACTCTAGCCTTTAATCCATACATTACTATTTCCTCCTTTTTGGTCTTGTAGACCACATCTAATTAATTTTTCCCCTTGCAATTGTGTTGTTTGTTTTTTTTTAAAACTGTCAGAGAAAACTTGAATTTCTTTTGTTCAGCTACATGGGATTATGCTAAGTAAAATCAAGAAATCCTCAAAGTGAATAATATATGCCATTGGCATCTTGCATACATTATTTGCACAACTGGGCAGTTTGCATTAGTCTTCCTGTAACGTGCTCCTGAACCTGGTTTGTATGGATTGAAGAAAAATTGAAATTCCTCAGGAATGTTTGGTGTACCATAGATCAGTTAGAGGTCATTGCGTTATTTAGTGTTTTATGGTGAATAAATCAGACGCTCACCTCAAAATCCCCCTTTCCATGAGCTATAATACATCGAGTTCTTTATGGCAAAGGAATTTTTATGAACTGAAACTGAACCACATTATCCTGTCAAGTAATGGGGCAGTGACACGTATAATGAGTAGGACATCACTCACTTTTTTGTATTCTCTGCATCACACTGGGAGTACAAAATATCTGAATGAAGTAGAAACACAGGGCACCTGAGGCACTGAGGTGGGAGTCTTCATATCTAAACATCTACATTAAGATGATTGTTTAGATTCTCTGTAAATGGGGAGTCTCCACAACTTCTGAATAACACCCAATCTAGCAATAAAACAAGATATCACCAAAAAATGTCCACTGAACCAAGAGAGGCAGGTAAAATAGATTTTTTTGGCCCACAGAGAAGTTTCCTGTGAATGAGCATTGAGGAGGTGAGGTCTTGGTCTTTGGAGCACATGGACAAGATGCTTTGAATCTGTCCTTGATTCACAATTCACATTTTTCTGTTGCTTTTGGTTGGCATAACTGTAAAATTACTCTGTGAATATAATATATTTGACACCAGTTACAAGTGACTCAGGAAAGAAGAGGAGTCGCATTGTACATCTTGATTCATCACACACTCCAGCTTCTACAGCCATTCACCCACAACCATTAGCTAAATGAAGAATAGCATGTAGATTATAAAAAGTTTCTGTAAAATTATTTACTTGTTTCTTAGAATGTCTCATAATTTTCCAGATGAAATAGGTAAGACAGGTGAGAAGAATTCTCTTAATTTTCTTAATAACTGAGGGTAACTGTTTTTACTCCAGTGTTTTATTGATTTTGCTTTTGCTTTATGGTAAGACAAAAAGATCATTAATGAACATATTTAATTCTTACAAGAAATACAACATTCTGTAGGATCAGGGATTCTCTGGTGACCAAGATCTAGAACACTTTTTTGACTGATTCTTAAATAAATTTTGGTATGTGTTGTAAGAAGGCTATAAATTACTTGATTAATGTTCATGTACCCATTCCAGGCTCTTACCCTTGAAGAGAAGGAACATACAATTACCTTCATTAGCAATATAACAGCTGATTGTTGCTTCAAATATGCATTTTGTTGCCTTTTTTTTTCCCTGAATGTGCAGCTCTGAAGTGGCAGGAAGTTCATGGTATAAATGGGTCTGATGAAAAACTTTCATTTTCTAGCTTGGTCAGAAAAAGAAGGAAGAACTAAGAGATTATCTTTTTCATGGTTTAGTGTAAAAGCAGCTCAGGGTCCCAACTAAGGGGGTGATTCATTTGTCTTAAAATTCAGCTATCTGAAATTTAGGTGTCTCATCTGAAGTAACTGTCTAGGTATCCTGTCAAGGGAATGGAACCAGATAAACAACTCCAGAAGGCAATACATCTTATCAGGGCTGAATAACATCTCAGAATGGGCCTATTTCTCACTCCACTCATTCAAGGTGCCAAGGCACCCAGTTAGACTTTGTGTTTAGCTGATCTCCAAAAAAAGTTACATTATTATTACAAAACTGTAAATCTTTGGCTTTGAAGCATTTAGCAGGTAATACCTAAGGAACCGCGTTTGGAAAAAATAATGTGGCTGCTGTAAGATTTATCACTTAGTTTTTCAACTTTACTGCTATGTCAATGCTGGGGTTTAAAACAAACAAGGAAAAGACATTTTATAGTCCAAATATTACCTTTGCCATAGGCCTTAAATTGAGGCACTGTGAAAAACAGATGAGAAGTAAATGTTTTGGTCTGCCTTTATTACGTACATTTAAAATAAAATGTTAATGTTATTTCGACTTCAAATAAGTTTAAATATCATTGGTGTAGAGAAAGCCTCACACAGGACCTTTAAATGAAAGTATATTTCGAGGCTCTTACTTGTTTTTTTCCATTGTTTGTTTTTTTTTTTTTGTCTTCCCATTGCCTGTGTTTTAAGAATCCATCTATTAATAACATCTGTTCTTCCTTTCCATCCTATGGGAGACAGCAGGAAATAATCATATTTTCTCAGACTCTTAAACAGAAGCATCAAAGGGTTAAAAATATATTTCAGAGAAACAGTGAATACAATGGAAATGCAGTGGTATGTTTTGTTAAACAAATATTTTAGGGATTTGTGTTATGATTGCTGCTGGACCTGTAACTGTTTAGGAGCTAATGTTTTCGATGCCATTTCTGCTCATTCCCAAATCAACCAAAAACCAAAGCATAAAACCCCTCAATTGATGACTATAAATATTACAAAAGCAAGTTTATCAAAACAAGAAAGCCATAATAAATTCATCTTCATAGAAATTATATTTTTCCAAACTGTTTACTAATGTTTTCCTTAGTGGATATTCCATTTTTTCATTTGAGGGCATTGCTGGTGTAGGTCAGCAGTTGAGTCCTGATTTACAGGTCTTAGTGTCTTTTAATCTCTTCAGTCAAGGCATAGTTATAGACTCAGGGACAAAGGTATTCATAGAGCCCCCTACATTAGGAATACCTGGGCAAAATTGGTGGGAAGTATTGCTATCCACATAGTACTCATGGCTTTCCCAAGAAATTTGGTGGGATGCAATTACAACAAAGAAACTGAAGAGCAGCTGGCCTAGAAACAGAGAATATGTTTGAACTTGGTTTGTCAATAGCATACAAGACTTTAAAAACTATAAAGAACTACTGCAGATAGAGGGCATCAACTCCCTGGCAGTTACACTGAAGTTCTTGAACAGGCAAAAAAAGAACAGTTTTTTACCTAAACAGAAGCTTGTAAACTCAAGAGCTGAAAAGCAGAGGAAGGAAGGACTAGAAAATAAATTCCAGCCTGAGTGAGAAGAGCAAAAATACCCAAGAACCACCAGAACCCAAACTCTTCTATGGAGATCCATAAGATCATATTAAAAGTCTCTTGACTGCAGCTTAGCTTATCTGTGAAAGGTGTGGAGCTAATTCACACCTGAGCTGCCACAATCTGCCACAGTGTTTGTACTTTGAACCGACATGGAAATCTGTAATAGTCTCCATACAAGAGATTCTCCTGCCCTCCTCCTTTGAGCACCAGCAGTGGAATAAATGGTTTCCGTCCACTAACTGAGCCCAACTTGTGGCTGTCACTGGCCTTTAGATGGCTGCAATGTACACACCAGTCCCACCTGGTAGGGATTTTTGGTATGTTTTCTTAGTCACGTCTCTCTGTGACACCACAATTCACAGTTTGACTGGGTCACCTCTACAGCAGCTACAAGTGCTTCAGTCCCAAACTCCAGCTCCTTGAGCAGCCTGACTTTTGCTGTAGTTTAAGTCTCCTGGCGCACATTTGCTAGAGGATTGCATACAGTTGGCAGAAACCGTGGTAAGCAAGAAAGGTGTGGTCATTTTCCCAGTAAGAGAAGAAAGAACCTTTTTAAAATCTGACTGCAAAGGGTTTTGCACTCTTGTGGGAGTTCTTGCCAAAATCTGCTAGAGGCATTTCAGGTCTCCATCAAATTCCTTCATTTGAGCTGGTGAGGATTGGAGATGAAAAACATGGGAATCAGTTCTCAATCAGGACCCTAAAAGTATCAAAGATACTTAGTAAATTATTGATAATCAGAGTACAAGCTACATATGAAGAAAATTAATTTATCTCTGCCCAACCCTGTTTGACAAACCATTCCTCCTAATGGTGACCCTTGGATTAAGGCTCTGTGTTTTGTTTGAGATTTTGTTTGTAGTCCAGAGGATCCTGATTTTACAAACCTCATCTATCAGTCTTTATGCAACCTTGAAAATTTCAGGTTTACAGACCAGGAAACAGAGCTATACATTGAAATAGCTTTGGCAGATCGATGGAGGCACACACAGAGAGATCTTTATGTCATGAGTGGCCTGAGGAAGCACAAGTTGGTATAACTTCTGTTTTACTGGGGCCTGGAGGAAGTGCAAATTGCAGCAGCTTACATCCCTCTGGTGTTACCCACTGTGTCTAGATATAGTTCCAGCCCTTTAGTACAGTGCTGCCTGTTTCATGCAGAGTTGTGAGTGCTAATTGTCTGACACAGTGTCCAAAGACAACACTGACAAACATCTGTGGTGCTCTAACAGTGCTCTGCCAGGCTGGTTTTCTGCATTCACGGGCAGGCAGCTTCTGACCTCAGCAGCTGTAATGAAGGAACATATCTGACTCACCACTGTTTGAAATGGAGGTGCAGCAAATCTTAGGTCACTGTGGTTTATACAAATTAAAGTCCTGAGGCACAATTCAATAGGCAGTTTTGTCTTTCTGATAGTGCTTCCACCAGAAGAAGGGGATGTATCCCATTCCCTCGATCTTCCTTGGTTCTGCTTCTCCACCCTGCTGCTGACCTCCCAACACTATTTCCTGCTGTGCCCCAACTTCAGTGTTGGATCTTTCCATGAGGTCACTAGCATGAGAGAAAACAATCCAGCTTTTTGGTCTGGATTTAGTTTCTAATTAGTTTCATTAAATTAGTGACATAAAGCAGCTTCTAATAGGGTTTAATGTGTACCAATACCTGCTGGGAGCATGAGTGGGTGGTGAGAGGGATGAATAAGGTGAAACTTGCAGTTGTAGCTGAAGTAGTAGATGGAGTTACTACAGTGGCTCACCATATTGCATGGAATGGCATTCTTAATGCCATCCTCTTCTTGAAGTAGATTCTACTCAAGCTATAATTTGCAGTTTATAGCATGCTTTTTGGGGGGAAGGATGGACACTCTCCAGCTTCTGGCTGCATAGGGCAGCAAGGGCTGATATCTGCAGGCAACAAAATGCAAACATGAGGCAGAACCAATGGCCACAAAGAACTGAAGTACCTGAACTCAGTGCTGCCTGGGTAGGTTAAATTTACCCATTTAGTTACAACAGCATAGTTTTAATTCAGTTTACAAAACATTTCTAAAGTCCAGAATGGCATAGTAGGGGCTGATCACCAAATAACACTCACGTTGTTACTTGTGTGTAAGCTACTTGTTAGAACATGGGTTGGTTATCTCTGCTTTTCACTGCACAGATTTCCCTGAACATATTAGAGATATCTGCTTTGTAATATCAGGTCCAAATTCCAGACTTTGAATTTAAACTGCATTTCCCATTAGGTTTCAAATTTTGTTTTTAAACCATTACCATTACTTAACTTTCAGACACTTTAAAGCTCTTAACCCAACCAGGAACCTTGAGCTCAGCTTTTGGGATAGGAGCCCTGCTGCTCTTGAAATACTGATGTATTTTTAAAGGCTTATTTTAAAGGTACGATAAGCTGCAGAAACAATGCCTAAATCCAGTACCTCAAGCTGGAAATCATTTCATATTTTGGCTTTCAAACATCTACCAACAGAGAATTGCTCTCTGTTGTGTATTATATTTCAGCTGTCAACATCAGACTCGGTGCCAGTGCCAGGCAAACTGTGACACTAACTAGTCTTTTAAGTGTGAATATGAATCCAGCCTAAGAAATTCTAAGCTGAGGCTTCAAACTGACATTACAGCTGTATTCATACATTTATTATTCAGAAAAAACAGCCCGCAATGTTTTATTTCAGTAAACTGCACTGATAGCTTTCAGCACTTCTGGAATAAATCCTTACAGGGCTTAGTTCCCAGTAAGGCACAAAAGGTTTGCTTGATGAACATTTCCAAAGTTCTTGGTCCACCTCTTGTATAATTTAAGAAACATTCTTAAGCTAATGAAGCCTGGAGAGTCTTTTAAGCAGGCTGCTCTTGCAGGTTGATGGACGTAGGCACTTTCTTCTTACATTGTCATGCCTTGAGCAATCTGGCAGCAGAATGATAGCAAGAAAAGACAAAGGACAACTGGTAAACGAGGGGGGAGTGCTTCCATGAGGGAAACCACGGTGAGTCTTTCCCTTTTCACATTTGGGGCTGCTTTTATCTCCATCTTTCTCTATTCACACAGGCAACAGTCAAGCCAGATAAAGCATCTGGGAGGATCTCGGTTACATTACTTATTTGTTGTAAAAGGAGAAGTTGCCAAACTTCTGGATAACTATTTCAAAACAGGAAGTTGAAATAAAATTCTGCCTTTTTGAGCACTGAGAAAAGCGCACCTCTGCCTAGTTCTTAATGTTGTTCTGGATAAGACATCACATGTCATTGGCTTCTTTGGCTACCTTTGCACACTCACCCACCCGGTTTAGAAAACTTCAGAGTTTGGCATCATGTATACATGGTTTACGTTATTGTTCTGTAGATGCATTACTTATAACTACACAAAGCACTTAGGCCACTTTTTCATAATTCACTCAGTTTTTTGAGGTGTTTTTGTTGTTCCTAATCCTTATTTTGACTTCTGCTTATCAGAACAAGATGACAGGCATCTGTAAATTTAAATATTTAATCTCCCATACATTGGGTTTTGACCAGAGAGTTTGTTTAGCTGAACAAAATTGGCCTAAACACTGCTTCCTGTGAGACACTTTGTGTGCTTTTTTGCTTTTCCCCATTCCTAGTTTAAATATTTTTCTCTGACTTTGAATGTGTATGTTTGGATTGAGCATAGCCCTTCTTTCCAGAACAAGTACTTCAAATCCCAGATAGTTCACCAGTTCATGGTAAATTTAAGGCTCTCTTCACTGCACAACCATCTCATCACTGCAATGAGAGTCTGGATCTTTGAGGCTTTGTGTTTGACAGCATTCTGGGGAATAATATCATGGAGGTTGTAACTTATCCTGTGAGGTCTGAATTCACCTTTTCCATCAGGTAGTTTCCTCTGCAGCCTCTCACATGCCACAAATGCAGGTATCTTTGCACCTAATGACTGAAACAACTGAACAACTTACAAGATCAATTCATCTTTCCCTGGCAGATTGCATAGAGTTCAGAGGAGAGTTTTGCCTGTCTCTATTTTGGGAAGTGTACAGCTTGTTTTAGGAGTTACCCAAAAATAGCAGTGGCTCATATGCATATGTTTACCTGTCTGCCTGGTGTTTTCCATCTCCTCATGGGCTGTGTATCTTGTGCAGTAGCTATAGTGCTTAAAATAATGCAGGTAAATCTGATGTCTGGGGGATTAACCAGTTCTTCACATAATCGCCTTCACAGATATAAGGTTAAAAAATTTCAGTGCTAAGCAACAAGAATTACAATTAGCTCTATCAGTTGAGGGTTCGTTGCATGAACTTCTATAGCATCCAGTATATTATTAGTTTTTGTGTTATTTTTCTGACTGGTTCTAATGAATAATAATAAAGCCTCGAAGATTTCTGAACTGAGAAAATAAAACCTACACATGAAGAAATAGACTTTATGTTCAGTGTATCAATTTAAAATCTATCACTTAGGCATAGATTTGGTATTACTTGTGAGTTTGGTGTGATAGGTACTCGGTACACAAGAAGATACAGAGGTGATCACTTAGTGTGCAATTTGAATACAAAGTCAAGATTCTGATAGTCTGACCTGGTGACTCATTTGCATGATGTACTTTTAGTTCCTTTTAGAGAGAAACAGGCATGTGCAGGATGCAATTAACCTTCCTGTCCCATCCAGACATGGGTTTGCATCACATAATTAAAGTATAGATGGAAAGAACGTGCCAAAAAATAACCACCAGGATCACGTGTTACTTTGTGTATGCTGATTATACATGGTATGTACTTGATTCATGTACATTCATATACACAGCTTTCATTTGGATTGTTGGATAGTATTTGGTAAGTTCATTTCCACTATAGTCAAAATAGATCCTTAGAATCTCTCAATTCCATCTCCTTTGACTCCAAAGGGAGCAGAGACAAGTATTTCGCATGCAGATACTTACAGGAAAGTNAGCTGTGCCTGAGTGTTCAGTTCATGTTATCAATACACAGTGATATTGAAATGCCCTGTGACCACTCACTATTAAGAGTAGCTATTATGGATAAGGCTGGTTGTCCCCAGAAAGATTTTGTAATAATTTCTAAGTAAATTTTCACCTCTTGGAAGACTGAGGTTCTTCATTTTTCAATAGGACAAAGTAACCTCCAAATCAATAGTGGCAAGAAGATCTTTCAATGAAAAATTGTCTCCTGTTGTTTTGGGAGGGGTTTTCCGTACATGCACTATTTGCTTTCTTATGGAAAAACTTCAAATATAGATTAAGAGAATGAAAATATAGAAGAGAGTGAAATGCTCAGACAGTCTACACCTGAAGTGCAAACAAAATGGCAATGGCAATGGTCCTTATAAAAAACTAATCATACAATTATATTTACTGGAAGCCTTAATTGACTCTGTGCATCTTCTAAAATTATAAACCTTATCTCTTACATTGTCTTCCTTTTTGATAAGTAAATTAATAATTAAAACACATGTACTTAAATGTTTGCAATGGGTGGCTGAGGAGCAATGTTGTACACAGCATTTACTCTCTATTCAGTTTTTTAAAGCCATGTTTTGCTAAACAGAGTACTTTGATTTCTCTTGGAAGAAAAAAGCAGCAAAATTACCATCCTGAGTAGGAACAAATCACCATTAATACTGTGCGGGTGAAATCAGGTTTTGTTAATCCAGTGAAAGTCATCTTTAACAGAGATTTAAAACAAAATAGAGAAAAAACACTTTCCTTCTTAATAAGCCTTGGTCTGTCCCAAATATTTAAGCCCTTTTTGCAAGGTTAATTTTTTAGGAATACGGAATCTCTCAGACATATTAATATCTTTTTTTATGAAAACACATTCTAGTAGAAAATGTGTGGAATCTAGTGGAAGAAGTGTCAAAATAAAAATCTAGTAATTCCCATTCTGTCACTACTAGTTGTCAGTCCAAGACAGTTCAACAGCTGAGATATGGATGGTATCACATCCTGTTCTCTGAGTTATTTTTCTTCCTTAATCAAGGCTTCAAAATATAAATAAACACAAACTATTTCAACCTTGGCATTGACTTTTGCTGTGATTGCAACACATCCATCTTCCTGCCCCCGATCTGTGGGATCCAAAGAATATCAAAGAACTTTTCTCCTCTGAGGAAAGAAAATGTATAATTTTCTATGTTTTGTGAATGTTCATTGTCCTGAAAATACCTTTAATACGAATAGAAACACAGTGTCAAACTGGGGCTACACCACAACCTCTGCTAAGCAGACAACATGTGTGTATGTTGAAAAGGAACAGTTCAAAACCTATTTTAGAAAAGCTTGCTGCACTTCCAAGAGACTAGTTTGGGCCTTGAGGACCTGTAGACCAGACAGAAGCATGTAAGCATATGTACATGTCCAAGATATCCTACACTTTTTATGTAGATGTGATTAGAAGTGATGAATGTTGGACTGTAAGCGACACAGCAACTTCATCAGATCTCATTGGGGAAACACTCAAATTTCATAGGCAAACTTCTGTGGAAGTGAAAGGAAACTTGTAGTGGGAAATCATGAGTTAAGTAATCCTATTGAAAAATGAATGAGTTAAGTCTGGCCTTACTGATTGCTTTTTCTATACTGTTAGTTGGAAGATCATTGTGGTCTGGATTCAGTCTGTGAAACAAGACATATACATTTAGAACCACAGAAACATGAAAGTTTGAAAACACCTTTAAGATTGCTGAGTCGAACCATTCCCCCAGCACTGTCAGGCTCACCACTAAACCATGTCCCTAAGCACCATATCTACATGTTTTTAAATGCTTCCAGGGATGGTGATTCCACCACTGCCCTGGGCAACCTGTTCCAATGCTCGAAAACCCCTTCAGTGAAGAAATTTTCCCTAATATCCAATTTAAACCTACCCTGGAGCAACTTGAAGCCATTTCCACTTGTCCTGCCACTGGTTACCTGGGAGAAGAGACCAAACTCCACCTTCTCTCAGAAGTCTGTATGTAGATGTCCACATGTGAGTTAGACATCTAAGCTCCCACTACTGTCAGTCTAGATGCTTAGAAACCCTTGATGCCATCTCCTTTGGCTCCAAAGTATTGCCCTTTGGCAGAGACAAGTATTTTGCATGCAGATACTTACAGGAAAGTGCCTCATTTGAGATGGTCTAATCTTTAAAGGGTATCACACACCATACTGAGACTTAGATTCCTCTTTCCAAATTCACAGAAAATGTGCACCCCTGATAACTGGCTGATCAACACTTCTAAATATCAGGGTATTTTGTAAATGTTCAGGATCACAGTTCTTAATGAATTAATTAAATTCCACATCCATCCTTTTGTAAAGGGCTCCTGTGCACATGCAAATGTGTAACATAGGCAAATAGATGAAAGTGATATCTCTTGAATATTTAATGGCTGTGTCTATATTAATACCTAAACTGGTCCAAAGTGTGGTTTTAAACATCAGCACATTGAATATTCTTTCTGACATAATTTTGTCTCATTCACAGTCTCCCAAACTGGTGATCACAGTGTGCTGGGCAGTACAAACCACAGAACTGTAGAACCACAGAATGATGGAAGGGTTTGGATTGAATGAGACTTTAAAGATGAACCAGTTCCATCCCCCTGCCATGGGCAGGGACACCTTCCACTAGCCCAAGGTGCTCCAAGCCCTGTCCAACTTGGCCTTCCAGGGATGGGGCAACCACAGCTCCTCTGGGCAACCTGTGCCAGAGCCTCCCCAACCTCACAGGGAAGAATTTCTTTCTAAAACCTAATATAAAACTGCTCTCTTTCAGTTTGAAATCGTTCCCCCTTGTCCTGTCACTCCAGGCTCTTCTAAATAGACTCTCTCCATCTTCCTTATTGGCTCCCTGAAGGTCCTGGAAGGCTGCAATTAGGTCACCCTGAAACCTTCCATTTTCCAGACTAAGCAATCCCAATTCTATCAGCCTTTCCTCATAGGACAGGCGCTCCATCACTCTGATCATCTTTATCCTCCTCTTGGCCTCCTCTAGACTTGCTCCAACAGCTCCATATCCTTCATCTGCTGGGGAATCCAGAGCTGGATGCAGCACGCAAGGTGGAGTCTCACCAGAGTAGAGTTGGAGAATCACTTTCCTCAGTGTAAGAAACAAAACAAAACATCCCAAAAGGAAAAACGCAAAACCTTTTCTCAAGTACTCACTGTAGTTGAACCATTCTTTTCTGGAGGGAAGGAGTGCTCAGCTGTGCGAATACAATGGATCTTTCTTTTTGCTACAGTCAGAGAACAGGTAGAAAAGGATACTAATATAGATGTTGCTAATAAATACTTGACCTCACCTTTTATCTCCCTTTCCAGGATCTTTCAGACTAGGAGATCCATTCACAGAAGGTTTGAATTTACAAGGTGTCAGAGAAAGCAAGCAATCAGCTATAGACCACCTATATTCCATGTAGTAAATATTCAAAGAATAACGATGCATTCCTTAAGGCAGTAAAACTACAGTGTGTGTTCAGTCTGAGACTGAACAGCACCTGAAGCAGCTTCTGAAGAAGAAGATCCCCACTATTCCCAAAAAGTGGGATATCTACTGAGGAGCTCACCTGCATGTCAGAAATCTGCCTGTTTCCCAGATACACCATGCTGACAAGCTTGAAGAAGGCCAAAAAATGAAGAAGGTAGTTTCTTCTCTCTTTGCTTTTTAATATAGTTAATTTAGAGACTATTTTTGGCAGTGTTTGATCACAACTATAAACCCTTGATGATATAAAGTTAATCAATATGAATATACTTCTCTCTGTAATGTCAGTATCTGTCAGAGGGGAAAAGTACATGGTTACACATTCAGGTGACTTCATTTTCACACAAACGTGAACACCTACAGAAGGCATGGGGAAATTTTTATATACAGGCTAAACAGCCTCTATAGCAAAAACGTACTAAATATAGACATATTGGAGTTGTTCTTAATGGAAAAAATATATTTAGGAAGATTTCTATTAAATTAAGTATGCTTGACATTGCATTAATGTTTCAAAAATTGACATTTTCAGATTGTCAGTCAAAAAGCTGAGGAGAAGGTGGATAATCTGCATGTAATCCCATACAGAGCTCCAGGATGGGGGAAGAGTGGCTGGAAAGCTGCCCAAGGGAAAGCACCTGGGGGTGCTGGACAGCAGTGGCTGAACATGAACCAGTGTGTGTCCAGGTGGTCAAGAAGGCCAAGTACATCCTGGCTTGGATCAGAAATTTTGTGGCCAGCGAGACCAGGATAGTGATTGTCCCCCTGTCCTGGGCACTGGAGAGGCCACATCTTGAATCCCATGTTCAGTTTTGGGCCACTCAGGACAAGAAAGACATTGAGGGGCTGGAGCATGTCCAGGGAAGGGAGCTGGGAAAGGGTCTGGTGCACCAGAAGTTGAGGGAGCTGGAGGGGCTCAGCCTGGAGAAAAGGAGACTCAGGAGAGACCTTCTTACTCTCTACAACTCCCTGAAAGGAGGCTGCAGCCAGACAGGGGTCTGTCTCTTCTCCCAAGAGACAAGAAATAGGACAAGGGGAAATGGCCTCAGGTTGCACCAAGGGACGTTCAGTTTGGACTTTAGGGAAAATTTCTTCCCAGAAAGGGTTTTCAACCCCTGGCATAGGCTGCCCAAGATATCTCAGAGTTGTGAAAACTTCATTTTTTCTGGCATAAACTGACCACACAGGGCTAGGAGGAAGAGGAGTGATGTCTTTATACACTTATTCCATAGTAATTAATAGCAACTACTAATGTTTTCTGAACTTTTCTTTGGATTTGAACTTGATGGATCAAATGTGAGCTAACAGTGCTAGTCTTCTATATTTTCACCTCTAAATGTATCTGGTACAACTCTCGATTTGATTATCACTGTGTATTAGTGTAGACTCAGCATTTTAAGAATGAGCAATTTGAAAAGCATTCTTTGTTTTTCTTTGATATATTTTACCAAAATATATCTTATCCAAGTACTCTCCGAGCCTTTTCCCAGTGACTGGGAAGTCACTAGCACAGACATGGATTATACTCTGACTGTTGAATAACTGAATAACCAAAGAGCAGTCCCAAGGATGTTGAATTTCCACTTACAGATGTCGTCATTGCGCATCACTGATCAAACAGAGCAGAACAGGCAAAATTGTCACCACCTTGAAGCTGACTAATCCAGCCATGATTCTTGTTTTAATATGTATGTAATCCCTCTGTTGCACAAGGTATCATGCATCTTCTAATGGCTTTCATCTTCTCTCACACCATTTTCAGGCTGTCAGTTAATCTACCTGTATAATCAGCATGCACACACATTCCAGGCTGTTGCATCCACATCGATACAGTTCATAGTTTTCTATATTTCAGTGACATTTTGGGGCATTTTCCAGTTTGTGTGTCCATTCCTACTGAATACCAGATGTATCCTGTGTGTCCAGTACTCTGGAAATCTCACAAAACCCTTCACAAGCTCTTTGATGCATTACAGACATCCACCTTGTTAGTCTAATATGCAGCTCCTTCTTAGTTACTGTGCTAAACTCATTATTTCAGGCACACAGCTATGACAATTAAACTTCTCATCTGTTAAGCTTCCATGGCACTTATTTCTCCTCTGTGCCTTTCCTTTTCTCTGTCTCCACCACCTACTTTAAAAAATTGGAGTAATTTTTATTCATCTCTTGAGCTGTTCTTTGCTGACAGAGGGGCTGTTTCTGTTTGAGTAGTATACCCTATTGTCAAAATAACCCCACAGAATTGCCAAGAATGATGTTGTATAACATTTAAAATTAAACAAAAATTATCAGTATTGAGCTCTTAATTATTCTCTTTGTGTTAAAACTTCCCACTCTCATTTATAGTCGCCTAAAGTTTTCAGTGCTAGTACTATTATACATTTCTTCTGGACCAGGGACTAAGGAACTGCACATCCCAATTATGAGAAGAATTATATGTTAAAATTTTCTTGTATCAGCAGCTATGCAGTTGACTTATTTTACAGCACTGAGTTGTAAGACAGACAAGCAAATGACAAGGGAACAATATACAAGAGACTCTTATTAAGTTTAGTCCTCAAGCGTGAGATGATCCCACAGTCATTACTGAAGAGAAATTGTTGTGCAATGAATGTCTCCAGATCCACTCACATATAATGTTACTACATAATATTGTTAATAAGTACATGAAGCTTACTTTTGAAATATTTACATTTTTAAATCAAATATGTCTGCTGTGGGACTTTTTTGGAAACTCATTGCTTCAGTGACTGGAGAGGTTTTTGTTTCAAAGTGAATGCAGTCATTGTCAGTTTATTAATTTCAGTGCCAAGACTGTTTTTTAATTTCTTTCCATTTTTTTTTTATCAATTTCTGTTTTTGTAAACTGAATTTTACAGAAAGACTGTGTTTAAAATTAAAGTAAGCAAATTCTGGTTATACCTCAGACTTTGTTTCATGATTATTCTAGCTGTTAGTGTATGCATTTGTCTCAGTGGACAGATTTATGATGTCAAGTAATAAGTGGGGGAAAATATCACAGTATTTAAGTTGGGAACTGCTAATAAACTTGTTGAAAGCCATAGAAAATTTTACGTGGGATGATAAGGAGATAACTACGCCCAAAGTACAGGCTCAGTGATCAGGATTGCTTTGATAATATAGGTGGAAAATACAAAAGCAGGTGAGGAAGGATAACATTTCAATGGTTTTAGCAAATACAGAAAGTTCGGTATCAAGGAAATAAACAAAGGAAGTCATGGCCAAAATCCTTCAAACACTAAAAACAGGAGAAAGAAGTAGAGGGTGTACTGACAGAAGAGTGCTGAGGGAACTGGAGGAAATATCATGGTACATGCAGTAATATTAAAAAAAAATAAAATCCAGGAAAAAGACTATGCATTGTCAAAATAGGTTGGAAAAAATTTATGCTATCATCCACACAAAATTTTCCATATCTGTATATAAGTGATTAAGAAGTGGCTTTCTGAGGCTTTAAGGGGAAAGGAGTAGAAAAGCCTGGGCAAGGCGGTGCAGAGTCCAAGTAAACTCCCCCTCCAAAGCTCTGCAATGAAACACTGGCACAGTAAAAATATCCAACAGCAAATCCAGGTGTGTGACTCCCTTCAAACTGCTCTTTGCACTGCACAGTCCATTAGTTCCCAACCAGTACCAGACCAGAACTAATACAAAGTAAACACAGCAGCATCCCCCCATTTTTTTTCCTAGCACAGAGCCGAGCACTAAAGATTCAGAGCAAGCCTGAGTGATAAGCATCACTCCCTCTATAAATGACTGGCCCGTTGCTAAGGGCAACAACTCTGTTCCTAAAGATAGCTGAGCCCTTACAGTGGCAAATCCGGTGTCCTCACGTAACTTGCAGGACTCAGCTCATCAGTTTTGCCAACTCCTGCAGCCAAACAATTGCATTTAGGCACGAACTTTGCCTTTCTCTTTGCACGGTATTTATCAAATTAAGACACAGTTCAAGTCAGAGGCCGAGATATAGAATGCTGAATATGTAAGTGGGATCAATATTTAGTCTTGCTGTTGTGTGATGATATTTTATCCCAAATGAATGTTTTTTGTTTTAAATAATTTTCTACAATAGAGTAGGACAGATCCTTTAATTTCAGATACAGACAGATGGAAGTAATTCATCCGAATTATGGGACACTGCTAAAAGGGGACTTAGGACTAAAGCATGTGTTGCTTAAGGTTTCAGACTATGGTTAGCAGATGTTTGCCGGGATGATGTGATGTGAGAAGCAAACATTGCATTAGTTTATGGTTATAGTTTTGAAAAAAGATACACATCATATCCAATCTCTGGGGAAAATGAGATGTTAAAAACCTTCCCTTATCCTGATTTGTGAGCCTTACATTTGGTTTCAGAGTCTCTGTCATCAAAGTCAATATGGAGAACAAAAGTTTTTTACGCAAGAACTATTTATGACCAATTCCGACTCAGTTTTGTCACTGTCTTATGTTATTTGGATGTATGTTTTGAATTCCAATAGCTTAGAAATGTCTAAATTGTTGTATTAAACAATGCTTAATAGTTCCTTTAAAATTTTGATTTCAAATTTCATGTTAATTTTTTTTAAACAAAGGACTGCATTTCAGATTAAAAATAATTTCCTCATAATTACAAAACTGTCGAAGTAAATAATTTCAGCCATGGAGAATGTCAGAATCATAGAATCATTTAGGCTGGAAAAGACTTTTAAGACCATTGAGTCCAACCATTGCCCATCATTGCCAAGTCCACCACTAAACCATGTCCCCAAGTGTCACATCTACACATTTTTTGAGGACTTCCAGGGATGGTGATTCCACCATCACGTATTAGTGAAAAAAAAAAAAAAAAAAAAAAAAGGGGAAAATTGTTGGGAAATGTTCCATANAAAGGGGAAAATATCAAAGTATCTGTTCATAACCTTTACAATATTGCACTTGGAGCTTCATAAACTGTAGAGATAAAATAAAAAATTATTGCTTTTCTTCTTTTATGGCTTTACAAAGGAAGGCATAATTATCTAAAGTCAACACTGATTGTCCCACTATAAAAATTATTACAGTCGCAACCTGAAGCCCTGAAGAGAATCAGGAGCAAGGAGCATAAAAAGCAGAGTACACAGGGGTATCTGAGCATTAGACACAGAGATGAGAGCTCTGGGGAAGGTAAAAAACAATCATGGAATCACAGAATGATTTGAGTTGGAAGGGACCTTAAAGATCATCCCACTCCACCCCCGTGCCCTGGGCAGGGACACCTTCCACCAGCCCAGGGTGCTCCAAGCCCTGTCACTTCCAGGGATGGGGCAGAACAGCTTCTCTGGGTAACCTGTGCCAGGGCCTCCCCACCCTGACAATAAAGACTTTCTTCCTAATACCTAACCTAAATTTACTAAATAAATGACTTTTTTTTTCCTACCAATTTGCTGTTAACAAGGGATGATGATTATTTATATTGCTTGTTACACAGGCTGGGATGTCAGTGCCCAAAGCCACAAGAGCTGATGAATTGGGTCACGGATGCTACGAAAAAGCCCTTTGAGCTTCACAAACTTTACCCCTCTTGTCTCTGAAACATGTTGCAGCTGTTACTGCTTGTGCAGCACACTTCATGCAAGGTAAATAGAATCTGCTCTCTATAATGCTTCGCAAGCATTATTTGCTGCCATAAAATACGAATAAAAGCATAAAATATTGAGGAAGATATAATTTTATAGTACATTAAAAAAATAAAAAAAAAAATTAACGGGCATGACAGGTTAACATTTTACAAGCACCAGAGGAGCAGGTGAATTATGGCATTATTGGCAGCAGAACAAGCTATCTTGTGTTTAGCCCTGGAGTTCTTTATTTTTCCAGGCGATTTCTAATTAGAGTCTTGAAATGAGATTCTGCTAGCAAACCCCTAAATTACAGGCAGCAAAAGGGGGATTCAGTCCAGATATTTCTGGTGTGGTACAGGACTGTGAACCCAAAACATGTTCTGCATACAAAGCATGAGAGTTGTAGAGGTACAGAATGATTATTAGGGGAAAAAAAGGTGTGGGTGCTAAAAATAGAGAGAGAGAAAATAGCTATTCCCCACGAGGATGGTCTTTGTGGGAATGTTTATCAGTGGAGGAATTGACATGTTGTGCGTAAAGACAAGAAAACACAAAGGTGTTTTGCAGAAAAAAGGGTGAAATTCCGCATCAGTGTATTTAAGAACTGAGGTGATCAACATCAAGCACTAGAACAATCATATTTTAAAGTGGGAAAGGGAAAGAAAAAAAGAAAAAAAATGAGAAAGGGAAAGGGGAAAGACTAACAGGAGAAAAAGAGCTGAAAACTTCCTTATGTCTAGAATAAAAACCATGACAGCTTTCACTGACAAAATGTAATCTTGTTCAATATACCTTTGCAAAAAAAAGGTTTTGTGTCTTGGACAAAGCTTTCTTTTTACTAACATCTCACACATAAGACATATATGTATCCATATGAGAAAAAAAGAAAACATGACTTTATGTGAAACTTTACTACAGATTTGTAATACCTATTTGAGATATATGGCTGAATTACGTGCTTTTTAAGACAAAAAAAAAACTAAAATAAAATATATCATAGAATGATAGAATATGCTGAGTTGGAAGAGGCACAAACATCACTGAGTCCAGCTCCTGGCCCTGTACAGGACACCCAAATAATCCCACCATGTGCCTCAGAGGATTGCCCAAATTCTTCTTAAACCGTGTCAGGCTTGGTGCTGTGACCACTTCTGTGTGGAGCCTGTTCCAGTGCTCAACCACCTTCTGGGTGAAGAAATAATCTAAAACATAAAAATAACTAAGAGATACAAGAATGGTTTTAGTTAGACTGTGGCCTAAGCTTTGCTTTCAGCACCTTTATTCTCCATCCAAAGAGCTGCGAAGTGTTTGTATTCCTCCTTGTAGTTAAACCAGTCTCTTGAATTTTTCACTGAGTGAATACACCAGTAGAGGTAAAGGAATTGACCAGATGTTTCCCGAAACTATATCCTTTGTGGACAACAACTATATAAATAAACAGAGCCTCTAATCCTGGGTAATTACTGCGGGAGCCTAATGTAGACGTATATATGATTAAATATTAGTTCCTTTGCAGAAGACACAGGAAGGAAACCAGTCATGTGAAATCAGTGTGGTTAGTGAAGTGAGGGCAGTATTTCTGCAGGTTTCCAGGTGTTTCTTTGCTTTACCTAATGACCTGATATCTTTACAGTCAATTAATTTTCTGGTGTCTGCAAGAATATGTAGTCTCTGTAGTAATGGAAAGAAACGGGGACTTTCAAGACCATTTTTGTTGAGAGTTAGTTATATTTTCCTACTATGGAAAAAACTAACAAGGACAAGAAATATTGGGAGAAAAAAATGAAAAGGAAAATGCATTACTGAAAGGATAGAATATCTCATATGGGGAAAATATAATAGGTAGGGAGTACATGAAGGGCAAGTCTATGACTGTATCTTTTGTCTTATTCCATCTGGGAAGCAAAAACAAATAACAGACTCTAAGAGAAACAAGAAATACAAGAATATAAAGCTAGGGGAAAATTGAGGGGAAAGTTCCATGATTTTATATTTTTTAACGGAGTGGTCATTTCAGTACTGGAACAGAGATGAGACATGGCTCTTGGAGCAATTTGAATTGGATATTTCAGACATCTGGCCTTGCTGAATCCAGACAAGATAGAAGAAGATTTCGACTTCAAGAGGGAACAGTCCAATAATAACAGAGTCTGATGTTTGTCAGAGTTGTTCTAATAATTGTAAGCCGTATGCTCTGAAACTGAGAGAAGCTTTTGATGCACATTTGATAGGCAGAAATGATGAAACATATGAGAGGGTCAAATGCAAAAGGAGGTACCAGGTCCAAGAAGAAGGAGTTTTCATTATTCTGGTGAGGGGAACTAAACATTGCAAAAATGAAATGGTAGAAGGAAACTTAGTGAGGAGGAGGGTAATTTTTGGTACCAGAGACACTGGTCTGTTATCACAATTTCAGCTGCATTGAGTTCTCCCTCTGGTAGAAGATCCAGCACAGAAAAAAAATGGAAAAATCATTATATGGCACCTTTTTTTTATTAACAGGAAGGGAGGTCATCTCAGACAATATTGATTAAATAAACAATGAAGACACATATAAGGAAAGAGTTCCATTGTATTGACTACACCAAAAATTGAAAGACCAAAAAATTTCAATAAGTCAGAGAGATGGAAAATCTGAAGAAGGTATAGTAAAGCAGAAAGTACAGCTGGCAAGTATGTTTAGCAGAAGAAAGAGGATATAGCTCACACCAGAAGGCAGAGCATTGTACAGCAACATGCCAGTTTCCCAGAATAATAAAAATTATAAGGAATTTTAGCCTTAGGTAGCAACTAATCCTTATTTCTGTTGTGACAGAAAAAAACCCCCAGAATGAACAGAATGAGGAAATTCTTAACCAAAAATGATCATTATAATTTAAATCATAATTTATAGTCAACCTAATAATGAATATTTGTAAAGGCAGATGAAAATACATACAGGAATGCATCATGGGGTGCTTGTGGTCAGTACCCAGGTGAACTGGAGAAAAACACAGTCCTTGGAAAGATATAATGCAAAGACTGATGTTTTCCCACTGTGCAGGGAGCAAAACAAGGTCAAGGCTGCATCAACAGCAAAAAGACAAATTACTGAAGAGATGTAGCCACATGTCTTCGTGGGGATAGAAGAGTTGCCAAGAGAATATAAAATCAAACTTGTGACATCAGCAATTCTAACAACAGTCCCTGACCTCTGCATTGTCTTGCTAGAGAAGGTAAGAAAAAACAGACTGCAAGACATGAGAGGTATTTGACAGATAAAGTACTTAAGGACACACAGGCAATGAAAGCCCCAAAGTTCAGCAGAAAATTAGCATATGTATGTGGAGAAATAAAACTGGCTTCTTAAATTAGCTTGTTTATCATAAACCAAATATTCTCAAAGTTATGCAGTTTGAAAGTCCTCTTGGCCTTTCTCCTTCCAGCTTTTCCACGGAAGAATCTAAACATTAACTGTATTCATCATTATATTTGGAAGGTACTGTGTCAGCTGGCTCCCAGTCAGCATCACTCCAGCAAAGAAAATTTCTGAAAAAGAAATCTAGGATGGTGCCAAGGTTTCTCGGCATCCTTTGCCAGGCAGAAGATGTGTTGGTTTATGACAGAAATAAAACTGGGGATGATGAATTCTGAGTCTTTCAGCAAGCTGGCCTTGCTCTGAATGAGGCTGCTACCTGTGAAAAGGAGCAGAGAAATGGGTGCTGTTTAGTATTAAGAAACAGGGAGTTCTAGTGAACCAGCATCTTTCTGCGGTTCCACAAAAAGCTCAGCAAAGTTTGTGAATGCAGCAATGTTGCAGTGGTCAGAAAGATCAGATTTTGGAAAGGAAGTAACAAGGTCATTTAACATAATTGAAGAAGTATTAATACATCTGCCTCTTTGGTGCAATATTCTGTATTGTGCCTGTCACCTAGAGGTAAAGGCAAGGGATGCACAGTTGTTTGGTACATCTGTATCTGTCTCCATGAAAGAAAACCTGTCTGGAGACACGAAAAGACACCCTGTTATATTCATATCACAAATTTTCAGAGAAATAAAAAAAAAATGGTATGTTCCAGTGTGTGGGCTGCTCACAAAGCCACGGGGACCTGCAAAAGACCCAGTCTTTACATATTTGGCAGTTTGATAACACCCAAACAGATTGAAGCATCTCTGCCCTTATAGGATTCATGTTCAACAAATAACATGTTCTTTTAGATTCAAAGACTCTGATCAGATGAAGTGTTTTCTTTTAATCTCTCACAGTGACAAATAGTCTTAGGGAAAGTGTTAAGCAAAAACTCATGTAAAAGAACAGACTTTTGGGGAAGATGCCCAAGTAAATATATTGATCTGAATATAACTATATCTGAAAATAACCATGCTCTTTCAATCAATATAAATCACATTTATTTCTTTTTTATTAATTTTTTACTCAGTATGAATCAAATATATTCATTGCTACCCAAGAAGGAAGAGTCAAGGGGATGAAATTCCAACAGACCAATTGCCAGAGTAGTAAACACAGGTTGACACGGGGATTATGGAATTAAACTATTGTTAATCCTCTGACACTTCAGAAGAGCTGCTCTCCAAAATCCTGCAAGAGCACAAACAATGGCATCACATGAGCGCAGCAGTTTGTAGGGTTTGACCGGGACAGTTCAAACCTGAGTAGCAGCTATGAAGAATATAGTGTGGGAGGGAAAATAAGCAAACAAGAAAATCCAAACACAACCCCCTCCCAGGAAACAGTTGCTAATATCATTAATCTCTATAAAACTACTTGACAGACCTTGGCAACAGGCAACAACAGCTTATTTTTGGTATGTTTGTTTGATTTTTGGAGAGGACACACACACACACGTTATTGTATCTGATTATTTCTCCTTATATACAGACCTGGCTGTACTTTCATGGTCATCCAAAAAATGAAAGCCAGAACTTGTCTGATGTGACATTCCTAAACTCTTCATAGGAGGTTGTGAGCCTTGTATCAGCACCTCTGAACATCTCAGCAAAGTAGAATGGTACATACTTAAGGAAAAAAAAAAGTAAAAATCATGTGAAGATGTGAGTACATATTGATCACTTGCATCTGGATTCTCTCCAGTAGAACTGATGATAAGCGTATTAGGAATAGCTCTACTTGAAGCAGTCATTAATCTTAAATCTCAGAAGTCCAACCAGAAGAAACTGTTAGAGCAAAATCCCAAGACATAAACTTGGCAAAAAACAAGTTTAAGGTACAAAAACTAGAGAACCACTCCTAGAGCAAAGGATCTTTTTTTTTTTTCCCCTTAAAAATCTTAGAAATCTTACGGTGCACTTTGTCAGAGCTCCTACTTGTGATGGCTGAAAAGGTATTTCTTCAAAGGGATGAAGTGCTACCTTCACATTTCCTACTGCAGGTGGGAGAAAATAGGTAACTATAGTGGTGACAAGAGGTAAAAGCAAAGAGGGATGTCTTCCCCCCAGTCTCCAGAAGATGCGTGTAGAAGCTTCAGGAGAACTGATCCACCCTAATCCAAGTTCAAAATTTAATTCAGATTTAATTCTATGACTGGATAAGAAGATACCTCAGTGGAGGCACTTTTGAGTCATTTGAAATTGTTTCAGGCTCTTGATTTAAAGAGACGGAATTTGTTTTAACATGATGGGAAAAAACACACTCTCGATTTACTTCATGGGTATGTCAGTTAATATTATCAGCTAGTTGTGCCAGTCATTAATTCCTTTATAAATGAAATTCCTTAGGCTTTTTCTTTGAATGATGAGTTGTAAAAAAACTGTTAAAAACCCCTGTCATCTTCTACAGTAAACAGAACAGTACGCACTTGAATTTAGAACAGCACACAAAATGTCAATCATTGAAATTAGAGATCTGTTGCATTCAAAATGTTATGCATGAGGAGAAACAGTTCTGAAGCTGTGGATGGTATAAAATTTTTCCCTGCATAGTCAGGATGATTTAAATGTACTGTTTCATCTTTGTCTCTCTATTTAAATATCATATTCAGACTCGTTCTTATGTATTCAGATGTTTGTTTCTGAATTGGTTTATTAATATTGCTGTTCTGCTTTGTGGGAATTTCCTCACAAAGATTGATACAAAGTATACCTGCTGTCAGAATACACACATTTCTATTCTTTTTTTATACAAGAAATTTTATATCTTTTCCCTTAGCTTTTAGAGTGTGGAGGTGTAGCTTTGCATTGCTCCAGGAAATTGAAGTGTATTTCCTTTGTAAATTTTGTAACTGTTGGTTTTGTCTCATTGTGAACAAGAAGAGGCTAGAGAGTTCCTCCTGAGAAAAGCAAGTTCTATTGTGAATGTTTGGCATACAGAGAGATTGATCTGCTAAACCATTTGCTTGCTTGTTAAAAGCATTTTTTCACTTGCATTCCACCAGCACCCGAAAATCCGAGTCCTGAAACAAGACCCGGCTCTGTTTGGCAGTGGAGAAGATCCTTTTTGTTCTGTTTCAGGCAACTTGCATGGAGCATATTTAGTTGCAAGCTAATGCCCTCCATGGCTTGTGTAATAGCCTGGCCCCAGCAGCTGCTATGCAGGAAGCCACCACATGTAAGAAAATGTAGCTATGTATCTCCATCCATCCATCCATCCATCCATCCATCCATCTGGTGTTACCTTCCCTGAAGGCCAAAGAATGAACTTGGCTCCTGCTCTTCATTGTACAAATGAAACCTGTGAGCCCCCAGTTCTTGGACAACCACAGATTTCAGCTGAATGCAGACCCAGTTTATCCTCCACTGAGCTCTCATTGAAGGTCCATACCTCAAATACACCAAATCCAGCTGAGACTGGTACTTCAGACTGCAGAGAAGGGTGAATGAGATGACATGGCACAGAGGAGGGGTGAGTGGCTCATATTGTGACACGGAGTGTAGCTGATGCATTTCAGAGATCCCCCAGATACAGCTTGATGCTTCCCATGGCCTTGGGTAAAATATCTGCCTTGTGCATAGTCACTGAATCATATTTACCTGTCATAATCTTCTGCTTTTCTGCATTTCAAAGTGCTCAGCTGAGGGTACTCTGTTTATCTTCACTTTTCACACCTCGTGATCACTTTTGCTATTTCTGTCTCCTTTATAAAGGCAGGAGTGAAAGTGCTACAGCTCCTGAATTTTCCACAAGCTGACCATGCTCCTGCTCTCAGTGGTTTATATTGCTGCTGGTATATTCAGGGTCCTCACAGCACGAGGTTTTGCAGGTTTTCTTTGCAGGCAGACTAAGTGAAACTGGGCAGGTACTCTTAGAAAAATACAGATGCCAGAATTGCTGAAGAAAAAAAAGATCTAGTTTCCTAAAACTGTGCTATTTTTCTATAATTCTGTTTCTCTGTTTAGCTATTTGCATAAATATGTTCTTTATGCTTTCAACATTGAGTGTCTCTTAGGTGGTGTTAGGAAGGAATGTGAGTTATTTTCCTAATGTGGAAGGACAAAGGAGCTTTTTTCCTTGACATTGTTGGTTTAAAACATTTATAACCAGAAGACTAGACGAATAGTTCCTCTGAACAATGCCCTGTAACTCTAGGAAAAGATAAATTCTCACTCAAATCAATTACATTTTGGAGCTCAGCATTTTTTTAATTATTTTACCTCAAGTAATCCAACTGGAATTTAATTGAAAGATTCTTTAATTAAAAGCAGAGAAATGAAACAATTGCAAAAATTGTTCTAGTCTCAAAAAAAAAATCTTAAAAATATTTATTTTGTTCTCAACAAATCCAGTGAGATGGAGTTTCAGGAAACATCCTCCACACATGGCTATTTCTGCTGTGCAACTAAATGGAATAATTCACAATCAAAATTTATTCATGTCTTGGAAACTGCATCTCATTTTTCATCTCAGGTGTCTGGATCAGAAGCCAGTGCCAGCAGTAAGACATTCCCAGCTGCACAATGTTTTCACACATGAAACCTGATTTCCACGTGCCTGCCCATTCAATACAGGCTGTCACCTGTAACGATTGGCAGATATAAATGAAGACATTAATGGATAAACTTTTGAGGACTCACAATTCCTTTTATAAATGCATATGCATTTCCTATGTCTGTAAGAAGCAGTTTATGTCACAGTCCTTGTATTGCAGTTAAATCTTATCCTTATAAACTTACATTATCTTGACAGGATCTACAGCTTTGGTCCTTTATTTTGTTTAGAACTCATTAGACTTCTGCTGTTGGAGCATTGGAGCACATAATGATGTTTAATTCAGGAATCCTCATCATACCCTGGAAAGCAGCATAATACCAATAACTCCAATTTATGGTTCTAATCTATGGCATGAGACTATTTTCATGTCTATTTGGTGAAATACATCTAGATACCATATCTTAAACTTACTGCAAGCTTTTGACAGCTCCCCTGGCAGCTGTGCAGATGTGGGTCACTCTTCAAAAAGACAACTACAGAAGCAGAGATCATCAGATATAAATCCTTTTCTCCCAGGAAGACACACACCAAAATCAGAGGGTTTCTAGGTTTGAGTCCCCCACGGGAGGCAATTTTAATCCTTCCATCTTTCAGGTATGTTCATTGGCAGAAGTAGAAGGAATAACCTTTTTTATTTCTACTAACTTTGTACCACTTTTAGGAAGCAATTTACAATTATTTTTAAAGGAAAAAACACAACATCTTCATATAAACCCAGTGTTTTATGTTGAAGGTGTATGTGGATTAGATGGGACATAGAATCACGGAATCAAAGAACAGTTTGGGTTGGAAGGGACCTTAAAGACCACCTTGTTCCAACCCCCTGCCCTGGGCAGGGACACCTTCCACCAGCCCAGGTTGCTCCAAACCCCATCCAACCTGGCCTTGGACACTTCCAGGGATCCAGGGGCAGCCACAGCTTCTCTGCCCAACCTGTGCCAGGGCCTCAACACCCTCAAAGGGTTCTTCCTAATATCTAATGGCCTTGGAAACCTCCAGGGATGGGGAATACACCTGAGTACAATTTTCCATTACACATAATTCTTTATAACAAATGTAGCCTTTAGATATTTTAATGTTTTTTGGTAAATATATTTTTTATGACACCCCCTCTGCCCGTTATTGACTTTGTTATGCTCTGCTGTCACCTTGGCAGCTTCTGCAGGGATTTGTCACAAAGGTCTCTCATCCCCCAGCACACAGAATACTGACTCAGCTTTTAACTTGCTGGGGGAATCAGAAAGGGCAAAAGTTTCTGTGCCTTTTGCATGAAAACTGACCTTATGTTGAGTTTGTGATTCCTGCAGAGCAGCCCTCAGGGAACAGAGTGCTGAGAGACATAAAAATCCTGAGGAGGGAAAAAAGAGATTGATGGTGCTGAATTGTATAAAGAAGAAACTAATTAGAAAACAAAAGGCTATAAAGAGATACTGAGAGGGGAGATTAGCACAGAAGTGATGGAAAGAAGTAAGACAATTGAGGGATAATCTGAGTCCTATATAGAAAATATTGGGGATGTTTCTTTTTGGTGAGGAGAGGATCCAAGGGTTAGCTGGTGAAAGAAGATAGGTCCTTTTTTTTTAATCCCCAAGAGAAAATTAAACTTTTTTTTTAAAAAAAGGAAGTTTTACTGGCATATGCCACAGATATTTGTTGCCTTTTTTAAGTTTGCCATAGATGGATGCATTTGATGTTTTTGGAAACCAGAGAATGTCTCATTGTCAGATGCTGAGATTATTTTGTAACTAAAATAATAGGTACAAAAATAGCACCTGATGCAGCACAGACATCTCTTTCACTCCTACTCCCCAAAAAGTCAGGGAAGAAACACTATCATGACTCCAACTATGATGTGACTGCTCCCAAAAGCCCAGGCACATTCAGCTTGCACTGAAGAGCTACTCAGCTCCATCAGTGTGACTCAGAGTTTAAATTGTAAGGGAAGCACTTGCGATGATCAAGTGCATTTTGAAGTCAAAGCAAGCTTGTAAAATGTCCAAATTTGTATATGCAGAGCTGTCTTGTATCATGTACTTTCTGCTATCTTCAATTATCCTAATAAAATTTTCATTTAGGGAAAGAGGCTGGATATAAAACTGAATAAATTCTTTGAGTTCTTTTTTCTTTTTAGATTATTTATTAGTGATAACAACTAATGTACTGCTTAAGGGTAATGAAACTTATTAAATGCACTTTAAATTATCTCCTAAATTAATAGAAGAGCGCAGTTCCAAAGTTAAAGACCTGCATAAGACTGGCAGAAGAACTAATATTTGCTTCCTATGAAAGACTTCATATTGCCTCCAGCTAAATTATGTATATCCAATCAAATTCTTGTCCCTAATAGAGATGTAACATATGTAAGCAGATTAAAATGTTATGTATTACTTATGGGAGACACCTAGAGATTTCATTCAGAGACAGTGCCCCCTTCCTGCAGTCACTATGTGATAACTCACTCTTATTTTTTTTGCCTATTTCTGAACACATTTGGCAGATATTCTCGATAAACCCATCAATTACCTGGTCCATGATACAAGTCAGTGTAATCCTGCTGCATCAGTATGAATGAAGGGATTTTGTCTTCAAGGATAGAATTACTACCTTACGATGCAAGTTTATTTTGGAGGTCAAAGTCAGATTTCTAAAATTTAAGGAGTGTGTACATGTAGCTGGTTAAGGACACACGTCTTCCTACATTCCCCAGCTTCTCCAACCAGTTTCGAATAGTGCCTGGCAAACTGTCAGCTCCTCCTACCTTACCTTCTCTTCTCCCACCCCTGCTCTCATGAGCTTGGCTTTGGCTCTGGGGAAGTATTAGATGTGACTGTAATAAGAGAATACTCCATGGGGATGGTTGTTTGCATTCCCTTTAGCCTGGATATCCCATTAATATGTTGTCTTTCAAACACAATGCCAAGTTTCAATTTAAATGCATCTCTGTGTCCCCCGTGAGCTATCAGAGGAGAGCCACCACCACAGGTCAGTCTCATTTCAGCTCCTCAACAGGAGGGAGAGAGATTTCAGGAAGGATTATTACTAAACACTGAGGGAAAAGTCTGCAAAACATTTAGATTAGTGGTCAGGTTTTATACTCAACAAATTCTTCCTTTGCATAATTATGGAGTGCATAATTTCCTTCATCTCCCACTGGAGGGTTTGACTACAGGACTCAATGAATTTTTTTAAACTTCTCAGCAGCCTGGATGTTTCCCATCACTACTGTGACCAGAGTCAGGCTGTGCCTGCTGCTCTTGATGCTGCTCGGTCTCCTCTGACACTGAAAACAATTTCAGGTATTGCAAAGGAAAAGCCAACAAAATTGCTGAGCACAAACAAAACTAATAAAAACTACATCATGTGCAAAAATATCCTGGAATTATCATTTCTTCAGAAACCAGAATGGACCAAAACTTTGACATAATATGAGATTTCTATACTAACTTCAAATATAAAGTAGCAGTTAACCATAAAATGCACGTTAGAAACTCACTGAACCCATTTCACTGCTGGAATAATTTATATAATTTCTATCCTTTTTTGGTGCTTAAAATTAATCTTTCCCTTGAATATTTCAGAACGAGGCTATTACAAACATTCTTTGGAAATAGATTTAATTTGTGGAATAATGAAATTTTCTTTATTTTAGTTAAAGTTTTCTTTAAACTTTCTTTAAAGTTTTCACCTTCTTATTTTCAGTAGATATAGCATATTCAAGCCTGTCTGTCCTCTAACCATCACTGTCAGCAGCAGCCAATGTATAGGCCTGCTGGTTTTTCTCCATCACAATTAGTGCACAGAGAAATATATTTCCACCTCGAGCTGTTACAGCAATATATATTTAGAACACACTGTTTAGAAATACACGGGCAAAGCAACTGATAACCAGAGCTCTCCTATATTCCTTCCTTGAAAATTCCCTATTTTGCATGATATATTTTGCACTGAATCAGCGAGACTGTGAGCCCTTTGTGTAACTCCTGTGGTGAGCTGCTTTCCAAGCTGTCACATCTGCTCAGACACAACCATGCCCCTCAGTTTTCATGGATTCTTCGTGTTCTTGGCTGCCTGACACACAAAATTTTGTGACATGATGACCTCCTGTTTTAGGTTGCTGCAGAAGCACAGTGACCAGGGCATGGGAAGGTCATTAGATCATGAAGTGGCCTTTCATGTACCCAGGGCTGCCAAGGCAGGGCTCAGCTCTTCTGAGCTCTCTCTCAGGTGAAAACGCTTTGGCAGAACCTGAACTGATAAAGAAGAAAACAAGCAAACTCAGTAATTTATTATTTTTATTTATTTTTTATTAAGACAGGCTGAAAGAATTGGGGATGTTCAGCCTGGAGAAGAGAGGGCTTCAGGGAGACCTTCAGCACCTTCCAGTGCCTAAACGGGATACAAGAGAGGGACTTTGGACAAGGGCCCACAGGGATTGAACAGGGGATGATGGTTTTGAACAAACAGAGGGCAGGATTGGATTGAGTGTTAGAGACAAATTCCTCCCTGTGAGGGTGGGGAGTCCCTGGCACAGGTTTCCCAGAGAAGCTGTGGCTGCCCCTGGATCCCTGGAAGTGTCCAAGGCCAGGTTGGACGGGGCTTGGAGCAACCTGGGCTAGTGGAAGGTGTCCCTGCCCATGGCAGGGGGTTGGAACAAGATGATCTTTAAGGTCCCTTCCAATGCAAACCATTCCATGGTTGTACAATTTGTGGTGGTGGTAGGAATCAGTAGTTCCACCTAATTTCCAGCAGGAGTTGTCTATGTTCTGCTGTTCTGGTTTTATTACTTATCACATGTTTTTTACTAGAATTACCTCCATGCAAAAGTAGATTTCCATGCACAAAGAAATCATTAAATGTGAAATATGTTCGACAGATTTCATAAAGCCTTATTTTGTGTAAAGCAAGATAGCATCTCTCCACACAAAAAGTGCCAAAGGAATTTCATGTCAACATCATTAGGATATAAGTTCTTATATTTGTTACCCGCATACCCTTGTACTTATGGGTACATAGATATTCTTGATTTATAGTCATGTCATCATTCAGTTGGAATAATATTAATTTATTAAAAGCATTCTTTCATTAATAAAATAAATATTATGAAGAAAAGGATCTTCCAGATTAAAAAAAGTACCACAGAGCACTCCCCATTAGTGGTACAAAGGCCATGACCTCTCCTAATGACTTTTTCAATAATACATCAATTAATAATTAAAGCTATATAATTTATAAACTGGAGACTCAATTAAGTCTTTCTTCAGAGGATAATGACACCTTTCTAATGAGAGGAGTGCTAGATGGAGAATAAGGATTGATCAAATTGTTAAAATTGTGACAGTGGATTAGAACAGGAAAACAAGATGCAGCATAATTGCAAGGCACTCATCCTGCAAACTCTCACTTGGCTTTTGTGCCCTGAGATGAAAATAGGAAGAATAATAAATCTGATTTCAATAGGGAGGTTTCTGATTAAAAAACAGTCTAGGTTTTTTTCTCCTATGCCACACTTTTTAACTCCCTTGTTACTGTGGACCAAATATTTGCAATACACTGTTATTGCAGATTTGCATATGAAACGCCAAGTGATGACTGGGAGGGTTTTAGCGTGGACAATCAGAAGAATTTGTTTTGATTAAATAGTAAAAGGGTTGTCTTTAAATATCGAGTTTGGGGATATGAAATGATTACCAACAGACAGGAGTAAAAAGGAGTGGGAGGGGGGAGAGGAAGAGAGGGAGGGAATGGGGTGGGACAAGGCAGAGAGAGGTATTTCTTAGCAGGGACAGCATCCCACATACCACAGTGACAAGTTATGTGCCTTTGCCCAATTCATCAGAGGCAATGTTGCATTGCATGAACCACTGTTAAGTTTCAGTGAGGCAATTCATAGACTCCTCTAGCAAACATGAATAACTTTATGGATTTTTCTTAATCAGTTTGGAGATTAGATAGGATGATGCAGAGGATAAAATGAGTTATTACCTCTCTCCATCTGAGTTTTATAGAGCGGTTGTTAACACTTGGGGATCTCAAGCAGTATGGCAAGGAGACATAAAGGTACTTCTGGGTGAAGACGTCTCATCTGACTGGAGCAGACAATGAAGGCTTCTGTGCTCAAGGAGCAAGATGCTGTGTGGAGGGTCAGGAGCCCTTTTATATCTGGAGTAACTGGAGTATGCTCAGTGTTCAGCAGCGAGGGTTGATCTTGTGTCTGGATATGTGCATTGGCTGAACATAATTTTCTCCTGGTAGATCAGCTACTCCCTTGTGATAGTATTTATGACAAATTATTACTATATTGGCTCTGCACACAGTGTACCTCTCACTCTTCATGCGATGTGGATGGAGCCTCAAGCATTAGCTGAAACTAGGTCCCTAACAGTGATGGATAAAGAGATGAAACCATTAAGGAGCACCACTAGTTGAAAAGGTTTTTACTTTTCCTTTGCTGTGGATCACACTGCACTTAGGCAAAAGAAGGCCTGCAGTTCAGTGAGTAGTTTTCAAGATTCTGGCCTTTCTTAGAAATGGGTGGATAAAACTATTTGCTAAACTTGCAGTACTGCTTTGACCATTTTCCAGGAGACTTTCAACACAGAATATAAGTCATATTATAGGCTGCATTTCCAAGAGACAAGAGCACTGTACATATACAGTGCCCCACAGGTTTCTCTCCCTTCATGAATTTAGGCAGTTTTTCAAACAAAGCATGTATTATGGATGCAGCAAGGGAAATGCCTGCTTCAGAGAAGCTGATGTCTCAAAGGTAAACATGTATAAATGTTTATACATTTTTTAACACATATTATTTACCCAGAAGAGCACAACAGCTGCTTCAGAGTTGTTCTGGTCTCAGTGGTAAATAGGTATTTTGGCAGTTGCTCGAAACAGAAATGATTTTTTGGTTCCATTGCATTCTAGCTTCTCCACTTGTTATTCTAATGACTATTCCGAAGGAATCAGGTGTCAGAGTAGATTGATTTCACTTCACATGAGTCTTCTCACAGATTAGATTGGTACCTCCATGAAAAGCCCTGAGTAGAAGGTTTCTTTTGTTTTTCATTTTCCAAGTCATAATTTAGTTTCTGCTCCCCCTTGACTTTGTGATTTGCATGGCCTTCAAACAGAGATTAATTCTTTTCTATTCATTCTCACCTGGGAGTATGTGTACACTGTGATGTGTGTAGGTGTTCTCCAAGTAGGCTCATCCCAGCCAGCAGCAGCAATACAATTGGAATGGCACAGGACTGTTTAGATCTGATTACTTGCCCTGGCCACCAATCAGAACACCAGATGAGCTTGGAAGAAATCTCATTGCTGCTGTCGACACTGAGAGAGAGACCAAATGCTCTCACACATGCTGCAATGACTTCACTGATGGCTGGACAGAAAAAAATTGGCTAGACACTTGAAGACATAACTTCATCCTGCAGGATAGCAGGAATGTGCCACTCCAGCCTGCCTCTCCCAGCACTGGGACCCAGGGCTCCAGCAGTCTCCCTAGTCCACAAGTTATTTTTGCATTCAGGCCTACAGCCAATCACTAATTAAGCCCCCAGTGCACACACCACTTGCATCACTAATGCATCTGTGTATTGTATTTTGTGATTCTTCTGGCTATGCTCATTTGTTACAACATCAGCTCGCTTTCTTAACTGGCATCCTCTGCAGCACTGGAAATGGTTGTTTGCCAGCATTAGTCCTGTTCTGTTTTATGCCCTGAAGCTTATCACCCAGATCTAATTTATCTGGGCTGTGGTAGCTGCTCCAGTTGTTTCCCCACTGGCTTCCAGCCTTCAAGTACTAACTGGAGCTTACAGGAAGACTGGAGATGGACCTTTCCTGAAGTCATGTAGTCATAGGACAAGGATGAATGGCCTGAAGCTAAAGGAGGGAATGTTTAGATTAATTATTAGGAAGAAATTCTTGCTTCTGAGGGCATTGAGACACTGGCACAGGCTGCCCAGAGAAGCTGTGGCTGCCCCATCCCGAGAAGTGTCCAAGGCCAGGCTGGACGGGGCTTGGAGCAACCTGGGCTGGTGGAAGGTGTCCCTGCCCATGGCAGTGGGGCTGGATCTAGATGATCTTTTAGAGTCCCTTCCAACCCAACCCATATTGTGATTCTCTGACTCTCATGGCTCTAAATGAACCAATTGAACTAATGGAATAGATCATACCACCTCAGTTGCCATATGTGTCTACCTGTACCAAGTGCAATTTTATTTTGTGTAGAAGAGTGGATATCTGTCAGCTTGCTCCACTTCACAGACAACCACATTAGTGCAAACTCATTATAAGTTCAGCTACTGAAAAATTAAATGCAACAGCACATATATTGGGATGTTTTCTCTTGTTAAGGGTGTGATAAACTCCAAAGATGAATGCAGAGAGACTTGAAGGCTCTTACATGTTAAGGTGCCACTGAAGATTCTCCAGAGGTCACCTGGAGAATTTATCTCTGAGAATAAGCATGATCCATTAAATCAACCCGCAAAGTAAATGTTATGAGACGATCTATTACAGTAAAGTTGCTTTCTTACATATCAGGACACAGAGGAAACAGTAATGTCACTGAAATTTTGAAAAATGCACTTTATTGTTATTTTTTCATGAGCTATCTTAACATTCAGTGATTTACTTACAGATTGTAATTGTGTTACTTTGTCTTTTGAGTATCATAGTCGATAAGGCAAATAATTAATGCAAAAACATTCATAATGTTACAAAGTTTGATGGCTCACAGAGTTGGTGATGGGATGAAGAAGTGATCATTGTGAAGCCTCAGAGTGAACAGGAAGCCATTAAAGTTGTACTTAAAACAACTACAGGTTCAGTATGTAGTTTGTTACTTTTGTATATTTCCTTTGCAGTCAAAGAAGAGTATCAGTCATCTCCAGAAAATAATTCATCTCACTCTTCATAGATACTGAGAATGGATGAATATTGTCCCAGGAGGGCAATGCCACCCTGAAATCAGTTTTCCGATCTTAAATTTCTTCAGTAGTCAACTGATACGAATTTAGTGTCTGCAGTGTGAGTTCCTTCAGTATTCTGTATTCACAAACCAACATTACAATTGCTGACAGTCTTAGATTAGGTGAAAAGACAGGGCAAAGTGAACAAATGAAATATTTCACTGCTGCTGGAAGATACAGATCAGGACAGATTAGTTCCTCTTGCTCTTAGAAGAGCTGGAGTCTTGTGTGCAGTTCTTGACAGGGTAGTGTAGGTAGTTTAATCAGTTCATGTTAGCTGGAGAGATTAATTGATTAGTGCTGTGATTTTCCCTGCACCAGCACCACGTTTACTAACAAAACAGTACTGGAAGGACTTTATCTAACAGAGCAGTTACTGCAAGTTGGCAAACAAGGGCAATGCTCATCATGTGAATGTGAAAGTGCATGTGAGTATCTAATGACAGAACTGATTTCAGGGAAGAATGTGCATTCTATAAATACTGTATGTATCTGGATTCAGGTGACAAAAATCCATCCAGAATGTATTTATTATACAAGAGGTGAAGGAGGTGAAGATGTTTAGGTGGGAGACGAAGTAAAATATCTGCATTTTCTACACCACATTGTCGGCATCAGTCATACAGAGATGTAGTTTATCCTGCTTATGAGATTTACTGACTTCTCTTAGTTATCAATGTCTTTAGAAACTTTCTGATACATTTCAGATCAGAGTTCTCTCAATGCTATATGTCTTATTCTCTTATGAAATCCTTAAAATTACTTCCATCCACATCCAAAAGAAAACTCCAGCTATTAAAGACTCAGTCTGCTGAAATTTGTCACTCTTGAATTCTGCAAGTCTCCCACCTCAGTACATTTCTGTTCTTGTCTAAATCAAATATCTCTGCTTCCTATGGCCATGAGGGGATCCTTACTAAACCCCAATCTTTCTCCCAATTTTATCTATCACATCAACAAAATGGCTGGACCTGATTCAGCACTAGGCCCAGTTTATGTGTCTTCAGCAGCTAATTTTCAGCTATGATTCTTTCATCCCATGTCTGCACGGCTGGGATTTCCATGTGCTTTCCTAGACAAACACTGGGTGAGATCAGTGCTCTGTTTTCAGAGTACACACCATTATCTCCTGCACTTAAGAACCTTTTCACTTTTCATTATTCTATTATGTTACAAACAAATGATCCTTTTTCCTAGTAACTTCTTGTCAGCCACCTTGCACCTGTCTTAATCAGTCTTTCCATGAATTCGTTAATCCTAAACCTTCCTCATAATATCAAATCTTCTCTTTTGAATTCTTTTCTAATGATCTGGGATCATAATTACCGAAAGATCCTCTGAATTCTGAGTTCCTCATCTCATCCCACACAGCTCTTTTCTCATGTGTCACCCTTTTCAGCCCATTCTAACTCCAAGTTCCATCTTTGGACATTCTGGAATGGAAAGAAAAATATTCTAATTCTTTAAATATTCCATTGCTGTGTTTTTTTCGATAAAAAGATAGAAAGGAATCAAACCCTCTCCTCTTTTAGAAAATTTCAAAGGCAATTATTGCTAGTCTGTAGCTCAAGTTTAATAGCTGACTGCTGGTCATTGCAAATTAAAGTTGAAGACATGGGCAAATTTCCCAATAGTCAAAGAGAAGGATGGGATAAAGCTCTCTTTCCACTTTATCTTAATTCATCCCATTCATTTAATACTTAGTACTTGAATACTTGAATCTGGCTTTTATCCTCATAGGCTTTTAGAAACGTTCATCACACAACTTCCCGGAAATAGAACTAGACTATTTCTGCTTTACAGGAAAGGATTCATCAGAGAAGCTAAATGAATAGATAGAGATAAGAGATCAAGATGAAAAAAAGCAGGTTGACCAAGATTTCCAGCCTCAGTATTTAGCTATTTCAATTTAGCTATTCAGTTCTCAGTATTTAGCTGTTTTCTGCTGTAGCTTTATGGGCAGGACAGACACTCCTTTGTATCCATCATCCATCTCATAGCTGCACTGGGGATAAGTTTAAATCTAAGCACAGCCACTGTTTCAGAGTTGCTGCTGCTATTCATATCATCACAGAGCTGGTTTTGAACCCTTTCTTGACACAATGTTCATTTAATTATTTCTGTCATTGTGCACAAAGGTCTTCCCTTGCATGCCAAGGACCTGAGAAGGTCAAGGCCATGGACACTGACTGCGTTAACACATGATCACCTCACAGAGGAGTCAGATCTATCAAAAGGTGTCCTCCTACTCAGAAACCTGTTCTTTCTCATGCTCTTACTGCACCTGCTCTTTTTCTTCCTGACAGAATGAGTGAAAGAAGAGATGGATCTAACTGGAAGAGAAGGCACTTTGCTGAGGGGTAGCAAGCAAGAAACTGCTTATGGATTGAAGAAATTGTGATAGACTTCTGTTATTTGCAACACATTGCCATGACATGCCACATTTAGGATTTCAGTCTTAGAACAGTATTTTTTTTAAGCTGGAGACAATTTTGATCCTCACTATTAACTTTCTGTGTAATATTGATCTTCCTCTGCTCTGCTTCAAGAACTTGCTATCAAATATCAAATGGCTTCTGTTTTATAAGTTGCTTGACTTCCTCAAGACTGGCCTTTGTTGGAGTATCCTTCTTGACTCTTGTCTTTGATAAATGCAGCTAAACTGCTATTGTAAGACATCACAGTGGGATCTCCAGTGGCTATTTTATATGTTGAGAAGGATCGGTGACTTTGGAGTTTAAGACTTGCTTTTGCTCACTTGTGTCCTTGAACAAATCAGTTCACCTTTGGGGAAAAATTCCTCAAAGTTAAAGAGCTAGAAGTACAGGTAGGACTTTTATAGGAGTTAAATGTGGCTGTGAGGAAAAATACCAGGTTTATTTCCTTGGTATGTTTGTTTGGTCCTTAAACTCTCATTCCTTGTTTATCACACACCCTTCTTTGGTCTTTCCAAACACAGGAAGATACAGAGGACCCTGCCTAGGGGTCTAGAAAGGCACAGCTAGAAATGAGTGGCAAAAATGCTGATTCTTTTTGACTCCTATCTTCCCTCAGCCCACACATCTCCCTGGTTGCTTCTTTGGAAAGAGCCAGTCAGAAAATATGGTTGGTTTATGATCTCATTAAGACCTTGTACCACTCACTTTTTTCATTCAGTTTTTTATAGCCACCAAGTCTCTTTTTTTAAGGAACATGCTGTTGCTATGCAACTGAAGGAACCATACAGAGAGAGGGAGCAGGGAAGGATGAAGGCAAGAGGGAGGTAAAAAAAGAAAGATGTTCTTGGAAAAAAAAAGAGGGAAGTTGTGGACTATGATTGAAAATCAAATATAAGAAAAGCTTTTCCTCTAACAGTGTGAAAGCAAGAGGCAGAAATGAAGGAAATCTCCCTCCTTGCCCTCCACTCCTTTTCTTGACCTTGTCCAATCACCTCCAGCTTGTAGTGCATAGCCAGATGATTGAACAATTTGAGAAATAGAAGTTTAAGTGGTTGGGGTGTTTGGCTGAGATTCAGGATGTCTGTCAGGTATTCCCTGCTCATCAGTTGTTTCAGTGGGTCACCTAAGGCAGATTGTTTAATCTCCTGTCCTAATTTCCTTCCTCTAAAATAAGGATAATGCCTCTGATTTCTGCCCTGTCGCTTTAGACTACAAAACTTTCTTAATTAGCACTAAATCAACACCCCAGTGAGGTCTCAGGGTCTCTGCTTTAATGATAGGACAGATGTTAGTATTAAAAAAAGGATCATCACACTCACCTTCCCACTCTAATGGTGCAAAACATCTTACAGTTCTTAATGTTGACCTCTAACACATTCCCATTCTGTCTCATCCTCCACATTTCAGGGCTGTGCTTCAAATGCAGGAGGACTTAACTACACCCCATCTAACTCCAGGCCTATTCAAGGAACCCAGACACCTTCTGCACTCAGTGGATTTATCTCTAGATCTAATTCACACTTCAGAAATGTCCCTCTTTCTTTCTTTTGAACATCACCTTCTAGCAAAAGTCTGGGGTAAATAGGTGCCTGAGGTAATTCTCCGAAGCTGAATAAGCTGAATTCAGGCCAATGTGGTTTTCATTGCCTTTTTGTATGTATTTTACTGTGTGGTGCCTTCACACAGAGGAAATCTTCCCTTGGATCATAAAAGCAAATTTCCAAACAGAGTAAGAACAGCAGCAGAAGGTAGAGCTGAGCCCTGCGAAAGAACTGGCAGGACCATGCTGCCTCATTTAGAATTAATTTGTTTGTGCAGGCTTGTTAAAGGGAAAGTGGCATTTTACTTGCTCTGATAAAGACAGGATTAATTTTGCTATGATTAACATTCTTCTTAGGAATATTCTCTCTTGCTCCACTTTTTTGCCTGTGGTGGAGTATCATTTAAAAACATAACTAAGAGTAAAAGCCCTGCTGTCTGTACAGACGTGACAGTGCTTCCAAATATTGAGCACTCATCTAGTGCTTTGAAGTTTTGTGGGGTTTTGCTGTAATAACTGGTGTGTGCTAGTCACCCTCCTTGCAAAATGAGGACCAGTTGTCACTGGCCATGGAATCAGCTGTGGATAGTATTGGTGCAGATTTCTCCTAGCTGTTCCTTGCAGCATGTCTTCATGGGGCAGGTCAAACCCGTCCTGAGTGCCTTGAATATCCTTTGCCTGTCTAGTCTATTCAGGTAACAAAATCTTTGGTGACGCCTTAGAGCTCAACCCTTAGGCAAAGGATTTAATAGTGGAGCATCTAAGGCATCCTGGATCAGGAGTGTAAGATCTTTTTTCATATTTATCCATCTATAAGTAGGTCCTAGTTAGGATGCAAGTTAACCCTACTCTTACTAGTTCAGTGAAACAGTTAGTTCTGGACCAAATAGTTCTTCACTGTGTGCTTTCATAGCCTCAATCATAATGGGCAAATTTCACATCCAGAGACAGAATTGTATTGTAAATATGGTATTTGCACATGTATACTTACTTTTTTACTAAACTGTTGGCCCTTCCCTTCGGAAAAGGAGGCTGATCTGATTGAACATACTTTCCTTCTGACCTTCTAATGGTCAGTGTGAACCCCAGAGGCAGATTTCTCAGTTAAACTTCTAATGAGATCTAATTAATTTTAAAGTAGTAAATAATTTTGTGTATAGAAAATCTGATTATTTTAGGTCATTAGCAGAGGTGGAGTGTCAGCAATAAACAGGCGATTTTAATGCAAGCGTCAGGTAGCTGACATTAAATTTTGTATTAACTTTCAGTGATAATTAAGTGGGGTCAACAGCCTTTGATTAAATAGTGCAAATCTCTAAAGACTGTAGAACTGTGATCTCCAGTTTACCTACTGTATTTTCTGTATCATGATGAGATTTTAACAAAAAATTAAAATTAGCTGCCAAATGTACCTTGGTGCCTTGAAAGTATGTGATGCCTCATGGGGTAAGGAGAAAAAAAGAGAGAGAATGAAACCCCAAACTTTTAATACTCAATTTGAATTGCCATTTGTTTATGTTGGACAGTGGCATGACCATAAAAAGCATTTTTTTTTAATATACATTACAAGTTTTGTAAAGATACACATGGGGTTTTTTTAAGAGAGTGAAACTCTTGCCATAAGCACAATGAGGTGTATAATGTATCTGCTGTGATGGAAGGAAGATTGACTTGCTGCCACACTGTTGTTTAGATAGCTGCCAACAACCATGTCAGATGAATGCATTGCTATAAATGATCTCCACTTTTCACATCCTTCTACAAAGACCTTGTTAGACAAAGAGCTAATCTCCAATACTCCAAAGATTTTAGCAATATCCTAGTCATGTGTTATACTCAATCATAAAATTCACTATATAAATAATTGTCACAAAGTAAAAGAGTAAGAAAATTTCACAGTAGGTAAAATAACAGCCAGTTTTGATATGAAAAAGTAACTCTGATTTAACAAAAAAGAAAAAAAAAAGGTAAAACTTGGCCTATATTCCAACTATCTATTTATACTGTTGGATCCAGAAGGAAAGATCTGAAGCAGAACAATCACTGATAACACTGTTGGGTTTAAATCTGGACTGATAAAAATTAAAATGCTTTTTGTTAATAATCAGATATTCTGAGAACAATTTTAACAGTGAGATCACCAGAAGTTCTTTCCTTTAAGTGCCTAAAGGGACTTATAAGGTTGAAGAGAGACTTTTAACAAGGGCATTTAGTGACAGGACAAGGGAGAATGGCTTTAAACTGAAGGAGGGTAGGTTTAATTAGACATTAGGAAGAAATTCTTTGCTATAAGGATGGTGAGGCCCTGGCACAGGTTGGGCAGAGAAGCTGTGGCTGCCCCTGGATCCCTGGAAGTGTCCAAGGCCAGGTTGGATGGGACTTGGAGCACCCTGGGCTAGTGGAAGGTGTCCTTGTCCATGGCATGGGGTGGGAACTGGATGATCTTGATGGTCCCTTCCAACCCAACCCATTCTGTGATTCTCTGATCATTTGCAAACAACTATCCAGACTGCAGGGGAGAAGTTAGTTTACACACATAAAACCTGCAACAGTCCTGGCACAAGCAGGTGCCTAATGGTGCAAAGTTGTACAAGACAAGAGAAAATGGCCTCAAGTTGCACCAGGAGAGATTTAGATTGGATATTTAAAGAAAAAAAATCTTCCCTGAAAGAGTTGCCAAACCCTAGAATGGGCTGCCCAGGGCAGTGGTGGAATCACCCTCCCTGGAGGGGCTTAAAAGACATGTAGATGTAGCACTTGGTGACATAGTTTAGAGGTGGCTTTGGCGTGTTGAGTTAAGGGTTGGACTCAACAATCTTAGAGGTCTTTTCCAACCTAAATGATTCTATGATCCTATGAACTACATGACCCAAGAGATTTCATTTATTCATAGCTTCTGTAAAACACAAACACTCAAAATCCCCTGTCCAGGAACAAGGGAAATCTGCATATACATTTAACAAGCTACATGTTCGTGAGCAGAAAGTGCTACAAATACTGAGCAGGTACAGAGCCAGTAAAACAGTTATTAAGATTTCATTTCAAACTCAGTCAAGAACGCGTCAGGCAACCTAGTTTATTTCCAGAAGGTTTTAGAGGTAAAGGAGGAGAATTAAACAAAAGACATTTCTGCTTCACAGCTCTGTGCCTTTGGTCTGTTTTACTGCCATTATCTTGGCTGCAGCTGCCATGTCTGTCAAGCGTGGAAGAGAGAATTTGCCTCCTACCTCTTTTTCTTTGATCCACTCCTTCAAGTTGTAGCCTTTCATCCTCATTCTCTTATGAAAGAGAGCTATTTCTCCTCATGAAATAGCATCTATTAGCATATACTTTCTGCATCTAATGTTCAGCAGTGACCTTTCAGGGCCCTGTGATGCATTCTGATGCTGATCACTTTTGAATGCTTTGACGTGCTGCCTGTCTACCAGGTGCAGCTCATGCAGCCCTGCTTAAGGGAGATGTAGGAGAATGGTAATTGCCCAAACCTCAGCTCACAAATCTTCTTCTGAAAGTCTTAGACCTCTAAAAGCTTGTTAGTGCATGAGCCAGTGTGAGGGAAAGATGAGTACTGTGGGGCACAAATGGAGATGGCTGGGAAAAGAGATGTATTTTTTTCAATGCAATGTCCCTTTGAGATGGATTCCATCCCTTTAAATCATTCTCCAGGACTAACAATTTAGAATCATAGAAAGTTTTGTGTTGGAACGGACCTTAAAATTCATTTTGTTCCACCCCCCTGCCATGGGTAGGGACACCTTCCACTAGATCAGGTTTCTCAAAGTTCTATCCAACCTGGCTTTGAACACTTCCAGGGATGGGGCAGCCACAAATTCTCTGGGAAACAAAAAGGAACATATAATAATAAGTAATATAACATATAACACAATATATATTTTAACCCATTTATACCAGTTGTGCAATTTACAGCATGTATATTCTGCTGCAGTGATCTAACATGCAAATGCAAATGAGAATCTAGTCCCTAATTCCATGATTTTTAACTAAATAATTAAGAAAGTTGCTTCAGACAGTGCTAAATCACCTAATAACTCTTAAAACTTTCAGAGACTGTGAACACTTACCTCTTCCACTAATTAAACAGAACATTTTCTTGAACAGGCCTTCAGAAAAACAGAACATTCAAGTGCCTAAATTTGGAAACCAAACAGGACTGATATGTTTTAAGTTGATTATGTCTGAACTCACCTCCTAATTTACAATGAAAAAATAAAAGTAAATCTCTTCACTAATATGTTACAATGCCTTCATGACAGATATGACTAACCATATGATTTTGTTCTTGTCCTTCTTTAGCAAAATTTGCCACTGTCCTAATTATGTGCTCAGCTCATTCTGTTATACCTAAAATTAACCTGGAAAATATTTAATACAAGCAAGTCCAAGCATACATTTGGATCCTGTGAAATAGTTGAAAATGCTAATGCAGTGTTAATAACAAAAGTGGGGTGCTGTGAAACTCAGCACCCCACTTTTAATTTTTAAACTCAATGTTTATAAATTATTTCAGAATGCTCAAAAAGGGAAGGCACTGTCGAAACAGTAATAATAATGTTGCTTGCAGTTGTACTACTTGCACGTATCAGTGCTCTCAAAACAGTGTGATAAACTTAAGAGACGAAGTTCTGGTTTTTTATTATTTATTACTCTTGTCAGCTACATAACAATGAAGGTCAAAAGCATCCACAGAATATGGTATACAAGAAGGAGGAACCTTATTGCAGATGCAACTGTCGTACTCCAAGACAGATCCCATTTCCAGAGGATGCTTCACATGTGCAAGACCAGCCAGCCCCACCATGGCCTCATGGTGCACACACATCCCCAACCTGTGCTCCTATTTCAGGTTTGCTCAAAACTTTCAAAAAGGTAAAATTTGATCTTGGTGACCTCACGTGAGACTGAGTGTGGCTCTTTCCTCCTGGTCTGCCTTTATGCCAGCCACAGCTGTCTGCCCGTGGGCACACACGAGTCATATTGCGTGCTCTGGATACAAGTGCTATCAAGTGGAGCATCAGTGCAGCTCAGATCTGTGCTGTGAATGATCCAATATAGCACTACAGCTTTAGTAAGACATCATTGTGAGCACAAAAAGTGTCTTTTTTTAAACTGAGGGTGATTTAGCTCAATGCAGCGGGACACAAATCATAAGCTGGCTGACTTTATGAGCTAATCAGGATTAATATAGTATCGTCTGCGAGCTCCGTGAGATTCCTCACATTTCTGATAAGTGTAAAACTTTGTCCATCTTTTCAAACTACCAATTTGAGCATGGGATGATTTCTTTTATATCTCCTATTATATGGAAAGAAAGACTTCATTCCATATATTGTAGCATAATATACATGTCGTTGTTCACATTACTCTGAAACAGTGACTGGAAGCATTGAGCTGCAAAATGTGTATTGTTAATCATTGGGTCATTAACCTTAACAATGTCAATGCATTCCCCTATCAGATCCAACTAAATGACTGCCCGAGGTAATAGTTAAGAGAACATTTCACACAGATGAACATATTAATGCTTTATTTGGTTCTAAATGCAGTGTGAAGGATTTAGGTAGGAGCTAATGTATGTGAGGAGGTATAAGAAAGATGAAGCACAACTGAAAATAAGAAAGTTTAGCTTCCCAAAAGAAAGAGAGTAGTCCTCAGTGTTCTGTAGCTGAGAAGTGCATACCTATCTCACTTTAGTTGTAATCATTCAGGTAAAAATAAAAGCTATTTTGAGAAGGACTTAGAAGTCCTGAGGTTTCATTAGAATCCTGAGACTTTTCTAACATCTAATATCTAGTTGTAGCTAATGTGAGTTCTCTGATCTGGTGTTTTCACAGTAAAAGGCAGATGATAAAACATTCTTTATTTGACTACAGCTGACAGGCTTCTGCCTGAACCGTGCCCTCCCTACACCTGGCAAAGCAGGTCTTATACATCTCTCTGAAGTGAGAACCTGCCACTGCTATCCACAAAAATCTATTGCATGTATCCAATAGAGTTGACCAAAAGACACAAAACCTATGTTCACTGGTCTCTTTGTGTCAGAGGAGAGCCTGGGAAGATGTCACACAGCAAGAGACTTCTGCCACAGTGACATTTTGCCAGCTGCTCCTTGTAGACCTCTGTCCAAGGCACATCCCTCAAATGTAGGCTTAAACTGGGCGGCAGTCTAGATTAAGTCTTGTGGTGCTGCTCCTGGACACCATAATTTCCAGGGACCTGAAGGAAGCCTTTAGTAATTTCCTCTGGGTCATTCCACATGAGCATCTGTCACCTTTTGGGGCAGCTCAGAATGCCAATGACACAGAACAGCCTCTTCCCACTGCCTGAAAAATTCAGGTAATCAGCAGTCATTTCCCAAGTTGCACTCAGGCAAAAAAAAAGGCTGTAATACTGCACTGAAAATTGGATGATTGGTTCTGGTGGTCTGCAAATGGCCTGGAGGATGTACAGAATAATATTCAGATTGAAGGCCTTTTAAAACAATGGCACCAGTCTTTCTCACTGCAGGTCCTTTCAAAAAGCCTCAGTTCTGGGGCTTTCACACTTCACTTGGAAGATCAAATGTACAAAATGCCACATTTCAAAGTCAGTTCCTGCTAAGGTGTTAGATAGCCTAATATCTTACTGCTGTAAACACTAGTATGGGGTCACATTTGCTGCTGTAACCAGTCCATTAATGCTGCTTCACTTAGCAATGAGCAAGAGGATGGTGCTCTATAAATATCTGACAAGTGTTATCAAAAACCAGACACAGCAATTAATTAGGGACTCAAAATAGGAAGTGTGATATTTTTTGGTGGGTGTTAAGAGGGTAGGGCTACTGATTTTTCTAGGTTTGATTCCATTCCCTTTCTTTTAGTTATTCTCCCCTGAAGGACATAAAATTTCACTCTTGTCTCCCAATATCCTTTGCAGACAGTTATAATATTCTCTTAGTCATTACTTAGCAAAATTACACCATTTGAAATCTCTACTGAACTTGAAAAATGGAAAATATTATTACACAAAGGATCTTTTTGTTGATAATATTGTGGAAAAGTTCACCTGCTAGCTTTGTTGCTTCTCTCATAGGTATGGATATAAATTAGTTGTAATTTCTAGTTAATAAACAGTGATAATTCTGCAATAGTTGGGTCTTTCTGGTTGCATGGACTTGGAAGGAAAAATTTGGTAGTGTGTTAATTCTAAGGAAGCTTTTTAATGTCCTATTCTTTTTTGGGATTAAGGATTTGGATGTTGATGAGGGGGAGTGAGGTTTTGTCATCAGTTTTAATGAGACATTTATAATCTCTCTTGATTGTATTTAGGGGTTTTTTATTGTTGCTATTATTTTTTTAATTTCGCTCATTCAAGCAGTCACTCTGTGAAATCTTTTTTTAAGTACTCCAAATCTATTCTGGTAATGAAGAAATGAATGTCAAGCAAAGCAATTTTTTACTAAATTTACAACTCATTCTCTTAGACAAGATCAAAACTGACATAAAGAAAATATCCTTTATGTGTTAAAATAAATAAAAAAAAAAAACAAACTGCAACTCCCTAGTTACATCCACTGGGGCATAGTAAGGTGGCATTCTTAGCCATTACAGTTTACTTATCCCAGTCATTGCATGTCACGTTTGTTTATCTAAAGATGAAAAAGCATCAGTAATAATATTTTGCAGTAATAAGGCCTTTGCAGCTGTTGCTAGGTCCAACAAGATTTAAGTGCTATTTCTGTACATGTTCTTAGCCTCCCACCCCACTCTCTCTCTCCAGGTATTTGGAACTTGGCCCAATGAAGCTAAAAAAGATGAAGAGCAACTAAGAGAGTGAGATACAAGCCAAGAGTGTGAGAGAGCTGTTGTAGCAGAGCCAGCTTGGCGTGGAACTGGCATTATATTCTTATACTTATGTGTACCAATGACATAAAATTTGTTCTGTGTGTGGGACAAACTATACCTTGTCTTCTTTTTCAGTGTAGTTTTGATATTTCATCTTCATTTCATTTTCCAGAAGAGTTCTGACTCCGCTCAACCCAACAGTATTGTGCACACAGTGCAACGTGGCTTTTAGAGCAGACTCGAAAAATCACCAGGTTATGCAAGGCAAATCTTTGCCCCACTAGACTCATTTTCTTCTCTTTTTGCAAGGAGATACTCAAAGTGCCTATAAATTCCACTTGCATTCAGGAAAATATCATGCTCTAGAAGTGCAGTAATAACCAGGACTGAGTGTTCTGGGGTGAGAGCAGCTTGGTCTGGGAGTACCTTGTTTTTCTTTCATGCTGCTGTTTATCTATCCCACAGTGGAAAGAAGCAAGCTGTTGCAGTAGATTTAAGCTTGCAGTCCTACCTAGCCTTATGGATAAATCATTAGGGCCTTGCTCCCAATCTAGTTCTGCTGTTGCAAATCATCTGTCTGCATGCATGGCAAGTCCAGCTCCTAAAGATGATCTGAGATGTGCTCCATGTGGAGTAGAGATGCACTCAAGAAACATAATAAATTTGGTTGTGACTGGCAAGCAAATACATGGTACTGAGTAAAATAAACAGCTATAGTCATATCTACACCATGCTAAGGAAAGTGATCCAGAGATAGCAGAGAAAGTGCTTAAGGGTTAGTGTACAAATAGAGTTGAATGCACAGTCTTGGCATTATTTTAATGGATGCTGAGAAACAAAGTTTGTTACCTCCAACACAGGTTGGCATTCAGTGCTTTGGGATGTTGATTTGTCTCTCCTCATGGTGCTGTACAGTACTGGTTCAGCCAACCCTCCCAAGCCAAGTGCATCTTCAGAGTCATTATATTTTAAGTCTATTTTGTAGCATAGACATGATCTGTGTGTTTTTAAATGGGAGAATCGAAATGGCCACAATTGTGTCCTCACACAGACATTGCTTTCCCATTATAGTTTCCCTGTGAGGGTGGGCAGGCCCTGGCACAAGTTGGGCAAAGAAGCTGTGGCTGCCCCTGGATCCCTGGAAGTGTCCAAGGCCAGGTTGGACAGGGCTTGGAGCACCCTGGGCCGGTGGAAGGTGTCCCTGCCCATGGCAGGGTTTTGGAACTGGATGGTCTTTAAGATCCCTTCCAACCTAAATTGTTCTATGATTCTATAATGAAAGTATAAAATATCTTTTAGTTATGTGGTGGTTAAGCTATTAAAATGTCTATGTGTAGTTTTTCCTGAACATTTATATAACATACACATACTTACAACTATCCCTGTTCATTGATGATACTTGGTCCTTGTTTTTCTTGTAAACAAATAATTGTGATTATACAGTTTTTTTCTTTCTCTCTATGAATCTTTATAGAGATATTGATCTAGGAATAACACTGGAGTACTTAGCTGATAATCTGATGTGCTGTTGATTAGTTCCAACTGCTTGAGATTATCCAGGCTACTCTAGATAAGTGGTTTTTTATTCAATTCCTTACACTTTCATATACATAATTCTACATAGAAGTACAGAAATCAGGTTAACTATCTCATAAATCAATAAATAGTAATGCAATGTCTCCATACTTACCCAATGCCCTAAATTCTAGGCAACACAACTAGGGTGAAAGTGTGCATACTGGGTTTTTTCTGAACATTCCTTCATCTCATAGTTACTTTCCCCTTTCAGCAATGCTCCAGAAATACAGGCATTTCATTTTCTTTTGCTTAAGTTAGCATATTTCTCATTGAAGGCCCTCAAGGGAAGTAGAAACTATGAAATACGAAATGCGATTTATGCTTGCCTTGTAAAATGCCAAGGAAACTGCTTTAAGACTGTAATAACCCTTGCTGCTCATTCTATGAACATGCCTATAGAAAATGTTAATTTAATCAACAAATTATAGCTTCACACAAAGCAAGAAGTGTGGAAATACTGGCAGAGGAGGAGGAAAGGTCTCTCATAATTTTTATGTTTAATCATGAATTTGAGACTCTTTATTATTCTTGTATAAATGAAAAACTTCCCCTAAATGGATTATGTTGCACTTCCCGTTCATTTTCTTTCCTGATTTACATCTACATACATGTCCATTCAAATTTTGTGAGAACTCACTTATGGTGACATGAATGCATCTTAGCTGAACTGTTGACAATTTATTTAATTTTTTGCTTGTCAAAAGTGTTGTTTGAGAGGGAGCTCAAAGAGAGTGATAGTACTTTTAGAGGAAACCCTGCAGCTTTCACACTGTTTTTTCCCAGTATTTCTAGCCCATGGATACTGATCACGGGATGCCTGACACAGTCTAAGTGTTCCCTGCCAAATGTTGAAGCAATGAAGTTAGAAATAGGAATATTGGAATGAAAAGGACTAGAAATAGATTTCTACAAGTCAGTTTAAACATCCATTTGCAGTAGGGCAATATTGCATTTTTCAAAGGCGCATATTAACTGATTAGATCACCTGCAAATGGAGTGTTAATTAATAATATCCATAATACGGTGCAATACAATTATATTAGCAGGGAAAGCTGACAGATCTATTGTAGCTATGTCACTCATGAATTAATCCTAAAGATAATGGACCAAATTCTGCTCTGTGTGTTTTTTTTCAGCTTACACATGGAATAATTCCAGGGGCACAGGCTGGCTGTACCTTCGTGAGCCTGAATAGTGAATTTGTCCCATTATCCTTTAATGAAAAGTTTTCTGAAAATACCTTTCAGTGAGGCACACTTGGCACACCATCTGCTTGGCTGATAATGACTCAAAAGGCAAAATACTTGATCTCATGGAGGAATGCCATGGAGGGGCAGACAGCAGCTTAGTCAGTTTGATATTCCTCTAATGCTAAACTCAAGTAATCCTTACTTCCTATTGTCTAATTCTTGTAATGTACAGAAAATCTGCAGGTAAAAATTTTGCACCAGCAGTAGATGTAATTCCAAGGACCAAAAGCCAAAAGTTTAAATCTTACGGATTACATTGATATTCTGATTACAAACAGCCCCTTTTCCCTATTCAATTATGTTCTGTACAGTCAGCAGAGAATGATCTGGTTCTTGTGGGAAAGGAATTTCAACGTAGACACCAAAGCTGAAGTCAGGTCACAGTCAACCTGACTCCTGTGATACACAAAGTGTCACCTTGATTGATAAAATATGGATACAACTAGTCAAATTTTCAATGAAAACCATGATTTACTGGAACTGGAGATTTTTATTAGGACTGTAAAGGACTTGAGATCTCTATAACTGGTGCAGCAGTAGGATCGATGTAAGTAGAGGATCCTGTTGCAAAGCCCATGTCAGGACTCAGAACCAGATGTTCTAACTTTCACTACATTTGGGATTTAAGCTAAGGGCCTGGAAGGAAAGTGGAGATGGAATAAGTCAACAAATGCAGTTACTTTAAAAAAATTGTGTTTAGATGCTGAATTATTACATTCCCTGCCTACTCTGGAAAAGAAACCTGCAACAACGTTGTGAGGGTGGGAGAGGGCAGAAGAACAACTGGGCCAAGCGTGAGCAGGCAAGTGATAAAGGCACCAAGAGAGCAATGTCTAGTGCTCGTAAATGTACAGCTTTGCAGAGTCAATAGAAAATATTGATTTAGTCGACTCTGGAGGCTGTTGATGGCAGAAACACTCCAGCACAAGATAACACTGCAGGGCAGAACTTCTTGGCCATCAAACATTTATTCCAATACTATCCAAGGTGTACAGCCAACAGCACTAGTAATTAGTAGTTTTCTGAATTTTGTATTTTCATTACAAACAATGCTAGGCAGTTCTATGAAGACTCAAAGGTCTCAGCTTGGCTGTTGCCCTCCTGGTCCCTGCTGGGCTGCACTCACAGTAAATTTTCTATGTAGTTCTTCCTCCACAAAGACAGGCATGAAATAGCTCATGGTGTGTTAAACTATGTCCTTAACCTTCACTACATGTATTTTGAACACTCCCAGGGATGGTGCCTCCACCACTTCCTTGAGCAATTTTTGACCAAATTTTGTTCCAATGTTTGACCAGCCATCCCACGAAGAAGCTTTTCCTAAAACCCAATGTCATAATAAAGCACTTTCTCTACTCATATTGTATGCCTTGAGCATACCCACAAGTATTTTTGTGTAGAACAATCACTTATGATATGTATTTCAGATGTTCACACCCAGAAAGGTGTGAGAATGGATAGTTTGTTTTGTTTTCCAGGGAGTTCGTAGCTCCAAGATCTGCTCAGTGAACTACGTAGAATTATTCTTGTAATTCCATATCAATGCTGTTAGCTTGGGAATTCTCTTTCTTCAATATATGTTACCCCTGCCTCCTCTCCCATTTGAGCTCTGTGGAGTAAGCAGGCAATGAAAAGTGTAGGAGAAATATAATATTGTTTATTTTATGCTGTGTTTTTTTAATTTAAACAGGTGGGCTGGAAGTGCCCTGAAGCAGCTCAAGATAAACTTAACAACATGACTACCACACTGTGTTTATGTCTGTATTGAATGGGCGCTTTTTAATATTTTTGATGTCTGAAGAGTTTTATATATGTTCCTCCCTCATTTTTCCTCCAAAAAGAAGAAATTTTTTCCACCTGAAAAAAAAACCAAACAAGTAAGATAAAAATATGAACCTTTTCTATAGAACAGTTAAACAAAAGGAATACCCACCTATATGCTCTGACAATAATTACAGGCATGTAACAAGGTGTTAGCCCAAGGTATTTGCATGAATCTTGAGTGACCAGCCAGCAGTTGTCTCTGGTCTGGCTTCAGCTGCCTGGAATCTACAGCTGCTTTGAGTTTGTTTAAATTACAGAAAGAAACAAATATTTCCCCTCACATGAAAAGAACTGCAATCTTTTGTTATTTGACAAACACATCCCACAGATCTGAATGTGAATCTGGTTTTGAAGTGCTTGTTGATCCACACATCTTTAGAAAGCTTCCCCAGTGCTTTTACTTGAGTACATATCTATTTCTTTATTTATTGTCTCAAGCAAATAACCCAAACCTTTCTGTTCTATGTCCCTCCCAGCATCACTAAGGAATTCCATGACAGTTCCCCTTACTGCCAGGATGTTTTTCGGTGACAGTTCTCAGCTTCTTCAGTCCATTTCTGCTTTTCTTCTTCCAGCTGGCTTCTTTTTTTTTGCCATACCCTGCTGATCACATCACAGGTTCCCAGGATGATTCTGAGCAGTGCAGCTTTACAAGCAGAGATTGCTAGACTGAAACTCTGTTTTGCAGGAAGGCTTTCTCCTTGCTGGCCCCTCCAGAGGATAAATGCCAGGACTAGTACTGAAACTCAGGCTGTATATTCAAATAGATGTGGAGCTGTAAGAAGTGATGCTGTGGTTTCATATACCATTGAAAGAAATAAAAGTATATTTAGTAAATGACTTAGTATACTCATCAGCCACCACATTATTCTCTGGAGTAGTTATTTCATTCTTTGAGGTAGCTGAGATTTAAATATCTGAGGTCACAGGTCTTCTACCAAAACAATTGGCAATTTCTGTTAGAGGCTCAGTATACTACTGTTGTCATAAATATTACTCTTAATTGCATCACACAGGCCTTGATTGCAGTCTTAAGAACTCTAATCAAAGATCAGTGTGTAGGAAGGAACTGTACAAGGGAGAAAAAGCACCATGTCTTTAGATCAACCAGGAGTAGCAGTGAGTTATCCCAGCATAAAGACACAGATAGCAAATTTTAAAACTACGTTGTGGAAACGGCATTAAAAAAAAGCCTTCCATGCGGCCAGTACAAAACTGGAGGGGTAGATAGATTGAGACAAGGCAGGTTTTAAGGAATAATTTAAAACTGGTGATAGAATTCCTTCACAAATGCTTAGAACAACTTTTTCAGCAGGGGATGTAAAGAACAGATATGCTGATAGGAAAAACAGGTGATCCATAAGAGTGCAAAGTTGAGGGCTGATATTTTGTTGAAATCACAAGTCTAACAGGAATAGGGTAAATTGCTTTTTCAAGACTATCACTTTAGAAAAGAGCCTGAAAGTTTCCTTTGGGTATGCAAAGGATCAAGCCACACATCGTGGAGGGAAGGCTGCAATCAAAGCAAGGTGCCAAAACCAACAGCTTGAATAGTGATATCTGCATGGATTGAGATCCCAGGCAGGTGGGGTGGTTGTTTAGTATCAAGGTGAAGAAGCAGCCACACTTCATGTGTATTTATTTTTACCTCTCAGTGATGATATAGTAGTCAGATACCAGCAAAATTTGTCAAAGTCTGACATAGGAATGACAACCTGATGAATAGAAAATGTGTGAATTTTCTAAATCCTAAGTTATTGCCTTATTTAAAAATATGTGTTTCTTCACAGGGCACTGTTGTGCTTGTGAGTCTAGCTAGTTTGGCAAGATTTGAGTTCAAAGCTCTTGATTTTCACAGATTCTGTGTATGATGAGTGTTTGTAAATGGCTGTGTGGTGTGAGGTCAAAAAGAAGACCATCTAAGCCACAAAGCACAGGGCACTACATGAACCAGGATAATTGGCTTATACAGAAATTGCATTATGTTTGATTCCATTTAGCAGGGGTGAAAATGGGCTCAATCAACTGTGTCATCGAAATATGGGCTTTTCTGAAGCAGCCCAAACCATGATGCATTAGGAAGAAATGGAATATTGAGCAAACACTGGAGCAACAGCTTGGAAATCATTAGGGTTTGTGAACTGCTAGAGCAACTCTTTTAGCTCTGCTAACTCAATGGGAAAACCATGGAAAGTAATGCAACTACAGAATTATAAGTTAATAAAATTAATGGAGAGACCATTGAAGTAAACTTCTGCATTTCATCTGAAAACAGAACTCAAAAAGATTTACAGAACTCAGTCAAGCTTTTGAGTGAGAGCTCCAGGCCTGTTGCTCATCTTCCCTCAATTACCATCCAAAATGCTGATTGAATAAGGTTTTAATTCCTACAGTTAGAAAAAAAAAAGACACATATTTAAAGACTGTATAGAGGCAAAGAGGAGCAAAAAGAGGGTTTAGAATGCATAGATCACCTTCATTTTGGCACAAGAAATACCTGCATACATAACATCAGAAGAGTTAGGTAGTGCATATTACTGATATGTTTTTTCCAAATGGGCCTCTTTAAAATTAAAAACAAGCTAAAAAACTCCCAACACTTGATAAAAAAACCTGTTTACAGGTGGCAGGTGATTACTATCTTTTATTTATGTGTTCAAGATAGTGTGATTTGAAAGAAATAATATTCTATTACTCAGAGAGGTGTTGATAAACAAATGGCTGAAGTGAGAGCAGAACTTAGTAATATGTGGAAGGAGTTGTTTTTCTATAGGCACAACAAGAAATAATTTCAGTGATTTCAAAATTATGTATAAGTTTTCTCAATTATTTAACTTTATCGCATGATTAAAAACTATAAACTTCCTGGGTGTAATAAATGTTCTCCTCCATCCATCACAACTGTTAGGGGAAGAATTGGTCTTAGACATTTTCAGGAATTTTTAGCTGTTTTTAGGTTTCAAGGTTTGAGTTATGAATTTTTCTCCCCTTGCGAATGTGCTCCTTTACTAAACATTGTAATTTTGGGTTAAAAGTGGTCCCAACAATTTTCTTTTCATGAAAGGTAATTCGCTCAATACTGTTTCCAAACTGGATCTGAACAACGTGCTGTGCACACAAAAGAAACTTCAGCTTCTTGTACAGAGAGAATTTCTGAAGGACTGTAAGCCAAGCAACTTCTTTGTGATCCAAGGTATATTGCAATTTGGTTTTTTTTTCAAAAAACTGCTTTAAAAAGCAATTAGTGGTTATGGAATTTTGCCACCACTGACACCTACCATGGTATCTCTAATGACAAACTGATTCACTCCCTGTTTACCTGAAGGGTTCCAGCTTCCAAATTATTGGGCCATAAACTCATCATTTAATTTCCAGAGTCTAGCATGTAGGAAGCCAGATAGTTTCCTTTGCTAGGAAACAGATAAAAAGACCCATCAGCATAGCTATTCTGGCTTTCTATTAGCTAAGATTTAGGGTGATGTCACGATTTGGGTCAAGGAAGAGAAGAGTGGTTTGATTTAGGAATGAGAGATCCTCACATACGTCTCAATGCCACCTCTGGCACTGTTTGGTCAGTGGTCTGCAAGGGCCCAGGGTGGTTGGGTCATGGTGATCAAAGTGCACCAGTAAAAAAAGAAAAAAATGTTAAGCAGCACCAGTCCCAAACGTCTCGGCGAGGACTGCTGGCCATTGTCACGGGTGAGAGTGGAAGGCTTAGACAAAATTTATTAAAAAGCTTTGCTGTTGAGTCATGAGGTACAGAAAAGACTCCCTGGCTTTTTGAAGTCCTTCTTAGAGAGGAGTCTGTGTGTGGCTGAATCCAATCTTAGCCTTGGATTACGTCAACTATATAAATTTAAGGAATTACAGAGGTGTGACCGAACCACCTATGTCCTTTAGGTTCCAATGATTGGCAAAATGAGAGAATTTATATAAAATGAATCATTTATTATTACAAATAATCAGACAAAGATCTTTACCAGAATTATTTACTACACAATATAAAAACCTAAAAATCTACTAGTATAGTATAATATAGTATAAAGTAGGATGAGATAGGATAGTGGCCTACATTGAAGCAATTACATTAAAGCTAGCTAAAAGGAAACAATTATTAAGTAGAGATTTGATGTAACTCACCCAGACCAATGCTCATGGGGAGATCTCTTTCTCTCAGCCTTGAGGAGCATCCTTGGAGGACGTTCCCAGCCAAGGGAGGAATCCCCACACACCCCCCCAGGAAGGGCTATGGCAGAAGAACCTGATGTGTGGAAGGGGACTGGACTTGTACAGTATAAAGTGACTGACTGGCACTCACAGATCTATAGGCCAGCAGACCAGCTTATCTGTCAAATTCTGCTTCCAAAGCAGGATGAGTATTCCAAGCCTGGCAAACCAGAATCGTTTTAGCATAATGTAACACCAAGACAGCACCCTGGGCCAGCAGTTGAGCTGGCATGGTGGGCTGCAGGATAGCTTGCATAGCGTGCATTCTCTGATGGGATTTTAAGTCTTATCAGGGGGTGGCTATCCTGCCACAACCATGCAAACAGCACTTGTTCTGTCAGAGCTGATATTGTATGAAACAAATGTGGTCTTACTGTACTCTGTGAGGGACTCTCATATCATTTCAGGAGACCCAGGATTCGAGATGGATGTTTAACCCAGTGTGACAACCTGTAAGTGCCTCTCCCTCTGAGCACCACTGTGTTCTCTGCAGTAGTTATGTGGGGACAGAGGACAGGGCTGTCACATCTCTGCTTTGCTGTGCAGAACAATAACCAGATGTAGTTGTAGTTATAAGAAAGGAAGCAGCCACAGTTAATATTCCCTGTTGTAGAAAGACGAGGTTTTATGAGAGGTGGGAATTGAACATAAGACCTCATGATTCACCAGCCAGACTAGCTGAGGTAAGATATTTTATTTAAAAAGTCAAGTCATTTACTCCTCACTCTGAAAAAGGAAATCTGCTGAACAGGCAGCATTTTTGGTAAGCAATAATTAAATCCTTTTCTTCCTGGGATGGGTTTTTCTTGGGGAATAGCTCCTATGAAGGCAATAGCTCCTGTGCTACTATTACTGCCTAGCTCAGCCTCGTCTTGCCCGGTGCCAGACGGTTTTGGCAATAAACAGGGGCAGATCTTGACTTGCCTCAAGTTCTGTGGGAGCTCAGTGTTGGTATGGGATGCTCTCAACACCTTACTCCCAGATCCTACTGCATTTTTACTGCCATCCTTCAGTCTCCATGGCAACCCTCCCAGCACCACAGTCTCCTATGCATTGCATATGTGCAGCATCCAGATTTTCCACACCATATTCAGTTTTTTGGGGGGCTTTCTTCTCTGTGGTTAATTTTTGTTTTGTTTTTCTACATAAATACTTACTTTAATAGAGGTAATGAGCCCGCTGTGTTACCAGATGATCTCTCGGGTAGTCCTTTCTGGGTCTAAATCATGCACTAATAATCAAACATCTTTTCCCCCGCATTGTTTCCCGAGGTTCCTTTATAAATGCATGTTAGTAGTGCTGGTGGTACAGCACTGGTGTTTGCACTGCTAAATCTACATACAAACCAAGGACAATTAGGATGTATGCAGTCATGCATGATCATTTTGGAGCCACTGTACAATATTTATGCTTCTTTATGCTTCATCTGTTTTGAGTTCCACATCTCGTTCAGCTGGAGCCCTGCTGAAAGCCCTGTGCAGAGGGTAAGACTATTATTGTGCAGTTTATTCAGGACAGCATGAATTTTGCAGTATTGTTGCCGACTTCAGATCTTCCTGAACGATATCTGCGTGAGTGCAGCCCTCTCAGCACCCATGATGAACTGTTGAGGATTAAAGAATATCATAGGGCAACATGAAGCAACCAACATCGGCTCCTGGACATCTCATATTAGCAGTGACATCCCTCGCAGGAAATCACTTCTACTGGTGGGATTTGATCCCTCTGGTTCCTAAAAAGTGCTTTTGCAGGAGCAGAAGGGGATAAGAATGGGGAAAAGAAATAATAAGAAGTAGAAGGAAAAGAAGAAAAAATAATAACAAAAAATAAAAAGCAAAGAAAAAAAGAGAAAAATAAAATAAAACCCAACAAAAATAAAATAAAGTAAATAAAGGAAGCAGAAGGGAGGGGAGAGGAGGGCAGGGAGAGGAGAGGAGAGGAGAGGAGAGGAGA
>VWZF01001296.1:159878-294887 GCA_013396755.1 Sclerurus mexicanus
AGAAAGAAAAGAAAATCCAGTTGACAAACAGCTCATGGAGAGTCCTTGGAAAGCAAATAAAAAGCTACACTTAAGTTACCACACTGCTTCCAACAGCACAGGAACTCTAAGTGTGTAGACCAAGCATTTAACCCAGCCTGACCTTCTTGAAACCTGTCCATGTTTTGCCTTCTCTGATCTTTGGTCCTGAGTGTTGAGAATACTGTTTCCAGGAACACTTAAAGGGGATGCATCCACAAGTGAACAGTGACATTCAACAGCTTAAAAGAACTGATATTTCCAAGCTCACTTTGCTCCTGATGTCAAGTACAACACTGAGTCTGTCTCATGGACACTGGACTTGGCCCCTGGTGCTCTGCTTTAGTTCACATGATGCTGTTTGGTCAGAGGTTGGACTCAAAGATCTTGGAGGTATTTTCCAGCCTTAATGATTCTGTGATTCTGTGTAGTGCTCCAATGGAAAAATTAGTTTTGAGTCGTTTATATCACAAAGATCATGTGAGGATAAAATGCCCTGAGACTCATGAAGCATTCAGCTCACTGATTCATGACTAGAGCAGCTTGGAAATAGTTTTAGATTACAAAATGGCATCATAATTTATTAAAATTTTAAAATCTTTTTTGGTGAAATTTCCCAAGAGAGAAAATTTCTTTCCAGCTAATTCAAAGTGAATGGTGAAAGTAGCACAAGTCTTCTCACGAGACAGGAAGCTGGAAATCTGAAAGCTCTGCAGCTGAAGAAAGGCTGGAACAAATGTCTTCTGCTCCTGGATTCATAATCCAGTCTCTAAATTATAACTGACGTGCTTTTGTTGAAAAAACCCAAACAAGTGAGTCAGTTTTGTCCCAAAGGGTGTCTTAGAAACTTTTATGTGACAGGAGATTTTACAGACATGGGTTCCCACCTGATCATGAAATTTGGGGTTATAAGTAAAACTCATTCTTACACAAAGGAACCTGATTCTCCTGAGGTACAGGAAAAGGGACATAAATAATTTGGCATGTGCCAAATAAGTAAAAAAAAAAAAACCAAACCAAACAAAAAGAACCCAAACCAAACCAAAAAATAACCCAAAAACCAATAGTGTAGGAAAATGCTTTTGCTTGAACGAAGAACATGAAATGAAACAGTACCTGCCAAAAAACATGAAAACTAATAGAATTGATCATGCAGATCAGATGATGCTTTGCAGAAAGGCCATTTTCAGAAATTCAGTGTACTTTTGGTAAAGAATGAAGTAATATTTCCTCTTAAAAAAAGAAAATTTTTACCTTTTTGTTTCTGTCTTTAAAAATAAAATATCTGTGTATAAATTAAATATCTGTGAAAATGATAAAGGAAAAATAAAGCTATAGATACAGAAGAATAAAGTCAGAAGATAGATAAAGCAGAATAGAAACACCCAACAATTTTTCCTTTTGTTTGTTTTCCTGGAAAAGTTGTGTGCTTTATCAAATTCAGGTAACATAAATGTTCACTACTAAGCCCCATGACTCTCCGCAGAAAATAGATTTTATTTTGTAACAGGAGTTTCTTTTGCACTGAACCGAACAGTTTTTTATGAAATGAAAGCTGAGTGCAGTTCTCAGGTAGAGCACTCGGGAGCTCTGCTGTCCTGACAAAACATTCCATTGCTGTCCTCAAAGGTGTTGCATCCTCAGCTTGGCAGACTGTGGCACAGATCTCAAGTTATTCCTTGGATTGATTGGAATAAGAACTAAGGCTCAGTTTTAGCAAAAAGTTGAGCGCAAAAGTCCAATGAGAAACACTTTGAACAGCTACAAGTTGTAATTGTTCTCCCCCCCCATATTTAAATCCTCATAATAAGAACATTTGCTTCTTTTTTGGTCCTTCAGGGATTTCCTATGAAGAATGGAAAAGTATTTTTATGGTTACATCTGCAAACACAAAATGAACACCTAAAGCTGTGGAAGGAGATTTGTGATCTTTAGCTTCGTTCTTACAATGAAAGCAACTTTTGTCTCACATGAATAACCTTTGTATAAGTAAGAGAGAAAGATTTGTCTGCAGACTAAGGGTCAACAAATCCATTATCACCTTGTGCTTTATATTAACGCCTTGCCTTGCTTTCACCAACACAGAAGAAGAAAACAAGAAAAAGAAAGAACAAACTGAAAACAAGAAAACAAAGAACAAACTGCACCTTAGAAATCAAACCACTGCTCAACTCATACACAATTCTTTTCCGGAGGAAAAAAAAAATAAAGTAATAGAAATGAACTGCAAATGATGTGTTTTATTCATGTTGCTAGTTTTTGAGTCCTACTCCACAGATTTATCCAGACCAATGCTACTCTATAAAGCAAAAAAAAAAAAAATTTGGAAAAGAGTGGTGAAAAATGGTAGTGACCCCATTTGAGTAGCCTCACTCCTACTGAAAGACTTGCTACAACCTTCAAGCCTTCCTCTCTGATCATAGAACAGAGAAAGGCCTTTTAGGTGCAGGATTCAAAGGGCATACAGTGGAGTTTTGCTTTGAACTGCCCTGTGAAAAGGCTGTATCGCTGGGCAGAAGCACAAGCAGCTCTCCCTGAACATGACTGTCTGAGTTGGATGTCATCGGGTAGTACAAAGATGCCCCAGTGACAGCATGAAATAAAGCTTCCACACTGATGAATGGAACAAACTGTTCCCAAGATGAGTGGCTAGAGTATTAAATTATAACACTGTTGGATATCTGCCCTGTGTGGCACCATGTTTTTATTCTTTTGTTTCAAGTCAGATAGTGTAGTTACTGCAGATGAGTGAGAAATCTTTGAGTTTAAGTGCCAGAGGCTAAAAAGATTTTGCCTCAGGATAAAATACAGGAATTATTTAAGAACTGAAAAGTATTGTAAATTTAATAACAATCATGAATAAATTAAACCAGCCTAATTAAAAAATGATAAAATGATAGGTTCTGTAAGAAAAGCTTGACTGTAGAAAGTGCCCTGTTCATATGGAAATGTTTAACTTTTCCCATCCCAGCGCCTGCCTTAGAGATGATATCTGTATCACTGGGGTTTTTTCTGGGTTGTGCTAACATGGTGTTTTTGTTCTGCATCTCTTCTCTCCTTAAATGCCACAGTTACCCAGTTCAGTTTGAATTATGGACATGTTATACGTCACTGCCTCATTTTTCTCCAGCTGGGAGGAAAACAGAGCAATTGTCTGAGCAGCCAGGGACTGGGTTAGGAAAACTAGAGCCAAGATAGAAATAAATCTGGCCAGGGACATCAGGGGCAACATGAAAAGCTTCTATAGGTACATCAGTGCTTCCAAATGAAAGAATTTAAAATTAGAATATATATTAGGAAGAAATTCTTTACTGTGAGAGTGGTGAGACACTGGACCAGGTTACCAAGAAAAGTTTTGGATGTCTCATCCCTGGAAGTGTTCAAGGCCAGGCTGGATGGAGCTTGAAGCAAACTGGTCCAGGAAGGTGTCCCTGCCCATGACCATAACCATAATTATCTGCTCCAAAATCTGTTTCTGACTTCATCTTTTCTTGCTGAGACACAGAGCCTTCACTCTCTGTTGGGTTCATTACACAGGATCCTTTACTACTCAAGCAATAAGTGTAAAAAGATGTATTCTTGATCACACAGCATAATAAAATCCACCTGTTTCATAGTAAAATCCAGAGGGAATTGTGGTTTTTTCTATACAAATGGATATGACTTCTAAAATTGCATCTTGCATTATCCTACAATATATTTACCTTTTATCTTGTATTTCTCATGTATCTGCCATTTACTTGCATTCTGCCATCACACTTATTACATCTTTCTGCCCAGTTATTAAAGCTCTCATCCCTGAAAGCGCCCACAGACCATCTGTGAATCAGCTGAATTTGGTGCTCCTTTCATAATTCTCGTGTGCACCCAGCAGCAGCTAGATCAGAACCTTCTTGCTTTCCTGTACATGGCCCAGTATTAGAAGTAGAATCCTCTTGGGTTTAGTGCAAATAGATTTTACTTATCCATAACTGCAACTTTAGAAGTTCATTTCAGAGTCAAGTTAACCAGGAACAGTATTTTAAAATGTAGAGCAGAAATATGATATTTTAACATGTTAAGTAAAGTAACAAGATCATAGAAGCATCAAATGGTTTGTGTTGGAAGGGACCTCAAAGATCATTCAGCTCCAACTCTCTGCCAAGGGCACAGACACCTTAAACCAGAGCAGGTTGCCCAGTCTCACCCAACACTTGAACACTTCCAGGAATGGGACATCCAACAACTACTCTGGGCAAATTGTGTCCATGATACTCCTGGCTGTCAAGGTTTTAAAATTCCAGCATGCAAGTGGTTGAATAAGTTTAAAACTTATTAGCTTTTTGTATATTCTATTTTTTTTTTTGGGGGGAGGGGGTGTTCTCACATGTTATATGTGTTTTTGTCTCATTCTAGAATTTCCAGCAACGTCCAGTAGAAAGAAATACGCATTAACATAAACAAATATATATATATATATTATATATAGCACACTCTTCTACAAATCCACAGTGAAAAAGAAGATGCTGAATTGAGGGGATGGAATGATCTTTCAGTTGTCTCAAGGACAAGAGACTGTCTTCAACAAAGGTTTCTGCTTGTCATGCAGAGGAGATTGGGCCCTCCATAGCACAATCCTGCTTTCCTCCAAGGCTCTCATTTGTACCAGTTCTCCACAAGATGAACACACACAAGTGGACAAGACTGTTCAGGAGACTGGTAAGAATTACATATAGCTCAAAATGATGCCCTCCTTGGTAATTCCAGCTCTGTTTTTCAGGAAGAAGCTGGATACATCTGCTGGGGAGAGCATGCATAGACTCAAAAAGGTTTATCACTAGTGAATAATTCTCTCATACAACACCTACTGCTCCAAATTCAAAGCAAACATTTTATGCCAAGGAGCAGAATATTCTTAAGCCAATAATTTTGTTTATATACCAAATATTTTGCTCCTTCAGGCTGGTTTTTGTGTTATTTGTTACTAGTTTCATAGCTGGCATTTTAAAAAGTCATATGTTAACATATGTGCTGCAAAATAACTCCTTGTATACACAGAATATATAGTTATTTAAGTAATGTATAAAACTTAGTTCAGGCACTAACTTCTCCATCTGCAGTTCTTTCTACCTTTACTGGGAAAAAAACCCTACAAGAAGTAAAATGTCTTAACTCTTTAACCTCTTTCTTTTTATGTATTTAATCTCAATATAATACGTTTTACTAGAAAAAAATAAAGTGATTAATATTTTGCTACAATAGCTCCCTAATGTCATATTCCCTAACAAAATTCTTAGTCCATCATTTCTCTGAAAAAAATCACAGTGTTCCAATCTGTAAGTGTACTACCCAACTGGGATATGTTTTGGGGGTTTTTTTGGCTGGATTTCTTCCTTTTCTTTCTTTGAATTCTTACAGGTAGAAAGGTGGAAGGCTGACCAGAAGCCAACTATAAATCATTCATTTTCAAAATGATGCTTTGCCCAAGCTCTGGAACTGTGGAAATGATTATTGCAGCCTTTGGATGTGGTCTAAATTATGCCACAGGCTATGGTTCCCTAAGTGATCGTACAACACCCGCAAACTGCACATTCTTCCCATTATTTTCTTATTGCTCTGATAATCCCATCTTTTTCAGTATTCCCAGCCTGAAGGTGATAGCCTGAAGGGCAGAAAGGGCAGAAGATAAGATCAGAATTTGAGACTTTGATTTGACAGGAATTACGTTCTCTTTTCCCCAGTCCTGTTAATGAAGCCACAGAAATTCAGAGCAATTTCTAATATACAAAACAGGGTGTTTCACTGTTGTTTTGGTTTTCTTTTTCCAAGTCCATTCAGTAGGTATTTTTCTAGCACAGCTGGAATAGCATGTCAGTGGAGATTCCTCCTTCTCCTTCTCTTGGCATAAGGTCCTCTGGGACAGGATTGCCTTCAGCAACGGCAGTCAAGCAGGGGTGCCATAAGGAAAGCAGTGACTTGGGTTGATATTGACCTTTGGAAAATTGTGCCTCTGGAAAAGCAGTACCAAAGCCTATAGCAGCAAAAAGTAGACTACACGAGAAGCTATAGAAACCTTGCTGAGCCGGATCTTATCACATCCATGCAGGAGAGATAAGCACAGTCTGAGATGCTGAGGAAGCTCAGACAGCAAGATACACGTTTTACAGGATAAGGAACACTGATTCCTACCAACGACTCAGGCCAGACTCTGGTTGTGATAAGTTGGTTTGTTTCCTGTTTTTTTCATTAGACGCTAACCCAAATTTTCCCAGGTAGTGCCACTGGCTGTGCTGGAATGCCTGCACGAGCCTGTTAAAGATATGTGAACCAGCTTTATTTTCAAAGCAGAAGGCAGGTTTTGCCAGGTGTGGAGGAACCAGCTGCCTCCTCAGGCAGAACTGCACTGCTCCTCCCAGCTCCTGCTAACTGGGCTTAGCCTGATTTTAATTTCCAGCTGCTGGATTTTGTGATGCCTGTGTAGAAATGTTTAGTGAAAGTGGTCTTTCCCTGCATAAATACTTACAGATAATCATAAATTCCCTTCTGGTCTTTTCCCAGAGCAGATTGAGTAGACTGAGCTTGTGTGATCTCTGTCCACAGGGCATATGTTTAAGAATATAAGACAGCTTTATACAATTTCTCAGAAATGTCTCCAGATTTTTAGAAGATTAGATACCAGAACAAAGCACAGTATTCCAGTAACAGCTTTCTGCAGACATGCCCTGCTTCCTTCCCCACTCCTTCCCCACTTGCCCTGACATCACACAGAGCATTTCCATTCAGGTAACATGGTCTCACTGAGCTGGGACAAAATATTAGTCAGTGTATTGAACAATGGCCTTAAGCTGAAGGAGGGTATGTTTAGATTAGATATTGGGAAGAAACCCGTCCCTGTGAGGGTGGGCAGGCCCTGGCACAGGTTGCCCAGAGAAGCTGTGGCTGCCCCATCCCTGGAAGTGTCCAAGGCCAGGTTGGAGAGGGTTTGTAGACACCTGGGCTGGTGGAAGGTGTCCCTGCCCATGGCAGGGGGGTTGGAATGAAGTAGTCTTTAAGGTCCCTTCCAACCCAAATCATTCTGTCATTCTCTGGTTCTGTGGACAGATTGCATCTGTACTGCGAATAGCTGAATGCAATTTCTGATTTACTGATTAGTTTTATGCTAATTCATTTACTCACCAGAAGTAAAGCCATGGTACAGAGGTATTGACACCCTCCCCACACCCTCATGAGTACACATGCTCAAGTGGAATTCAGGTGATGGACAGAAATAGTGTGCTGCACTCAGTGCCTACCATGCATTTTATTTGATGTGTGGATGATTTAAACCACTGTTTGAAGCCTCGGTGCCTCAAAATGGTGTTATTTGGAGTTGGAGGAGGAAGGATTGTGTTTGGAAGCAGAGAAATAGATCTATGTGTTATGAATTTTGTTTGTCTTATATTCGCAATCTGTCAAAATGCAGATGACAGAGACAGGAAAGACTATTATTTTTCATGTAACTCTAAAGTTTGGAAAGTTTTATACAGCATTTCTATAAATTTTCCACTAACTGATAATGCTACATGCAGAAAGTTCTGCTATTTGTCTTTCTAACGCAATCTGAAGCTTAATATCCTTTGCAAGGTCATGTGAAGTCAACAAGGCAACCTGACTTAAGGGAAGGAAATAGCATATTACAACCCTCACTTAATTGTGGCAACTACTAGCTTGCTTTAAACTTCAAAAAAGTTTAAAGTTTGCTCTCCTCATAAAATCAAGATGACCAACAACCCCAGCTCCCTCGGTTGCTCCTTATAGGACAGGTACTCCAGATCCTTCCTCAGTCCCATTGCCCTTCTCTGGACTTGCTCCAGCACCTCAATGTCCTTCCTGAATTGAGGGACCCAGAACTGGACACAGCATTTGAGGTGTGGCATCACCAGTGCCCAGGACAGGGGGACAATCACTGCCCTGGTCCTGCTGGCCACACTATTGGTCATCCAGGCCAGGATGCCATTGTCCTTCTTGGCCACCTGGGCACACTCCTGGTTCATGTTCAGCCACTGCTGACCAGCACAGCCAGGACTTTTTCCACCACACACTTTTACTCAAGAGGTACTTTTACTGATAATTGAGGGGAGAAAATGAGAGAACTTGGAAAAGCTACAGAAGGATATCACACAATCAAAACTAAGCATTCCACCAAAGCAACGAGCCTGCATAACCCTCACAACTCAGCAAGATCTAATCCCACCAGGTTTAAGCTACCCAAAACATCAAGAAAGGAGCAAAGAAAGAGAAGAGGAGGGAGCAAGGAGAAGAAGGAGAAGGGGAAGGGGAAAGATTATTCTGTAGCTACCATGGGATCCCTGTGGAAGACCAGCCCTCACATGTCCAGATGGCAGGGCTGCGACCACACAGAGAGCAAGTCCCTTTGGTTTTATCTGCTCTGGTCCTTGTGGCCACCCCACCCCAGGCAGGACCTCCAGCCCAGTGGCCACTCTGGGGTTCCAGGGCAGGGTGAGGGGCAGTGTTCCCACTGTCCCTGCCAATCTGAGCCTGGGATAGGGGCTCCAGGAGGTGTGGGGTGTTGAAGATTTCCCAGGCTGCATCTGACCAGCAGCTGCTCCAGAGTTTCCCCTGTGGGCTCCAGGACCCTGCCATGAGGGATAGGACACCATCCCACCTCCGTGAGGTTCGACCCATCCCTTCCTCCTGCACACACACCCCCAACACACACACACACGAGTTGGTTCCCACTCAACAATAGTTTTACTGATCCAACATCTCACAGCCGCTTTCCAGCCACTCAGGCCATAACCTGGAGCTCTGCTTGGTGTCACATTGGCCAACCTCCAGTCACCTAGGACCTCCCCAGTTAGGCAGGACTGACAAGAAATGACGGAGAGTGGCTTAGGGAGCTCTTCCACTTGCTCCTTCAGCACGCCAGGATGAATCCCATCCTGTCCCATAGACTTTTGAGCATCTAAGTGGCTCAGCAGGTCACTGACTACCTCCTCCTGCATTACAGGGGGATTATTCTGCTCCCCATCCCTGTCTACCAGTTCAGGGGGCCAAGTGCCCTGAGGATAACCACTCTGACTGTCTAAGCCTGAGGCAAAGAAGGTGTTAAGTACCTCAGCCTTTTCCTTATCCTTGGTAACAATGTTCCCCCCATGTCCAGCGAAAAAAGGAGGTTTTCCTTGGCCCTGCTTTTGCTATTAATGCATTAATGTATTTAATGTATTTATAAAACCACCTTTTATTATCCTTTACAAAAGTGGGCAGATGAAGTTCTAACTGAGATTTTGCCTTTCTAAATTTCTTTCTACATGAAACAACATCTTTAAACACTGCTGGAGCTCCCTGCTCAGCCAGGCCAGTCTTGTTCCCCACCAGCTCATCCTTTGGCGCGTAGGGATGGCCTGCTCCTGCGTCTTCAGGATTTCTTAAAATATGTCCAGCCTTCCTGAGCCCCTTTTCTTTTAAGGGCTGCTTCCTTCAAACCAGTGTCCTGAACTGGTGAGGCCACACCTTGAGTCCTGTGTCCAGTTCTGGGCCCCTCACTTCAGGAAAGACATTGCCCTGGAGAAGGGCAATGGAGCCAAGGAAAGGTCTGAAAAATAATACCTAAGGGGGAGTGGCTGAGGATGCTAGAGTTCATCCCAGAAACTGTTCCTTCCAAAAAGAAAGGAAACTTAAATGCACAAAATTTAAGAGTTTCTTCTCCTTTTGGCAAAGGAAAGAATTTTAGCATTTTTAGGAAATATTTTAAATTCAGCAACTTATGCTGCACAAAACCAGTTTTTAACTGGCTAAATAAGCCACTAATTAACAAAGAGTCGAGTGCTTGTTGGGGTTTTTCTTCGGTTCAGCACGAAAACTGAATTATGCTTCATAGCTTAATAATATGGTGATTACCAATGGATGAGGGGAGGGCTGTGGATTTGCTCTGCCTCGACTTTAGGAAAGCCTTTGATACCTTTCCTACAGTTTTCTCCTGGAGGAACTGGCTTCCCATGGCTTGGATGGGTGCACTGTTTGCTGGGTGAAAAGCTGGCTGAATGTCTGGGCCCAGAGAATGGTGGGCAACAGAGTCACATCCAGCTGGTCACCAGTGGTGTTACCCAGGGATCAGACCTGGGGCAAGCTTAGTTTCATATCAGGAGCTTGGGCTCAGTCTCTTCTCCCAAGTGAAAATGAGTAGGGTAAGAGGAAACGGCTCCTAGTTGTGCCAGGAGATGGTTAGATTGGATAGTGGGGAAAATTTCTTCACGGAAAGGTTTTACAAGCTCTGCCACAGCTGTGCAGGGCAGTGGTGGAGTCCCCATCCCTGGAGGGATTTAAAAGCTGTGTAGCTGTAGCACTTGAGGACATGGTTTACTGGTGGCCTTGGCAGTGCTGGATTTGGTGATCTTAAAGGTCTTTTCCAACCTAAATGTTCTAAGACTCTATGCATGTAAATATTATTCTGTATATGCTCATATTTATATCCGTTATGGTTTGAGGTCAGGTAAAGTTATTGGTTTAGGTGGCTTTAAGCTCGTCTCCATTAACTACCCAAGGAACTTGTGTCTTCTGAAAGATACTTAACTTTAAAAACAGTCTAAAGTAAATAAAACAAACATCCTGGCTGTCAAATTAAGTTATAAATATACAGTTTTCTAGTTATGTGAATTGTTTAGATCTGGGTCTCTATTCTGGAAGTTAAGCTACCTACACAACTCCAAATTTCAGGAGAATGATTAACAGTTTTATGGTTTGAGTGAACCTTTTCTATGCAAATTGTGATTGCAGGCATGACCATACAAATCTTCACTTAGAGTGTTTCAAGGTCAATAGATGAGATGTTCTATATGAAAACTACATACCTTAACCTCTAACTTCTGCCAAAAGTGGATTAAGCCTTTTATTTCCAATTCAATTTACTGGTGAAACATCTGACACCTTTTAAACAATCTTTAACACTCAGCTGAAATATCTCCTCCTCATCTGACTACCAAATAACTGATCTGGTTAACACTTTATTAGTTTCTTTTCAGTGTGTAAAGAAAATGCAATTATTTAAAATTTGTTTGGGTGTCCTCCAGGAGGAAGACAATACAGGGTATTGCCAGCCAGCTGAGTAGGAATGGCTTCCTAAAATGTACTTAATGCTTCATACATGTTTTAAACTCAGTTATAGTCTCACTCTTACTTTTCATGTTCTTTGGGGAAAAAAAAAAAAGGATATTCCTTTCTTTTTTCCTTTTTAATAAAAGGGAAAACAAAGTATTTTTATTTATTTTAAGTGCACTGGTGATGATACAAAGCAATTACTTATCACCAAGGTCATATTTATAAATGTAGCTATTTAATAATTATTGCTTCCCAGTTTACTGTAAAAAAAATGTATTTCATTTTTAAAGAGCAATTAACTTGTGCAATCACTATGTCCAGTAAGACATCGATTCTGCTCAACACCACACTGCTATTAGACTCTAGCTGAGTGCAATAACTAACCCAGGACTGACATAAGACACAGGAAGAAAGCGTGTTTATTTCAGAGGAATCTGAACAACTTTCAATTTCCAAATGATTAGAGAAAAGATGCTTGCTGTAAGGAATTGACACCATTAATTATACATTTCATGTGATTGCTTTTCTTAATAAGTCTCTTTGTAGTGTTTAGATTTCCCTTTTCTAGTGAAAGTAGAGATAATTTAGGCTCAGATATGACGATGTTGTTGTTGTTCAGGAACATATCAATCCGCAAAACCTTATTTATTGTAGATGACAAATCTGGCACAAGAAATCTGTAATGAAAAACAGCATTAAATTTTATGACTCTGAAATCCTCCCATAAAAATTTAAAGGGCAAAAAATAGGAGGGTCAATGGGTGCCATTAATTTTATCTTCATCTGCTGCATTGTATTGGTTCGTAGTAGTAGGCAGGTCTAGCAGCTACTGACCAGAGGTGAGCAGGAGTGTGAAATATAAATCTTATACATATTAAACAGATAGATAGATTAGATAGATAGATAGATAGATAGATAGATAGATAGATAGATAGATAGATAGATAGATAGATAGATATGAGCTCTCCCTCTCTTTTACATAGATATGCACGTATATATGCACATAGGCATAGAGAAGTGCCACAGTTTTCTCACTTGGAAATCTCCAAATCTGTCCCTTCAACAAATTCAGTGCCAAAAATCATGTTCGCTATGTCTTGGAAAGTCCTTCACCCAAAACCTGGTGCAAGAGAGTCACAAAAACCTCTTGTGGAGCTTTCACTGACAACTCAGTCATCAGATCTACTGTAGATTCTAATGGTGAGAGAACAAGGACCTTTTCCATTCATTCAAACCATTCCAAACATTCCAGGAATCAAAATGTTTCTTAATTGCTGGGACAGGTTCAGGCACATCTTTTGAAAGGAAGTAGGATGGAAAGAGAGTGGATAAGAGAAAATTCACCAGGTTTTGTGGGGTATTATGCTATAGCAGGGCATGTAGGTTTCTGAATTCTGCACATTTCTTAGGGCAATAAATACACAATAGACAGGTTTGCTGAAATCTGAAACAACAAAAGAGTTAGGTCACATTATGCCCTCAAGCTACAGCAAGTTACACAAACCATGTCATCATTTCTTGGTGGTCTAGCAAAGAAAGACCATGATGCCACTGCTACCTTCCTGATTGCCAGGTTACCACATCCCTCTCAGAGGTCACAGCTTGCACTCTTATGATTAAATTGCCTCACATATGTGAGTTTTTGAGTCTTTAAAAGTCAGTAGTTCCTAAGCATGTGTGTTTTGCTGGTCCCTCCTCTCTCACTGCCCATAATTATACAACTGATTATTTAAAAGCCCAGTTGGTTTTCAACAATTTGCAATGGCCAATTGATCATGTGTGTGAAAAGTCAACAATTCTGTTTGAATCTTAACTGGGTTTGGATCTTAATAGCTTTTATGTAGCAAAAGAGTTTCCACTTCGACCTGAAAAAGGTATAGCACAGCCTGCATTCCTCACTTTTAATGGTCTTTAATTATGTCATGTACTCATATTAAACAATGAAAAGTGTGGGTCACCTTCCTGCTACTGTATGGGATGTCATAATTTTGACTCAATAATGTATATAGACATATATATTAAAAAAAAATGATATATAAATTTAAAAATGAGGGACTGCGATTCCTTCATGACACATCCACCTGCCCCAGAACTGTGGTTTTTTACAGGCTCCTGTGTGGATATCTGAACCAGCACAGTCTGTCCAAGGGCTGCAGGGAATTACCTGCTCCACTCCAGTGTTTTCTGCCCTTTCTTAAACACATTTTCACAGCAGTGCCACCAGCTTGGCTGATGATAGTCTTGGGTGTGTTCCGTGATCCTGTGGTGGGGCCACTGTGGAACTGGCAGGAATGGGATGGAGCTGGGTGTGTCTAGCATAAGGCAGCCCCACAGTTCTCCTCACAGAGGTTTTCCTTCAGCCCTGCTGCCAACACCTTGTCACAAACATCCAATGGAAAGATAGCTAATTTCTCCTAATTTTTGCTAATTTCCAGTGGGTTAGAGGTCCATGAGAGTTGCCAGTTCCTTTAAAGATTTCACCCTTAACCACAACTACAAAATTGCTCAGCCTGAACCAAATACTACTTGCAGTGCCAAGAAAGAAATCCTGCTGTTCTAGTACAGAAATCAGAAATAAGAAGTCTTGATTCTAGATCAAAAATATATTTATATTTCTCCTAAGTTGAGTTTGTGATGAAACACAGACTTCTGGGCCCCAAGGGATAAGGGCTGTTGTTTCTAGCATCATCAGTTCATACCTTCTTGTCAACATAGCCATGGCTGCAAATATTTTTCTTTGTTTCCTGGGGACAAAAAGCAGGACAATACTATTTTTTTGTTTAAGAGATAAATCCACAGCCTGCCTGCTCTGGAGGAAAAATACTCCACTTGATCTACTTGTTCATTAATCTACCAGTCATCATTAGAACTGCATGAAGTCCCAGCTAGAGTTTATTGTCTCTGCTCTGTTTGTCAACATGGTGAGAATTGTACATGAAAATTTCTAGCTGCTGTATTCAGAAAAAAACAACTCCTCCTAAGAACTGTCTGTACAGTGAACAGAGCCTAAATCATGTTCTTACTTAAGAAGCACAGCTTGACTCATTACAACCTTCAAACAGGATTTTTGGAGGGTGCTTTCATGGTTGCATGGAAGATAAATAGTTTCTTTGATGTATAGGAAATGACTGGTTTCACTAGGTTTATTAAAGGAAGGGGCATAAAAAGCTGACTAAGAACAATAACTTAAGTTTCTAGGGTAGAACAAAACAAGTGTCATTTGGTCTGCCTTAAAACTCTGATGAGATGCACAGGTATTGAAGCATTGGAATGGTTTATCAACAAGGAAACAAACAGGAACCAGTTCTGTTGAGATTGCTTGAGCTTCTTGGACAGAGAATATCACTTGTAATATATTGTCTGCATTCCTTAGGGATGGATATTGCAGGAGGAAAAAACCCCACACAGCTGGTTGTTATGGGGTTCCTTGGTGAGAACAGCTACACAATGAGGTTTAATAATTTGACTTGTAGGACTTCAAAGCAGGTTTATAACTATAAAGCTTAAACTGCACAGGATGAAGTAGCCTCTTTATCCATTTACTTCGCAGTACATGTGATTTTGAAAGCTTCAATTAATATATTTGAACCTTCCCCAATAACACGATTGAGAGGAGTGGATGATTTTTATTTTTTTTTTTAAAAGATGTTTACAGTTCAATCACATACAAATACCAGTGATTCCAGTCTTTGAAATAGGACCAGGGTTTTGAAAGGTGTCCAGTTCTTAATGACAGGGGTAAAGATGTTTGCAATTTTGTAAATACATCAATATGTATATATAAAGCATATATTTGAAAATTAAATTTAAATTTTGCATGTTCAGATGAAGCTTTGAGGAGGTTGGTACTATGGACAAACCAATCCTTCTGCTCTGGAAAACATTATATGTGATGTAGATACCAATGAGCCACCACTCATTTTATCTACCCCCTTATTAGAAAGCTGAGAGGCTCTGTCAGCCAGGGACTACTTTTGTTGCAGATAATCATCACAAGAATCACTGAAATTTGCAGTTAGTAGTCCATTTGCATCATAAACAGCCAAGAAGAAAAAGCAAATAGCATTGACTTACCTACTAAGAAGCCAAGATCAGGATGAAGAGAAAAGTATGGAGGTATGTAAGAAAATAAGAGTGAACCTAAGAAAGGAAACAGTGAGAGAGGTAACCAAGTGTCACAATGATATGCAGAATTATTAAAAAAATTATATAGAGATTTATAGTAAGAAAAGATGTCCACTGAGAAGGGTATTGAAAAGGGAGGGAACGAAAGGACAGAAATAGGTTGTCATGACCAGGGAAAAGTATTAACACAGGCAGAGCTGAAAGAAATTCCAGAATTCCTTTCCTTGGCCTCCATTTCTCTGTCAGTCAATGTCAGTAAATCCCACCACCAAAATGTATTCTTCTTCTTTTTCAAGTCATTGGCCATGTGATGGAAAGCAACCTCCTACAGCTGTCTGTCACCAAGGCAGTTGAAGTGGCAGATGTTTGTTTCTGTAGAACTGAGGGCTCCAGTCTGTCCAATGACCCAAACTGGACCCATTCTGATGTCATGTGATGCAATAACACATATAAAAAAATCGCTTCAGATGTTTAATTATGGAAAACTCTTCCACAAGATACTCTCTCAAGCTGTAAATCCAGGTACTTGAGGCCCACTGAACGCCAAAACTGACTCAGTGATCTTCAAGGTCTGTTCCAACTTAACAATTCTATGATTCTAATGCTTTTTTTTAACTTATGATTTACTGTGTGGACTTACTGCCAGAACAGAAATAAATCCACTGTATTTCGCAACAATCCTCTTGAAAACCTATATTCTAGCTAAGATTGTTTCACTTTGTTTGTGCCCTTTCTCTGTCACCTCTTTTTAAGTCTCTCCCAAGTCATTCAGGGTGGATAAGGAGAAATAATTTCAAGTGATTGATTTACTGTGGCCTAACGAGTTGCTCTAAGACACCTCAGTGAAGGTTTCTCTAGTGTACCGCATACATTAAAAACAACCCTCCTCCCCAAAAAATTATTATAGTGGCCTGATAAGACAATATATGCTAATATGTGGCTTGTGGTTGAGATGGACTTGGTTTAGGTAGTTTTGTTGCTCACCTTGGTGGTGAATCCTAACCCATTTTGAAAGGAGAACTCTGTTACTGTAGAGCATATATCCCTCATTCCTCTCATTTCTATCTATGATGACAAACAGGTTCAAAACAAAAGTTTTTGCCTTCTCTAAAGTCTGCAAACTGTCACAGCTATCGTTAAAAGAGATCTACCAAACTGTATGTTCTGAGATGTATTTTTTTTAAATCAGTTAATTACAATCACAAGATCATATCTTAAAAAAATTAAAACAGCACAAACTTTTGTTTAAGAATTTATTTTTTTTAACAGATTCATGCATTTCCTCTCTCACCTAGGCTTTCTATGTCTCTCACTGTTGCCACATATGTTCTCTCCATCTCCACTGCTGCTGCTGCTGCTGTAACCACCCTGGTTCTCTGTGCTGCCCAGAAGGGAAACCAAAGCAAATGCAAAGCCCAGATCCCTCCAGGGACATCAAACACAGCCATGAGCAGACCCCACATGAGTCTAATCCTCTCTGCCTTTTTGTGATCTTTCTTCCCTTTGGACAGTGAAACTCAGCTTGACTTCTACATGTGACGTCTTTCTGGGTGACAAACTGCTATTTTCTACCTTGTTAAAGGATAGACACAATGGAAACAAGAGGGAGTTATGCTCTGTGCAGAAAAATAGATTTTTATATCCTATCCACTGAAAGTGTTCAAAAGGGCAGACATAATATCATGCATCTTGCAGTAAAGAAAAAGAAAATGAAACAAGTCTGCTGGCAGGGATTGTTCTGATTAACAAGAAATCATTGTGTATAAATAAAGACTGGCACATGCAGCACCTACAAAAAAAACACAAGAAAAAAGTTTTCTAAGGTTTTCATTAGCCTGTACATGTGATCTCAGTAGCATCAGTGTTGTTTGTAAATTACCTGGAAATCCATACAATTTACCAAAATTGGCCTGATTCCATAATATTATTCTATCACACTTAGCAATGCATCTGCCCCATCAAAACTTTTAGGTCCACGGTTGAAATTAGTACCAAAAATTGAATTAATTGATCTAGGCAACAGAAAAATGTTCAGCCTCAGAGAGTGGCAATAAACCATATTATATCAAGTGACTGATCCTTTATTACAGATCTGAATCTTGATTTCTCTAAGGTAAGGCTAAAGCTTGTGATGTTTTTCCAGTGGTTAACCAAGGTGTCCCAGAACATAATTCCATATGTTTTCCTTCTGATTTTATTGCTTGCTAGTATCTTCAAAATCATCAGGAAGTGACTGAAAAAAGTTCCATGGCAATGGAATCCTGTATTTTTACTCTATTCCAGCATCTTAATCATATTTTCTTCCTGACACAGAGTGGTTTTACTCTTAAAAGCAGACCTATTCTTGCAGGTAGTCTGTCTCTGCCTGTTTTTATTCTGACAGACTGCCTCCAAGAGGCACAAAGCCTCAGCAGCTGGAAGAGCTGAGTGCCATACTGTAGCATGTGATATAATTCTCCAAAGCCTTGTTTACCTTGAGTAAGGAGGTCTTTAAACACAAATATTTAAGCTTACTTACAATGTCGTGGATGGTCATTCATTGGAATGGGCTGCCCAGGGAGGTGGTGGAGTCTCTATCACTGGAGGACTTCAAGAGGTGTCTGGATCTGGCACTGTGTGATGTGGTTTAGAGGTTTAGGGGTTTCAGTTCTGGTGATGGGTTGATGTCTGGATTTGATGATCTCAAAGGCCTCCCCCTACTTTGAGGGTTCTGTGATTCTTTGTGCACCTATCAAAAGCTTGCTTCTTTCAGGTGCACTTGGAGAAGTTTCTGTAAAGCAAAGGACACCCAACAAACAGCTAAAGCAGGACCCAAGCAACTTCTGTTTTTCTTTGTCATACTGTTGAATTTAGAGCAGTTCTTATATCTTGAGATACAAGAGATCTTGAGATCTTTCTTTCTTGACACTAGAAGACATCTATAAGACTAAATTAAAGTAGATTCTAAAGTTTATCCACCTAAAGTCAGAGGAATTCAAGAGGTCACCCAAAGCAGACTGGTTATTTCATGCATTTTTTTAAAGCAATTCAGTCATTTTTACTTTTCACCCATGAAATACTGAAGATTTTTCAGGGTCTGTGACTGGTTAAGAAGAAAATCAAACCTCATGTCTGTAAAGTCATACAAGGCAGTACAACTTCCTTGGGAAATGTTTGAGAGGTCAACATCTCAAAGAGTGCAATACCATCTAAATTACCAGGACACCAAGTCTGAGAGGTTTTTGACAAATGAGTCAGCATTTTACTATTTGCTTTCCAATTTCTGTGTTTATAAAATATCACAGAAAGGCTTGACAGGAATTCAAAATATTTGACAGCAGAAAGCATAAATACATATTCTCATTGGTTTTCCTTAAAGTGGATTTTTTTTCACATTTTATGATTGAAGACTCCCTAGTGCTATTCCCCATCTAAAATAGCTAGTGGACTTTCTGAGTTCTTTGCTTTTAATTAATTTTCTAAAAGGTGCCTCCGTTGATTTGCTCTTTGTGACACAAATATAAAATGATTTGACCGATGGCTGATAATAATACCTGGAGGTATTTCACAAAGCTTTTCTACCTAGTTCAGAAAATACTGTTTATAGCTCTTACCTTTGAAACAACAAAGTATTTAAAATTCAAAACTCATACACTTCTGAATGGGTTTGGGAATTCATTTCGTTATTGTCTTCGATTCTTGTTGTTAAAGCAGTGTAGGAATTGGGAAACACATTAGCTTAGCCCTGGGGAAATGCATGTATATGCTACAGGCTGAAAGAGAGCTGAAGGCAGGAGAGATAATGAATTCACTGAACAGTTTATTTTTTTCAACTAAACCTCAGAAGTTATTTGGTGCTGTGAGAAAGGAACCCTTCCCACTGGTCCAGCTCATGGATTAAACTGGCCAACAGACCAGTTTGTTCTATGTGCAAACCTGTCTGTCATCCACTGCCTGGTACGTGCTTTGAAAGAGAACAAAAGGGCACTCAGAAAAATGGTTTAATAGTGTCTTATCTGTGCTTGTTGTCACACAGATGGGAACAACACAGGGAAAGTAAGGCACTGATAGTCTACATTATTTTTTAAAGACCGTTATGCTTGCAACACCAAGAACTTGATCATTAATTTTTAACAATGCACAGGAGTGGGAATCATACTAGTCATTCAAAGGGCCTAATAATACATGTCAGATTCAGTGCTGAAAACTGGTCATGGCCCTTCTTTTTATCTGTTGGGTGTCACTAAAGACAGAATTAAATGAGGAAAAAAATCCCACCAAAACTATCAACAAGAAACTTAAACCCCCACCTTCTGTGTGATTATGTAAGGTTCCAAGCTTGAATTTCTTAGGCAATTAATGTAGTTTCATAGTTACAGTATGTATTACTTGGCACCCCTCAGTCAGGGTTTCCTCTGTTATCATCAATTTTTACTGTATAAGATGTACAAGAAGTTGAGATTATACTGGTATGAATCTTTTTCATTTTTATCTGGCAATGCAGCAGCATCATGGTAAACAATTAAAGCCCTGTCATGGCCTGTTATGAAAAGGCCCATATTTAGGGAGCATTTATTCTGAACCAGAAGACAAATCCAATTTCAGGTCAGCTTGAGGCTTCCTGTAATTGTGGTGAAGCAGTACCCACAGTGAAGTGTTAAAGCATTTTTTTAAAACTCCTACTTGCATGTTTATTCTAAATATCTACACACACAGAAAAAAAAAAAGGAAAAAAAAGAGTATTATGTGCTAAAAAGATGTTTCCTCAATATGATTAAAAAGCAGTGGGTTCTGCCATTGGGCTCACACAACTTGATGGAGTCATATTTGAGGCAAATTAACTGACTAAGCTTTATAATACATGTTCTGCACAACATCAGTTTAGATATTTGGTGCTTTTTATAACTGCCTTTAAATTAATAAACCATCACCTCAAAGCAATAGATATTTATAAAGATTATGTGAGTTTTCAGGAAACCTGAAATAGTTCTGGCTTGATGTGCATTGAAATAGGTTTTTATTTTTAATAAACCCACAGGATTTTATGTAATACCTATGCAAGGTCTGTTAATGGAACAAATACCTTTTTGCTCTGTGGTTCATTCAGATTTATGTGGCTCTTTTCTGCCTTGTTTTACAAAATACTTTTTTTTACTTTGTGACTTTCCTTCCAATCTCTGTGTTACTAAGCACTATTTATTTCAAAGCTGTAAGCATTCAACAGTAAAGTAATTTGATTTGGTGAGGATATGTTTTCCTTTAATTTCATCATCAATTTCTGCTTGTGATAAAACACCAGCCCAGCATTTTCAGGAATAAAACTTTGCAGATATGTGGTGAAATTCTGGCTTAGAGAAATCAGGGCAAAAATCACTTTAAACCAGAAGAGAATTTAATCTATTGAGTTTCAGGGTGAGAACATCCACTGCCCAGGCATACCTAGTCATACCTAGTCGTACCTCAGATAGGTCACATAATTTTAGCAATTCCACAACAGCTGTGTGTGGAATTAAAGCATATAGCTTAAAAACAAGTCCAGTCTTGATGTAAAGACTTCACATGACAGAACCACATCCCTTGGTAAACTGTTCTAGTGGTCAGTTACTGTCATTGTTGAGTCGAGCTTCAGATTTAGATTACACACTGGGGAGAAATCCTTCCCTGGGAGGGTGGTGAGGCCCTGGCACAGGTTGGCCAGAGAAGCTGTGGCTGCCCCATCCCTGGGAGTGTCCAAGACCAGGCTGGACAGGGCTTGGAGCAACCTGGTCTAGTGGAAGGTGTCCCTGCCCATGGCGGGGGCATTGGAACTGGATGATCTTTAAGGTCCTTCCAACCCAAACAATTCTGTGATTTTATGATTTATTTTTCACCCACTGAATCCCAGTTTCCCTTTACCCAGTGGATTCAAGAGCAGTGCAGGAACAGACTCATGTTCCAGTGCATTAGTTTCCTTCCCCCTACTCCACAGGCATTGACTATTGCCCACTAGTGGTGGCAGGACGTGTTGTAAAAGATCTAGTTATGTCTCCTCTATAAGGTTGTGTGAGGTCTTAATCTCCCAGAGCCCTGTGCTATAGAATGCTATAGGTGCTCCAAGGTCGCAATTTCTTTTTTCACCAAGGAATTTTTCTCCTGTATTTTCACTAACTTCAGGTGGGCCTTAAACCACAGAAGTACGAAAGACTCTGTAGCTTTCTACCTCCTGTCGGGAGACCCCTGTGGTCCCTTTAAATTTTTTTCCCTTTAAAAATCTCTCTTTGAACCCTTAAAATCTTCACATATCGCTGCAATCCCCCTGTCCTACTTGAAGCAATTCTGGGTCTCCAGACCTAGCTTTTCAGGGAGGAAGGAAAAATTTAGTATTCCTGGCTTGTTTCAGCTGCAGTAAATGACCAGTTAAGATTTAGTGACCAGCTATTGCCACTGGTTTGACAATAACATAGCACAGCCATTATCAGCAGTATTTGGCACATTCTTGTATAGATGTATCCAAGACTGTAATAGGCCCATATTAACAGCCTCAGGAGACTGACCAGAATTCATTAATGTGTATCCAGAACACTCAATTCATCATGGTGGGGGCAGAAATGGGAATTTTCTCCCCTGTTCTATGACACATGGTTCGGTGAATATATCCGAGATCCTTCCAGAACAACAGCCATCCTAATTCTCTTGTAAAACCTGTCCCAGCTTTACATCTGCAGTGACTTGGAGATGTAAGTCCTACAGCCCTGTAAAAAAATTATGCTCTGCACTCTGCTTTGGAGGACGGAGTGTAAGAGTTTGGGAGAACTGGATTTGTTTTGACTTGAGAATGCAAGACCAACAAGAAATCAAAATGCTGTCTTCAACCGTCTGGTGAGAGACTATGGAGGTGACAGAGCCTCTTCCTGGGTAAGCACAGGAAAGAGATAAGGGACAGTATACAACAATTGAAATCCAGGAAATTTCAAATAAATAATAGGAAAAGCTTTTTCTCCATGACAGGTTGTCAAATATTTATCCTGTGGGATATTCAAAGCTTGTCTGGACAAGGGCATGAGCAGCATTTGGACTTGCTTTCTAGGCAGTTGGAGCAGACATCTTCACAAGTCCCTTACAAACTAAATTATTCTGTCATTCCATGAGAATCTTTTACTTAATTCATTTTCCTGTGTCATCACTTCTTGTGCATGGCCTTTCTGTACTCAAAGGTATCTACAACATTTTGAAAAAGGAAACACCTCTGTGGCTGCTGGTGGTGTGGAAAGTGTTGTGTGGGCAGCTCTTCTCTCCACCTTCAGATGCTCTAGTCCCAGATCCCAGTCCCCATGTCCATCTCACCTTCCGTAGCTCACCACATATTTATTTTGGGCTGACTGTTACTTAGAAATCTAAATGTGAAAGATAATCTATTTGTATTGCCCATTAACACATGATTTAGTGAATATGTATTAATCTATTAATGGCAAAGCAGCTTTATGGAATTTTGATTTTCCTCCAACTCTCTTGAAAGACTCCTAATTTTAACTTATTGAACCAGCCTTCTAATGAAGCAACCAGTAAAACAATTTTTTGACCTTTTCATTCTCTTGTTTAGCGTTGTGCCAAAACGCTTTGCAGAATATTTGAATCAAATAGAGAAGCTTGTATTAAGATTAATAGTTTACAGTTTCCAATACTCTAAGTGCCATTATGTTAACAAACACTGAAATGTTAATTACAAGAATACATTATGTGACACGGACCTTAAATACATATTTATTGAATAAAAATGTGGAATTTTTTTTCAGAATTATAAAGCCAGGGACAAAAAGAGTGGACAGTAAGCAACCACACACAAAAATAACAAGGCAAAATTTTTAAAACAATGATATATTTTAGGCACAAAAGAGATGAATATCATCACTTCGTCTGCCCTGCAGCTTAGGGGCCTTAAATTTCATCTACTGACTCTTGCACTGAACCAACAATTAGTTATTCAAATAAGACATAAATATATTAAAATAAGACAGTATTCTCTCTTCAAAGTCTATCAAAGCAGTATTTCAAAACTCCACATGATAGAAAATCAACCATATCTTTAGGTAAATTCTTCCAGCGGTTAATTATTTTCACAATAAGATTGTAGGGGATTGTTTTATGCTTGCATGTTTGTACTTCTCCAGCAAAACAATGAAGGGCTTGGCATAGGCACTCGTACCAAAATGGAAAATGAAATAATATTGTCTAACTACCTTTTACTGCACAGCCCCATCATTCAGGCTCTCACCTGGGAATGGGGGATGAAGGTTTAGTATTCTCACCTTGCTGAGAGAGCTCTGTTCATACAGAGAGGCATATTTTACTGTAGGGCATTCACAGCCCTTTCAGATTATGCCATTTATTAAGCCAATGTGAGAGAACAAGGGAAAATAACTCCATAAATTAGGGATTAGGAACCAGTCTAGAACGGCAGGATTTGAGACCTAATTTCCCTGAATATGTAGGCACCATGAAAGCCAGTGTAACACTGTCAGTGGGATAACTTCAGAGAAAGGCATAAGCACATATTGCAAGTTAACTGGGATACACTTGTGAGTAATGAGCGATGTGCGAATGAATCTCCACAGGTAGACAAGAAAATTGAATTCCCTGCCCTATCTCTTGTTCAAGTGCCTGAAACACTGGATTATTGACTAAAAAATGGTGGTGTTCCTTCCTTACATGTGTCCAGTTGGTGCCCCCAGAATGTAAACCAGGTCTAGATGGCAATTTCACTCAAATCTCGTTGGTTTCTTTTTGCAGGTGGTAAAAGCAAGAGCTGTTTTTCATCTTTCTCTGCTGGAATGTGGAAATTCTCAACATGAAGCTAAAATTTAGACCAGATTTGATAAAGAGTATTAAAAAGTCATGTAAAGTAGATAAAACTTTGATGATAACATGGCCTGGGAATGATTCTTTGCTGTATTATTAGGCAAGTGTGACATAGTGGATTTCAGTGTGACTCTATGGGTTGCTTTTTTTTTCTTTTCTGTCTCCCTGATTTAATTTTAGCACAGTCCATTCAATTTGAATTTCATAAAAGTACAAGACAAAAGCTTTCCTTGCCCAGTCTTGAAAGTGCAGATGTATTAACTGTTGCTGAATTGATACAGATCTCAAAGCTCACACACAAATCATAGTAATAATTTAAGAGAAGCCTTGTATAAATCTACTATATAGCTCTTATATATATATATGACAGAAAGAGAACAACACCACCTCTATTTTTCATGTATTTGTCTATTTTCAACATGTATTATAGCTATAAAACAGAGGACTGAGCAGCACCATTTCTATTTCCTAATCTCTCTTTTCTCATTAGCATGAATCTACGTTAGAAGTTCGATATATATTCTTGCATTTGAAAATAAAGTATGTTTCCAAGAGGATTCATATGTCCTATGGGACTAGAGGAATATTTCTTTAATGGACAGAAACAACAATAAGTAGTAAGAATAAATAACACAATCTGCTTTGCCTTCCTGTTCTGTAAGCTATTCCAAACTTAACAGAAGTATTCTGGAGTGAATAAGCTTCCAGCAGTGCAGTATGCATGGAATTCATAAACAACCAGGATTTCAAAGCTGTAGAGAAGTAAAGTAAAATATCTGTGATCGCAGAAGATGTGCCAGATACTGAAGGAACTCAAATTTTGACTTAGCATATATCGATGCACACACATACACACACAATCCTATCTCTATATATAGATGCATATGTGGATATGACATATATATTGTGAGGTCCAGCTGAATGTAATAAGACTGTTTACCTCCCTCACCCTAACCACTATACAGAACATGCTAATGGAAATTGTAGCTGTACTTTAGAATTCTGAAAGTGGTTGTTGGTTTGTTTTTTTTAAAAAAAAAAAAAAGAAATTACACTTGAGGGTTTTAGAGTATATTTTCAAGAGCCTTACTACACTTTTGAAAGAGGCCAATTATTTTTTCCACAATAAGATCCTGCTGTCATCAGTCAAAGGAAAAGATAGACAACAGGGCACAGATTACTGTACAATAAAAAAATAAAATGTAGACTTCATAAAAAGTAAAAGAAAATGCATACCTTCGTTTCCATGTAACAAAACACTTACAGCGTTCTCTCAGTACCAAATATACTACCAGTCATAATTCTTTTTTTTCCTCTGACCTTTTCACTAATATGTAGTGACATTATCATTTTGACACATCAGGATAGGATAATTAGAATATTAAGTGATTTTTGCAAACAATAACACTCTTAAATGAATTTAGCCAAAACAAGAGAGCTGTTTTCAGGACTGCAGTGACAGAGACTAACAAGGAAATATCTTACCATGAGTGCAGACCCAAACACAATGTTTTCACATAAAAGAAAGGCAATTCATTTCAATGGTTCTAAATTATTATACAGCCATGAGGGAAGTGGGAAAAATACAGGAATTTGTCCTGTTGAATCGTAAGGCTATTGGGTCTATCATATTATTTTCCTATCTGCTTGCATACCAGTGACTATATCCCTCTACACAGATGGAAGTGTATATGTGATGCATTGGCAAAACCCACAGTATAATAAGGACTTCCCCCAAAAAAGTTTGCACAAAAGCTTCAGTGAACTTTGGTCTTTGCACCCATTTTGGTTAAACTTCCAAGGTGAAGGATTTCACGTTATGGAGGACTGAGAAGTCCTATCATCTTCCAGAAGAAGGTGTTACCTATTGAAAAATCATAGAGAGCTTGAGTGAAATAGACCCTCTGGCTCGTATTTTGTCCTTGACTTTGCTTGGGCTTGGTGCAAAAAAGCACAGTGAGATGTAAGGACTTTACAATGGTGAAACCTCTGTAAAGCAAGTTGATATCAAAGCGGGGTTGACTTTCACTCCTATATAATTAATGATTGTAGAGTCACAGAATGCTTTGGCTTGGAAGGGACATTAAAGCTCATCTTGTTCCACTCCCTGTCACTAGCCCAAGTTTCTCCAAGTCCCATCCAACCCAGCCTTGGACACTTCTAGGGATGGGGCAGCCACAGCTTCTCTGCCCAACCTGTGCCAGGGCCTGTCCACCCTCCCAGGGAAGAATTTCTTCCTAATACCCAATCTAACCCTGCCCTGTCAGTTTGAAGCCATTTTCCCTTGTCTTATCGCTACAGTGAACAGGTGTTTGCAACAAGTGGAAACCACAAGTGGACTAATTTCCTTAACCTTTCACTTTCTTTGTTCTTGACATAGCATGCAGTGATCCAGGTTACTTAGTCCGCTCAGCTGACATCTGATTTGCATTTGGTAAAGTTTATTGTAAATAATTAATTCTGTGTAGACTCAATCAGACATATTTTATTTCAATATCAATATACTCTCAATTTTTTTCACAACATGGCTTCCCTATAAAATTTATACACAAAGGCTAAAATTAATATTATTAAAATTAAAAATACTTTATCTGATCAGTAAATTAAACCTAACTGCAACTCAATATATTCCTATCTGTTTAGTTGATAATATTTATACCTCACCAATGCCCCAATTAATTTATCTACAGATTCTCTTATTGTAGATTGCTGTGTGGATAAATCAATTCTTTTAAAAGTTAAACAGCACACAGCAACACTGTATTGTCATAAGAAAAAAGGTCTGATGGTCATTAGCTGCTACAACATTTAATATTTTTTAAAAAATAATGTTTCTTTCTTTTTATATTTAGTTCAGAACTTGTTGGTTGTTTCTTTTTTTTTTACATTTTGAAATAAGTGTTTAAATATTACTGAAACTGAGTTTCTCACTGCATTAAATATCCTAACAGTTATTTTATAATTTAAAAACTGTCATGATTTTAGTGAAAAAAAAATATGTCCAAAGAAAGGTTGTTTTTCATTCCCAAATTTTCAGTTGGTATTAACTGTCATTTACTTGTGAGTTAAACACACCTAAGCAATGTGAACCCTCAAATCTTTGCATGTGTTTCCCAGTCATGTCCATTTGACCTTTATATGTGGACTCTATGAAAAGATGGGTTGGTTTACTCAGCTGTGCATAATTTTCAGCAAAGCCTACTCTCTTTTCAGTTCTCTGTTGAATTTCTCCTTCTCATACTTTTCCATGATATGTGAAATATAAAAGACAAATGTTATAATGTCTCTCTTACAGAATAAGTACATATCTCAGTGACACCACAGAACTCCAAATACCTCCTTTCTATAAAGTACTTAATGATTCCCCTGTTGTGTGAGTTGAGACTGAAATGACCAATTTTTGGCTGTTTCTAGTGTCTCCCTTTACATAAGACTATGAAAACAAGTATCATCTTAGTGATAGACACACAATTTATATTTAGTGCAGAGACCTATGGAAAGAAAAATAAAGTTTTTAAAACTCCTGGAAAAACTTACCCTGCTGGTCCATCATCCTGAAATGCTGAAGAGCTGAATTATTTGATCCGGTGTCACTTGCATCAGTGTTGAATGGAAACCTTTTCATCTTGTCCTGAGTTTCAGAGCGGGCACATGGTTTTCCACACGAGCTGCCTCATAAATAAGGGATCTCATTTATCAAAATCTCTCGGACATGTCACACAGTCTGCCTCCTGTTGTTGAAACATTCCATACCATGGTGTTTACAGAGAACATCAGCATTCATTGGGCAGTTTGGGGTATGTCATTCATAAAGGCAGCCAGAATTTACTGTTCTGGTACTGCTTTGTTTTTCCAGAGGAGAGTTTTATCTTTCTTGTTATTTGACACAACCACTGAAGAACCTCCAAAGAGGTTCATAACACTCTTCTTTTTCATTCAAGGACAATGCAGTGAGTGCTTTCCCCTTCCCACAAACTGAGGGAGGACTGCAGTCTGTAATCATTGCCCAAACAAAACAGCCTGGGCATTATTGATCACGCTCTTGGAGCACAGAAATAACCACTGCTAGGGCACAGGAAAATTGTCTTTGCTGGTCTTATTCAGCACCATATTACAACACGATTGCACCAAAAAGTCCTGCCCTTGCCTTTCTCACCTGACTGAAATGCTTGGCAGTTTTAGGCAATTTTGACTAATGCCTTAGAAAGTAGTCATTTGATTCCTTTATTTCATAGGCTTTTTGCATTCTCAGGTTATTAGAAATCTCTCCAAGTCTGTTTTGCTTTCTGAGAGAGCACAAGTCTGATGACGGGCAGCTGAGGGAGATGTTAGCCTGGAGAAATAGGAGGCTCAGGGGAGACCTTATCTCCCTTTACATCTACGAGACAGGAGGTTGTAGCCAGGTCAAGACTGGTCTCTTCTCCCAGGTAACAAGTGATAGGACAAGAGGAAACAACTTCAAATTGCTCCAGGAGAGGTTTACATTGGTTATTAGGGAAAAATTCTTCCCAGCAAGGGTTGTCAAGCCCTGGAACAGGCTGCCCAGGGAAGCAGTGGAGTCACCATGTGTCTATGTGAATAGAGGTGGCAAAAGGCTGCCCTTTTCACCAACAGTGCTCAGCAGCAAAGGGCAAACTGGGTGTTTCTGAGTTAAGGTGGGAAAGCTGCACAAAACCTAAAGGCTTCATAAAGCTGCAGGAAATGGCTTGACCGAAATGCCTGAGAGATGAGGCAGAAACCCTTCAGCAAATTGGAAACTGTGAGTCATTAACGATGCATATTGTTCAATTTACAAATTAAATTAATTGTGTTAAAAGTTCATGCTTGTGAGTCAAGTAATTTTTCAGAGTACGCACATATTTCGAACCATTAAGGAATTTCTGTGGATGGAAAGTGAGCTGCTTTTGATGATTATGTCTCTTTCCTAAGAACCCTAAATTAATTTTTCAAAATGTCAGGCAAATTACCCGTGTGTGCATTTCTAAGGCACAAAACCCTTTTAAGGATGTTATTTCTTCATCTGGTAAGACGCACTATGCCTGAACATACACCACACGGTACAGCAGCTGGCCTTTTAAGCATTAAAAGCTTCTCAAACTTCTCAGAGGATAAAGTCGTTATGAGGTGTATTTTAAAATTAATCCAATAAATTAAGCAACAGCTTATTCAATTCAATTTACATTTATGGGTGTTTTTTTCTAGTCTGCAGCTATGAAAGAAAAAAAGAAAGCACTACTTTTATTCCCTGCTCATTAACTACTACACTGCGAGTGCCTAGATGGCAAGTAACTTACTCTCTTACCAGATTTATTTGTTTCTAGGCATTAATTTGTTGGAGAGCCTTTTATTATTTTTTAATAGCTATTAATTTTTATTTTTTTTGCAGACTAGTACAGAGGGAATATATTCTTTGAACATTTTATTACTTTACTTATGTATTTACATTTTCTGCGTGCACAAAATAAAACACAACGAAATGAAAACCAATAAAAGATCTTGCTTGAGAGAAATGCATATTGGTGTGTTCTTTCCTTGCATTACATTTCGCTCTGCAGTCCTGTTTCATTTAGGTAATCCCATGATTTCAGTTTAGAAGACAGATTTTCCTCTGGACAGATCTGTATCTGGACGTATTTGAATCTGGACAGATTCAGACGATGAAGAAAGCTTTTTCCTCCAAGTTCATCACCTTATTTCTGCTTCTGCCAGAGGAATCTGTGAAATTTCTTTCACTAAAAGTAGTCAGAACAAAAGTCAGCTTTAAACTGGGGGAGTTTGCAGTTGTGTGAGTGAGTGGCAGACACCCAGGGAGAGGCAGGAAAATTTCTCACCGAGGTACAGCACTAAGTTCACCCCAGCTGGTGTTTCTTTTTAATTCCCAAATTTCTCTGTGGAAATGCTCTGGTACAGAATTTAAAATCTGGTTTTACTCTAACCTGATGCTGGTGGTTCCTTGCTCTTCCCTGGCCCTATAAGTAGGAGACAAAGTGTAGGTTTTGAGAAGTAACAGGAGCGACATCAACTTTCCACAATAAAAATATAAGAGATACTCCAAGTATCCTGATATGAAGAGTCCTAAAGCAATTGCCAGAGGGGCAAGGTGGAACAAGAAGGACGTTTATGATGAATTTTAAACGCAGTGAGGATGAATTGCCTTTGGAACCATTTAAAACCTTTACAAATGTGGACACTTCCATGAAGTTAGTCAAGTTTCCTGAGCCTCCAGAAAACCCTCTGGCTGTGATGCGCAATATTCATAGGCCCGCTGGCAGTGATGGTGAGCAAAAACTGCCCTGAAAGAAGCACTTTAATGCCTCTCAGTGTCTTAATTTTCTTTAACTAAAGAGCTCCCTGACTGCCCTGTGACTACGAGCAGCACTGGCCCACAAGCCATGAGATGAAAACACCCAATCCCTCGTTCCAAAACGGGCATTTTTCTCCATGTGCTAAGGGACTGTCATTCCAAACCAAATATTTCTGTTTCGCAGGAGTGACTCACAGCCTACTGGAAGGCTATAAATATTCATTCCAAAAATGCCAGAATATGTCTGTCTCACCAGCCTGCTTCAGAATAAAAGGGTACTGCTTGTATTGAAGGATAGAGCCCAGGATAGCAATAATGAAAGCTCCTCTCCTGTTTACTTGGGAACGGATCTGAGCAGCCACTACTGCCATGCCATTCTGACATGGAAATGTAAAACTGAGATGATTCACCTTAAACACATCTTGGGAATCTTTCATGTAAAAAAATCACACTACCATGCGCTGGAATATAGTGGTATTAGCTGTCACTGCTTGAGTTGGGTGCTGGGGTACTATTTTTGATACAGTATGGCAAGAAAAAAGACAAATGCTGAGTTAATAATCAGTTCCAAGATTAAACACACTTCTTTCTTAGCTTCACACTGGATGGAACAGTCACGTTTTATAAATTCCTACTGTCTAGAACTGAGGAGGTGTGGATTTTATTTTTTTTTATTTTCACCCATGTCTGTTGTGAGCAACTTAAGGAGAAGACAAAACCGTATATTTTTTCTATTCTATTTCAAGAAATAACTGATTCATTCAAAAGGCAACATCTAAGGGTAGATTTTAACTACTTCAAAAATTGAAATAATAATTACAATGTTTAGCTTGGTGTATGCATTCTGGGTGTTTTGTGCTTTTAATGCATCCACCAGTATATTTTTACAAGTGTTCTTACAGATGTTAATTCTTTCCCCATAAATTACTCTTACATTGATATTGATTAGTAGCAATTGGGTTACCCTATGCAAGCAGCACACAGATTGCTGCCATGCAAATAAATCACCTCTCCTCCATGGGATAATAATAATAAATTAAGATAAATTTCTACAGGGTAGTGCATGGCTGTTGGTGATCCCAAGCTTTACTGGTATCATTGGGAGAGAAGAAAAGCAGAAGAGAGTCTGGATTTGTGGCACCTCACTGGAGTTCCCTACTCTGCCGCATATTTCCTGGATGGCCTTGGAAGGTCATTAAACATCTTTGGTCTCACCTGTACAGTGTAGTGGGAGAAGCCTTGGCCAGCTGTGCTCAAACAGCTCATACAGCCATCTCCTGTCTCATCAATATTACCTGGAGTGTTTTTCTTGTTGCTCCACACATCTGTTTTCTCAGGATGAGGATGAAATATTCAGAAATCAGGATTTGAGAGCCTACCTGATAATGAAACATTGAACATACCTATACAAAGAAAAGTATTGTGGTGGTTCAGTGATAAGTAAGTTGAATTAAAATGCTTAGTGGCACCTGAGGTGTCCTGCTGTCCTGCCTGATCTGCAGCTGCCGCTCCAGAGAGAGAGATGTATCCTGCCAGCTCACACCAGTCACACCAGGCTCCTCTTGGAAACCTCCCATTTCCTATAAAGCCTTCAGTGACCCTACCAGCCACTAAGTGGGCAATGGAATTTAACCCTAACATTTCTCTTTTAACTTCAGGAACTTAAGTCAGTTGCTGAGAATAGTCCTTTAAAAAGCCAGTGTCATAATTGCCAACTGCACTCAGACATAGGATAACCTAATTGGAATCAAACATCTCGTTAGGCAACTGAGTTGCCTGACAGCTTCATAAAATTTAGTAGCAGGATTCATCTTGCTGTTTTAAATGCCTGACTACAGGGATCTCTGTGTGGGAGCAGTGTGTGGGTTGGGTGATTACTACTCGCAGCATATCCTGGTAGTACCCTCAGAGGGGGTTAGAGAGCTCTGCGGATCACCCTGAGGTAGAGTCCTCCATTCATTCAGTCAGATGAATTTCTCTCTACAAGTCAGTGGTTAAATCAATCAGGGGCTTGATAATATTGCACAAACATCAGCTTCTACAATCATGTAAGGTTTCCTAGGGTTTCTGAGGTGTTTTCTCAGGGTGATAGATGTGATAGGAAAGGTGTTTAATGAAAACAACTTCTCTGCCTTCATAAATAGCATTCTGTTGGAGCCCTGGTGAAGAAGAAAAATGGAATTTTTATTTCTTCCTTATACTTTCATCCACATGGGTGGGTATATGGAAACAGTAGCTCTCAAAGTTGATGGGACCAGAATTTAGCTCTGATGGCTTCAGCTACAAATCTACTTTATACCAAGTAAACCTGGAAAAACATAATAGTCAAAAAATGTGAAACTCAGTGAAACTGAAAGAGACTAAAACACACCTAACGTTTAGAATTTTTAGTACTATACTGTAGGTACTGGTAACACCTGGGTACAATGCAAAGGGCTACAGGTAAATGTGTATGGACAGGCAAAAAAAAAGCAGGGTTACAGACAGATCCCTGCTCCCCCCAGAGCTCCCTGTGCTGCAGGGGCACAGCTGGCTCCCCAGGGGCTGCACCAGGGGCTGCAGGGGACCCTCAGCTCGGGCACCTGGAGCTCCTCCTGCCCCTCCTGCTCTGCCCTGGGGGCTGCAGGGCTGCTCCTCTCACACCTTCTCACTCCTCCCTCCACCTGCAGTTGTGCAGCAGTTTTCTTCCCCTTTTAAATATGTTATCGGTGACAGGTTTGGCCTGGGGCAGCAGCAAGTCCATTCTGGAGTGGCTGGAATTGGCTCCACGGACACAGAGAAGGTTCCAGCAGCTTCTCCCAGAAGCCACCGCTGTCGCTTTCCTGCCACCAAACCTTTGCCACGTGAACCCACTGCACCCATTCTCGTCCACATGCTCAAAACAAACATGCTGTGTGTCTCAGCTGCAAAAGCTGCTACTGCTTTCAGAGCAGACAGTTCAGTAGCCCCTCACAAGTCCTTCTTCTGCTGATCTGCTCCACTGCACAAAATCCAACTTCTCCTAAAGAAGAAATTGTGAAGGTGGGGAGATTCTGGCACAGGTTGCCCAGAGAAGCTGTGGCTGCCCTTGGATCCCTGGAAGTGTCCAAGGCCAGGTTGGATTGGGCTTGGAGCAACCTGGGCTGGTGGAAGGTGTCCCTGCCCATGGCAGGGGGTTGGAATGAAATCATATTTAAGGTCCTTTCCCACCCAAACCATTCTATGATTCTGTGATTCTGTGGTGTTACTGCCCAGTTCCCCACTGTCCCTGCAAATTCTAGTGATAGAAACTTAACCAGAAACGCTTTCACCAATTACTGCAAAAACTAGACACCATCCAAATTAATTTCCCTTGTCATTTGATCAGTGTTTTGCTTGAGGAAACAGTTTTCATAGAATTTCTTTTTGAAATGCTGTTCAAAGCATCATGTCACAGAACTGTGTGAGATGTCATCCCACAGTATTTTGTCTTCGCCTGTGATAAGGTACATTTCCAACTGCTGCATCATATCCCTGTGTGGGGTATATTTTACAGCATTTTATCACACCGTCAACATAAGCACTTTATGGTCATTTATGTAGACATTTCATCCAATACAAAGCTTAGTCTTTCAGCAGCAGGCAAACTCTTCGGGGGAAATATTTCAGAGTGAAAGCTTCAACACATGTGAAAGTACAGAAATACAGCAGAACACAAATGAGGAAGGAATCTGAGAACACCACTCACCTCTCAGCTGCTGACAGCATTTATTTCACACATTTGTCTCCAGAAAAGATGAAATACAATAAAATTCCTTGGCTGTTTTTACAGCATGGAATCTTATAATCATTAAGACTGGAAAAGTCTTCCAAGACCATCAAATAGAGGAGATATATCCTGGTAGAATCTCATAAGGGACCATATTGGTAACTGGCAACCAAAGTAACTTTTAGTCATCTCTCCAGATTCCTAAAAAAACCCCACAGTAGTCTATTTCTTTGGTCCCACAGAGCAGGGATTTGCTCTGTCACCATAAGAAAGGTCTAGAAAGCTTTACTTTTCTCCTGCAAGTCCCAGCTACCATCACCCCAGAAGGCCAATTTAACTTGCAGTATGTAAATCATCTTCCCAGCTCCTTTCCGACCAATTCCTGGTTAAAAAAAAATACACTATAAAAGAGGCACTTCAAAATCAATGGAGAAAAATATTCACATTTTTATTCCTTGATTTTCTTGGTAATGTTTCACATCTGAAGCACATCTTTAGGCAGCATCTGACAACAGAGCTGCTGAGGACTCTGATGTGGGAAGGACACAGTTTGTCTTCTGGAAGTCTATCCACAGGTGTCTGCTCTTCCTCCCTGGACACAGCCCAGGCCAGCAACACAAGCAGGTAAGCAAGCTTAGAAATCATACTCAGCCTCTCGATTTAATCTTTCTACTGCAAGAGGGTAAGAAAGAGGGAGAGCAAATTTTGACCGAGGCAGAGAGTGGTAAGGCAAGGGGGAATAGTTTTATACCAAAAGATTAGAGATTTAGATTAGATGTTAGGAAGACAGTCTTCACTCAGAGGGTGGGCAGCCCTGGCACAGGTTGCCCAGAGCAGCTGTGGCTGCCCCTGGATCCCTGGAAGTGTCCAAGGCCAGGCTGGACGGGGCTTGGAGCAACCTGGGCTAGTGGAAGGTGTCCCTGCTCATGGCAGGGGTGTGGAATGGGATGATCTTTAAGATTCCTTCAAATGCATACAATTCAATGATTCTATGATAAAGACACAATGAGAAAGAGAGAGTAAATTACATTAAATATTTGTATTCATACTGAAACATGATCAGTTATATTTTTTTAAGCACTTCAAATAAGGTGTCTCATACAGGTATATTTCCAAACACAGAAGTGAGCTTCCACAGAGTAAAAAAAAAAAAAAAAAAAAAAAAAAATTAAAAGTAATTATGAAATAGTTCATGAAACACTCTGGAAATGTCTTAAAATTTGATGGTATATTACATAAAGATTAAAGAAAGTATTCCAGCCATAAGTTTAATAAAATATAAGATTAAGATCACAAAAATGGTTCCCATGAAATTATCTTGAAATACATCATGAATTATTTCACTATATTGCATAGAATATTAATGATATTTTATTCCTCAGACATTATAATTTTCATGACGTTCCATAGAAATATTATCAAAATGTCAAACAAAGCATAAAGAAGTAATCACAGCCACAAGGAAAAAAAGAAAAAGAGACATGAAAGACACATTTCCAGATATAAAAAAATGTCCTTTAAGAGTACACTTCTTAAACTCATATATAAATTTTAAACTTGGTTTTTCAAAGGGCTTTTGAAAACACTTCTCTTCAAAAGAAACATGTTGTCATGGGATGAAAAGAAAAGCTGTCCCGTGGATTAACTACTGATTAATGAATAGGGGAAAGAGTAGGAAATAATGACAGTTTTTACAGTGGAGGGATGTTGCCAACATAATCCCAAAGGATCTGTGCTAAGACCTGTGTCTTTCAGCGTGTTCACAGGTAATCTAGAAAAGATACAGATTGTGAGCTGAGAAATGATTCTGACTCAGCCAAAGGACTAAAGAGAGAGTTGACAGGAAGAATGGAGGAAGAAGGTCACTGGTTTGAGTGACGGGAAAATAAAAAATGAAATTAGATGTTGATAAAATAAAATTATTGGGGGGGAGAGGGAACAGCTCAAAATATGTAAATTTGAGTAATTAATACTCAATGCCGATATCTTAGAATCGTTTTATATAACTCTTAGAAAATATTAATATGCAGAAGCAAGCAAAGAAACCAAAACAACAAGGGATTATTGGGAAAGCAAACACCATCAAGGCACTGTGCAGTTTCTTGGAGTGGTCACATCTTAAATACTACCTCTCCTTACATCAAAAACCATGAAGGAAAATTGAAAAAAGGTGTTAAAAAGAAAGAAGTAAATGGCCAAATGCAGACAGGCAAACAGCAGAGTCCATGTCAGAGATCATTATGACTTGGAAATGGAGCAATGGAAAGAGGGATCCTACAAATGTAGTATTTCCATGTTGGTCCATTAACTAAATTGTATCCATCAGGTAAGGCTAAAACTTAGCTGAAAATAAGGACAAACTCCTTTGCAAATTGATACTCAGGAATTTCCCCACTCTTCTGCCTCAGTGACCTCATCACTGATTCTCTCGATTATTCTCATTTTTGCAGTTGTTAAACCGCTATCACCAGAGAAAATTTCTACATCACTTCCATGGTCACATTTGTTATTGTTTCATTTTTACCTGGGGGAGGAAAAAACCAAACAGCTTTTAAGTGTTCAATACAAGCTATAGATCCAACGTCTGGTCTTTATGGAGTGAGTTTGCAGAGCTATAACTTCTGCCCTCCACAGCATTCACACAACATTATAAAAATAAAATATTGCAAAAAATCTCTGCACATCACTGTGTGGAGTTCTCTGAACCTGAAGAGGGCAAAAGAAAGCTCAGCTCAGCTGATGCAAAGCGAGGCTCAAGGCTACAATTATTTAAACAGTGATGCCTGCTGGCCATGCCTTCAGCTGCTTCCCTTCCTTGCAGCGGGTAAACTCGCAAAGGACTGGTGTACCAGGCACAAAAATGTGCCTTTTTGTTCCAAATGCAGTTGCAGTTTTGTAAGTGATGAAAGGGTGAGTTCGTTTGGAAATCCTGCAAACACAGCAGAACATTTAATCGTTATTAGAAGCAAACCTGAAAGTGATGTTTTGGTCTTTCAGATGACTCTGCTGTGAACTGGGCCTTTTTTGGTAGATTTTCCTGTGTGGTGAGACTGACCACCCTTCAGTCATCTTTGAGGAGTTTCTGTGGGCTCGCTCTAGTATGTCCATGTCTCTCTGGTATTGGGAAACTCAGAGATTGACACAGCAGTCCAGGTGAGTAGAGTGGAAGAATCCCCTTCCATCATCTGATGGGAAAGGTAAGGTGAATGTCTCCACTTTTTAAAAGGCTTTGTGTTATTTATCAGGATTCTTATGAATATAGAATTTATAAATGGTTCTGGATCATTACCTAGGTGCACATCAGCAACAAAAAGCACTGTTTTCTTCAAAAGAAGGCTTCTTGTCAAATGTCAATGCTGCCAAGAAACAGGTCAGCACCCAGATCTGAGAATCTATTCTGAAGTGTTTTTTTAATTTGTTACTTCCTCTTCCCCATTCCCTTCTCAGTGAGTCTAACATATTTTTGAAAAGGGTATACTTTCAGAAATTCAAAAGCACAGTTTTCCTTCTTTGGGAGGAGTGGAAGGAAGATAAATAGCACAGTACTATATGAGACAATGGAAACAGTATTAAACAGAGCAGCAGAGTAAGAGTCAACAGGGGAACATATTTGATTTACAAACCTCAATCAAAATGAGTGCTGGCACACAGAAACTAAAGGCTGGGAATCTCATGCTCTTCATATGCTGTCATCTGTACTTATTTTGGGTTCTGGTGGCACACAGGATTCTCATTGTGGAATATGTAAACCCTTAATGTATGTAAAATAACTTTGATGATAAAGTCCATAAATTTTCTTTACTGTGATGACTTCTATAATTAGTCAGTGACTCAATGGTTATTGTGAGACAAAGGGCAGATAATTCTAAATGTTCATAAAATTTGAAGATAAAGAAGGTAAATGTGCTATCATGTTCATCTAGACTGACCTTTCTGTGTTGACTGAATCATTTCTCCCAGTGACAGAATCGTGGAATGACTCCAAAGACTCGAGGTTAAATGAGAACTTCTATAGAATGATACTCTGTACCATAAAAATTATCTCAAAGTCCTGGATTCATTCTTTTTGTCTGTCAAAAAGCCATCTTGTATAAGCCACAGAAATAAGGACTCCCTCTTACAATCAGTGAAATTCAGTCACTTGAAAACAGCTGTCTAGGCGAGACGGAAGAAATCGTCCCAGAAGTATATATTTTTCAAGAAAAAAAATAATTTTCTGAATTCTAAAATTAGGGGAAGTGTATCCTTGAAAAAATAGATTTTTAAAAATGGATTTTTAAAAATTAATTTTTGAGTTTTGTCCTCTGTGTCCATGTAAGGTAATTGGCTATCCCTTTCCAGTGGCTGAAAGAGGATAATAAATTCCCAAGTGTATTGCTCCCTAGGATAGGCTGGATGAAAAGGTTCTCCAGGATAATGTGCTATTCAAAACCAACCCACAATCATTTGCAGACTCAACACTGTTGCACTCCAAAACTGATCACCACATATCCTCACCCAGCAGATGATACCACATCTGTGTGAGGGAAAATAATCAATCTATGAGGTTAAAAATTCAGTAAGCAAAGAACTGCCTAACAAATGCACTCAGCCAGCTGAGCAATAAAAGCTACAAGTCAAGAAGCACCCACAGAACAGTTTGGGTTTGCTCGAATAACTAAGAGAATGCAACTCCAGGATGGCAGGAAAGGGACACCAGCATCTGCAATCACTCTGGCACAGGCTGGCTATCAGGATGAAGCTGTCATATGACAGAGAAACATTTTTAACTACTAAAAATTGTATTTATATTTATATAGAGCTAGACCAAAATCCCTGATTCTTTTGCTAAATACATGTTCTGCTTAAGTGAGTCTTCAAGCTGAATACGTAACATGAGATGTCTTAAATTTTAGGAGTTGTAGGGTAATGCATCAAGAGTTACAGGGCAATGTGCACAGATGCTTTAATAAACCCCAAACCGTATCTGGAGGCATTTCTTCCATTTGTACTTCAGGCTGGAATATTTTTCTTTTTTTTTTTTTTCTTAATGTGCTAAACTTAAATAGTAATAAAAATGTTAAAGAAGCCTAAACTGAAAAGTGGGTTTGTGTATAATCATTCCGCTGAGCACCTGTGACCCGTTGAGTTTAACTGGGTTACAGCTGGTACTGCATCCCTGCTTGGAGGGAGGGAGAAATGTATGTAAGGAGGTGTTCATGGTCTTATTTGCCATGTATTTACAGTGCAATGCCTTGGCCTCTTCTAGCCATGCCCTCTCTTCCCATCTCCCACTTTCAGAGCAGCATATTAGACCAGCCTGGACAGCAGAATAAGGCACTTGGAGCAACCTGGTCTAGTGGAGGGTGTCCCTGCCCATGCCAGAGGGGTGGGAACGAGATTGCCTTTAAGGTTTCTCCCAACCCAAAATATCCTATTATTCTGTGATTTTATGTCTCTTCTGTTCCCTGGGACTGGACAATATGTATGAGTTCAGGTCATACAATCCTGTTCTGGGCTCCTCAGTAGAAGAAAGACAGGGGGCTACTGGACAGGGTCCAGTGGAGGCAGCAAAGATGCTTAAGGGACTGGAGCATCCCTCTTATGAGGAGAGATTGCAAGAGCTGGGCCTGTTTAGTCCAGAGAAGAAAAGACTCTGAGGAGATCTCATTAATGCACATAAATATCTCAAAGGTGGGTGCCAAGATGGTGCCAGATGTTTTCAGTGGTGCCCTGTGACAGGACAATAGGTCAATAGCCATAAATTAAAATATGAGAAGTTTCACCTCAACCTCCTCGAGATGAGGAGGAACATCTTTACACTAAAGGTGGCAGAGCCCTGGAGCAGCTGTCCAGGGAGGGAATGGAGTCTCCCTCACTGGAGACATTCCATGCCCACCTGCTCACATTCCTGTGTCACCTGCTCCAGGTAACCCTGTCTGGGCAGGAGGGTTGGACTGGATGATCTCCAGAGGTTCCTTCCCTCCCTTCCGTGAATCAGCACGTGGCAGGGAATGAGCAGAACTTCAAAGCCTGCCTGAGTGCCCCCTTTTAGAGACACTTGCTGAGAGCAGCCCTATCACACTTACTATCTTCAAATATCTTCCTTAACTAGGGATTTTCCTGGGCATGAAAATGGTTTTTATGTGTTTCTATATGCACAGCTCTCCAGATCTATAGCAGATGATGGTCCTGTGGAAATTCAGTTCAAGAGCAGATTAATTTATTAATGTAGTTCTGAAACTGGTATGTTCAACACCCATTCAGAGTTTACTTAATTTTGCAAGTAATTCTATATATAAAATTAGCACTAGAATAATTGTGTGCAAAAAAGTCAGTAAGAAAGGATGATCCTGAAAGGATGCTGAGAGGATACACCTTATTGTAACCATCCATCAGAACTTTCAAAAGCCAAATCCATCCAGTTCCTTGACAGAAAATCTGAGCAACAGTATGATGAAATAAGAGCCACTGGATTGCAGCAGAGATGTGCAAATTATCTCACCATTTAAATCCTTGTATTCATAACCATGAGAGATTTCCAAACGAGCTGATTGCCAATTATGCCACGACACAGAGAGAAGGACTTTGTGAAATAGGCAGGCCCTGTGAGACAGCCAGGCAGAAAGCTGACATGCAGTCTGCTGTAGTTTCAGTTTCTGAAATCATCTGAGCTCTGAGCCATTGTATGCAGAACATGTTACAGAGCAGTGTCTTTCAAGTACAAGAACATTGTCACAATCTGCCCGTTTTAAAAAGAAAAATAGAACGCTCCTCTGGCAACCAGATGAACATCTAACATAGATGGAATTTCAATACATGTGGGAGATAATACTTGCTCCTATTTTTGTTCAGAAATAGATTAAATCCTCACTTTGCCTTTGATTGTTCCTTCTGATTTGCTGTGTTATTTCCACTTTCTCTAAAATTTTAACTGCCATTCAATTCAGTTTCCACCATGTGCTAAGATGAAATAGGCATAGAACATGTTCTGATTATATTCTCGAGCTTAATCATCATGTGTCAAAATTATCCATTTGTAGACTTTATATCATTTAACCAGGAGCTTGATCTTGACAGATCTGGAAAAAGCCAATATAGGGACAGTTGGCTGAGTCTTAAACCATGACTATTCGTGAAAATTCACTTATCCAAATGAAAATCTAGCACCTTAGGAGACAGAGTCATTGGAAAACACATCCTTTTTGAAGAGTGAAGAAAAGCAAATAGCTACAAAATAGTTAGGAGGTATTTTTATATCTTAAAACTGCAAACCTTGAGTTTGAAACATTTTCATTGAGTGCAATGCACTCTGCATCTTTGTACATGATGACAGCTCAGCTGAGTTCTACCCCTTCTCCACATAGCATTGTATTCCATGAACAAATAAAAATCACATTCAGTTTATTGAATAGAATGACAGAGTTTTTATTTATTTTGTCAGGAAGAGGGGGAAAAAAAAGGCGGCTTTGCATTTGATAGTAGAGGCAGCTTAGAGAAAGAAATTAGACTACACTTCAGACAACTAATTTAAGACAGGTGAATATGACCCTTGCTGGAGCATCTCATGCCTTTTTAATAAAGGATACCAGTTTCACTTGCTTGCACAGCTCTAGCTTTAAGTGACCTTGTGATGAAAACATCTCCTTATGCTCTTCTTTTCTTACAAAATGCAGGACACATTCATGACATTTCTTCACACTCAAAGGAATTGAATTGAACTTTATCCCAATGGAAAGGGGCTTAGGTATTACTGGAATAGATTAGTGCAAAGCAGGGACTACTTGAAGGGGAAAACACATCATTTACAAAGAAAATAACAGATAGTGACATTAATTGCTAAGCTCTGTTCTGCCTATTAAAAGTTGAATGAGGCAGCTTGACAGATGATTTTATAATGATACACATGGGATTTTTTGGTGGTGGTTTTATTTCTAATATACTCACAATCTGGTTGGCCTCATTTGGTTTGAACAAGCCAAGTGTACCCAGTCAGATAACTGGGCCCACCACCACCACATTTTATCATCTGCCAATACCCAACAGTTCCAAAGAACATAAAAATCAGTGTTAGCAGTGATGTAACAGTCAGCCCAGTCACATGAAGGCAAAATAGTTCCTACCTCCTGTGACTGGAGCATGAGACACATTCTTTTCTCTTGTCCTGTGCTTTGAATACAAGGTCTTTACAGGCATGGTTAATTGAGTATGATAGGAAAGGATTGTATTTAATCACCAATGGGACCTTTCTCAGCCCCATGTTCCCTCTTTGGTGGTACACAGGGCAGTTGTCTTCTTTATTTTATGGAGCTTCTGAGAAATAGCAAATGTTAGTATTATGTACATAAGGAGACTTTTCCTCTGCCAAGTCATCAACAGTATGAAAAAGACAGATGTCAAGGAGGGGAGAGCATGCAGGGTAACTAATGTAAAAATTCTAGTTTTAGGAGGATTATAATGATTTACTAAAGTCTCTGTGCTCAAGGTTTCTATCAGGCCTTGACCAAAACCCCATTGTGATCAATTGTAGGAAGCAGAAAAACTGGACTTGAAATAGTAACCTTGACTTTAAAATGGTAAGAGCTCCCACTGAAGGGAGCTCCCATCAGCCTAATGCACAGTTTGCATCACTCTTCATCAGAAGCAAATAGAAAGATTTTAATGAAAAGCTTGCATTTAAAATACCATGAAAGACTCAAAGGGGGGGGAAAAAAAGCAAACAGAGGACAAACACATAGGAAGAGTGTATTTAAAATAACAAACCCAAAGGATTCTCTGTAAGGATGCTACTAAATTATTTAGGTAATAAAAGAGCCCTGACAGTCACAGTGTCTTATGAAGCTATTTTGGTATTAAAATATGGCAACACAAATGTTGTTTCTCAGGAAGAGTTTTTAAATAATGATATGAGGAGGTGTTTGCTACGTATTTTATTTCCTGTCTAAAGTGTTTTTAAAGATATGGTTTTTCAATCTAATGGGTTGTGGTAGAGTGGAGGAAAACAATTATTCTAGAACTGAGCTTGTCAAATATCTATATTTGTTCACATTTTTCCCTTTATTTTGTGCTACAGAATCATGCAGGATCACAGAATGAGTCAGGTTGGAAGGGATCACAGTGGGTCATCACGTTCAACATCCCTGCTCAAGCAGAATCATCTTAAATCCAATTGTTATCCTTGTGTAAATCAGTCTCACACTGCAGAAACATGAAGCTTAAAATGATCCCATAGCCAAATTAATTTTGGGGCTGATCCATTTGCCTATGCTCCTGTCTCCCCAAAACAAGACGTGACCTCCACAGAGGAAGGATTATACATCAAGAATTTCTTCAGGCTGCAGTTCATTTATTTAGAAACTAAATAAGCAAACCAAAACAGCACAAAAGAAAGCTTAACCTTGGACTACAAGAGGGATCTCAATGTTTTCCACCACGTATCCAACTTCTTGTCTGCACAGCCTGAACAATCACAGACCCAGAGGCCCCTCTTTCTGGGTGTCCTACAGCTGTGTTCTCTCAGCTTAAATATGTGGATCTAAATAACAGATACTGACAAAATTTATCAAAAAGTTGAGTCTACCCATGTGGAGAAAAATAACTTCATCGGAGTTCCTGTCTTGCATGTACATTCAGTGCAGAATCTTCAAAAACAGGTGCAATGAAATTGTTCTTGGATAAAAGACACTACTCAAAATTTATACTGCCCAGGTTTTCCTCCTGCAGTGTTTCTGATCCCAGTGAAATTATCAAGACAGAGATTATACCTGAAGGTCACTCCTATGCACACAATCCTACATGACACTGAACTAACGAAACGTGCAAATTTGCCTCAGCGCCACCACACAGAAAGGATTCACCAAGACAACAATAATGTGAATTCAGTTTGACTGTCTCATCCCCAGCAAGTTCACAAGTGCAATCCCTCAGAAAAAGTGTGCTCTGCTTCCCTCAGAGAGATATATCCCAGCAGGAAGTCCTGATGTATTTCTGCCCATTTGTCCCTCGGTTTCATCTTCCCAGTGCCAGTTCCCCATAGTCCTTTGTGTCTGAGCCATTCCTCACAAAAACCTCCGCATGAACACTACTGCATAACGAAGTGGAGGGAGAAATCCAGACGTCTTTGTTCTCCTGAAGCTCTTCTGGCATCTCACCAGCCAGCCCCATCCGGATTTCTCGTCCACAGAGACACTGAAAATGGTGCCAGACCACAAGACTGAGGCACCAGTGCCACTCTCCGAATCCCCTTCTCAGCAGTTGCTCTTGACAAGTGTGTCCCAGCCCTGGCAAAGTACAGCTCAGGGTGATCTTCAGTGAGATTTACAAGTTTCTCTGAAAAATGACTGGGCAGTTGTCTACTGTTCAAGAAAAACCCGATGACAAAAATGTCAGGTTCAACATTTTTATCAGTCTACATTTAGCAATTGGTGAGTTAACTACACATAGTGTTGTTGGAAACATGGATTCCATTTGAATTGCCTGGATTTCTGCACTAATAATGCTCAGTAAGATTTGTTCAGCTGCCACCTGTAGTGTACTAATTTAATTTCTGTCCCATCCCAGCATCCATCTGCTCATAAACATGACTTACAACAGCCTGAAGGCTCCTGTGTTGGGTGCCAAGCTCAGGTGTACACAAGTGCCTGACAGTAGATGTAAAATCACTGATGGAGAATATTTGTCTGTGCTGGGATGAGACAGCCTCAGTTCCACTCTCTGAATGAATAAAATCATGCAAGTGGAACGCATGTGATTAAATGACCTATAGAATCACATATACACTTCTGTTGACCAAAACATCTTACCAAGAATGGGATGCAAAACCAACTGATTTGCACAAAAAGGCTTGTGCTGAATTACAATGTAAAAGTACAAGTCAGCTTTTTGTTTTGAAAGGAGAATTAAATGAAGTGTATGAGAAGGAGTGCTTTAAGGTCTCCCTACTTTTATAAGAGGTTCTCTCATGGATAAATTCTAGAGTTTGCATTTATTATTCTGTTAGACACTGCACAACATAAACAGAAAAGCAGAACACAGTAAGAAAGGTTCTTGTTATTAATAGAAAAAATTGAGGGACATGCTCTGAAAATGAAATAACATTCTGCAGCACACAAGATAAAAGTAAAGCTATGAAACAAAACCCAGGAATGGAAATTCAGAGATTGAAAATTATCCTGAAAAAACCCTGCTCTTTTTATTTGGTAGTAAATCCCTGCCAAGCAGGAGCTTTAACTTCCTGTTAGACACGTCAGAATATCTAAATTCACAGCTCTAAGTAGACTACCATATCAGTATGTGCAGAATATTTGGGTTTATGTGTTTCTTATGTAAATGTGGTTTTGACTTTATAAACAAAACTGTAATCTTTCCCATTTTTTAAAAAATAAACCATTTACTTTGTGCTTTAAGCTTACACAATGTTTAAAGTGGAGTCAAGTGCATTTCACACTCACAGCACAGCACTTCTGCAAAAGCAAAGATTTCAAACACATCAGCATAGAGAGACAATCACTCCCCAGCTTACCTTCATATCTTAAGAATAGAGGTATTTTCTCATTAAAGTGAAAGAAACTGTTTGCAAACATGAAAAGACAGAGATACTGCCAGGCAGGATCTATGTCATTTTGGCAAGGGGCAATCCCAAAATGCTTGGACATGCCTGTAATGTCTCAGTGAAGATACTTGGGGGAAAATGTAGTAGGAATGCAATGTTCAGCAAAGTTGAACACACATACACTATTCCCTTGAGACCATTAAGATATCTAAGTGTGGGAAAGATTAGGCTCTGTTAGTTTTGTATTTCCTGAATAGAAGGTGAAGCCTTTTTCTGGGTTTGTTTGCTTGTTTATTTAAAGAAGCACTCTATGTTCAAAGGAACACATCATGAAATCCCAGGAAGAGGATTTGTGTCTCAGCTTTAAAAGTTGACCCCATCATCTCCATTGAATTACAGAAAGTTTCCAGACTTAGCATGTGGAAACAGTGAGATTGCAAACTCTGAGTCTATAATAATCTGCTCATCTTCAAGGTTCTCTTCATGACCAACAGCAAAGCGGGAATGAAGTTACATAATAATTCATTCCTAATTTACCTGACAACAAATGATACATGAATCTGCATTTCCAAAGGATTATTGAATACTAGGCACCTTTCAAGGCTAGCATAAATCTTTATTTTCAGCTCCTGGAACTTTCAATTTTTCATCCTGCTCTTATATTAGCAGTTGATTATTGAATTCAGTTTAAGAGGTAATTTTGGTCAGCCTCAGAATGCAAGGTTCTATGAGGATATATAATTATGCTTCCTGTTGATCACTTATCTAGTGATCAGTGTATCTTTCCACAATTATATTTTTCCAAATGTCAAATTCCTCAGTGCATATGTAATAAGTATTATGCATTACCCCTTGGCTGAAGATGCAGGACATACAGCCCTCAGTGTCTGAACAACATGGTCAAATGATTTTCAAATGACTAATGATCTTGGGAGCGAAAATGAAAAAGCTTCTAGGTGTCTAATTCAAAGAATAGCAAACCTTCCGAAAAATTAAATTTCTTGATTCATGTTTTCTGAAGTTATTCACTAGAAAAATTAAGTGTCCAACAAACACTGAACCCTTTGGAGAATGGTATTGCGTGAACTCTGGGAAGTACAGAGACAGGGTGCTGCAGTCTGCAAGGAGAAATCACGACAGAAATCAGTACACTGCACCTTAAAAATCTATTTCTGACAGTGCCCAGGAATGCACTTAGGGAGCAGTTTTTCAGGGTCCAGGGGAAAACATAAATAGCTTTTCCCCTCCTCACATCTCTGATTGTTCTGCCATTCAGAAAAACATGCATGCTTTTTTCTTCCTGTAGTGAAGTTGTTAATGTTGTAAGCAAATCCTCATTTAGATTTTCTTTTATTTCCTTTATTGCTTGCATCCCCAACAGGGAAACCCAGAGTAATCCCATGTACAAAGACACAAAACGTCTGGGTAAACAATAATAGCCCCTTTCTTTGCAACTGGCCTCTTACATCTCCTATATGACTGTGGATGTTCCCTCTCCTCTCCCCAAAAAGAGTTAGTTTCACTTTAAAGGTGGTGATTTACCCCAGAAGCAGGAAATTACAATATGAAAATTAATTTTTCTGCAGGACTGGACAATTATTGTTATTACTATACTAATTCTCAGCAGTCCAGTGATAACTCTGAGAAATAGCAGCTCGTATGAAAAGAATTCTGTTTTCCAATATACATTATTCATGTGTGTCCCCCTTTAAAATTACTTGGCACATACCCAGGAAAGTTAAGGTCACTAAAGAGTCATGCTTTAAGATGATATGCCATCACAGCCCTTTGCTAGCTTTGTAATGAATGTTTTAATTAAAGAGCAACAGCAGGCAGGCCAACATCTGGATCAGATTTGACCGTAGTACCTAATTCTCACAATTTGGTATCCTCAGTTCTGATACAATCGAAACACCCTTGGGTAATTGTCCTTTACTATTCATTATTTTGCAAATACATTATACATAGAACCAAAATTTTTAAGGTACAGTGTTATATAAAGGCAAGAGGATTGTCAAGTTTGGATTATACAGCTAACAGTGTCCTTTAAAATAGAAAAAATGTCAGATTTGCTAAAATAAAGCATGGCATAGTATAGGACAGTGACATGTTAAAGTCATTTGTCTGCTAAAATGCAGACAGATATTTAACATAGACAGGACAATGCTGGCATCAGAATTTGGAGGAAATTTGTTCTGATGCTTTAAGCATTTTGGATCCATGTTTGCCTCCTTTTATGTGTTTCAACATTCTGTGGAACAATACGATATATGAAACATTCTTGATTTGTGTCAATAAACTAACCATCATAATGCTTTTAATAATAATTGAGGCAAGGATGTCTTCTGATACTTATAGCTTGATAAAAAATTATTCTTTTGCACCAACTTTTCATAAATAATATCATGAATTTATTTTTTTTTAGAAACCTGGAGTATAAAGTTCTGTCTTTGAGTAGATTTTTGGTGAGTTATTAAGTCAGAAATGCATTAAAAATTATAAATATCACAACAAAAATAAACATCACTTTCTTAGCAGGAAAGGAGAAGAAAATCAGTCGACAGAAAATTTAAACATATCTAATGGCTTGTATTAACATTTTATTCTTACTCTGAAATGGCATGTCCTTCAGAAATGTGCAGAACCTGATTAAAAACGCTCAAACAGAAAACAGTAACATGGCTACCTAAAGACAACTGTGGAGGGAATAAGATAAATCACAGAGTCCAGAGATTTTAATGACGAAGCTTTTCCACAAGAAAACTGTTACACCAGAATTATCTTGAACTCCTTGTTGGCAGAACTAACTGATAGGTCATGTTGTTGATGGCAGCTCCTAATTCTTGGGGAAGACCTTCACAGAATAAACCACACTGGTTTTGTTGATATGACTTGTTATTTTCTACCATACTAAACACGGACTTTATTCTCCAAGACTGCCACTCTGATAGCCTTCTCCAGGACTAAAACAGCACTTGATGTTTTAAGGCTAAAGGCGGGGGTAAGAGGTCTGAGGGAAATTGTTTTATTTGACAGTTTTACTTTTGCATATGTTTTTCAGTGTCTTTTTCCAAAGTGCTGTGGCACTCGCTGCTTGCAGATATCTAAAAGGAAAAGGCTTTGGCAATTTTGGTAAACCACACCGAAGATGCTAAAAATGTTATTGCTACTGGGGAAAAAAAAAAAGGAAGGCTGTGCTTAATCTTGCTTCATGGACTTCCTTTGCGGACACTAAACCCTTTGAATACTTTTTAAAAGTGGAAGGGATAGAAGAAGAGGAAAACGAAGCCCGTCAATTTAACCCTTCAGAAATTTAAACTGTCTCTGGCATTTCTAAATAAGAAGCAACAAAGCTTGTTAGTAATGTAGGTTGAAAGGATGTTCAAAGGGATGCAAGCAAGAAAGAAACACTTCATCTCTTACTGTGTTAAAAAAAAATCTGAAAAATCCTCTTCCCTGCCCTATCACTTCATGTTTTTCTACCAGACAGCCCAGGAAAACTGGTCAACTAGTGAGAGAAGTCATACCAGGCAGGTAAAGTGTGAGCAGGTAAGAAGGGAAGACTCCTCTTTTATACTGTACAGCCACAGGCTATGGGACTTTTTGGTCTGTGTTTAATTAGAATGAGGAAAAGAATTACACTGAGAAGACTAGATGGAATAGAAAACAGCATGGAGAAAAGGAGGCTCAGGGGGGACCTTCTCACTCTCTACAACTATGTGAAAAGAGGCTTTAGCAAGGTGGGGTTGGGCTCTGGTCTGAGGAAACAGGGGACAGGACAAAAGGAAATGACCCCAGGTTGCACCAGGGGAAGTTTAGGTTGGATAGCAGGAAAAATTCTACACCAAAATGGTCATCAAGCCCTGGCACAGGCTGCCTTTGGAAGTGGTGGAATTGCCATCCCCGGAGGGATTTAAAAGCCATGTGGATGTGGCACTTTTGGACATGATTAGTGGTGGCCTTGGCATTGCTGGGTTAAGGGTTGGACTCAATGATTTTAGAGGCCTTTTCCAACCTAAAGGATTCTGTGATTCTATAACATAACCTTTGGTTTTGTGGTTTGACCATACTGTGTGAATTTTGAATGCCTATATGAGCAAGGTTTAGAAACATGACTGGTGTTCTTCCTGTATTGCAGCTTATGGAATTACGTGGCAAATTCTTCTTACACAGCTTTTGAATTGTGTATTTGTTACTAATTTCTGATAGATGTTTACCCCAGATGTAGCTGCATTTTATATTATCATTAAAATCTTATTGAAAAATATCTCAGGAGACTTTGGGACAGAACAGGACATAAAAATGGAATATCCCATTAATATGCCATTAAGTTAATAATATCTGTCTAACTGTATCACAGTTATATTTCCTGCCAGCTTTTAAATACAGACTATTTTATTTTGGTGTTTAAATTCCCATTGTGTAGAGCTGTACTAGTTTCTATGAGTTATTTTACTGTTTATCTTGTGTTCTTTTAAATGTGTTATAGATAAATTATTGAGCTGGAGGCAGAGGTATAAGAAACATAAGAGTCTGAGGCAAAATAATGATTTTGACATTGTGTCTAAAGCATAACCACACGTCTGAGTGAATACCAGACTCCATCTGATTACACATTCATGCACTGCTGGATGGTTGTTTATTTGCTTTGACAGTGGGTCCAGAGGAGTGCTCAATGAGCCTTAATTGCGTTAATTTATGTAGAATTGAGGGCTTTTCTGGGATTACATTTCTCATCAGGTTCCAGCCAGATCTCTTCACACTGGTCACTTCACATTTGTACAGAATATGTGCTGCTTCATCAGGTACTCCACCAGCTTTGGAGAGGTAAATAACAATAAATGCTAATAAGAGGGGATCAACTTATTTTCACCTGTAAATAGAATAGACATAACCATAGTTGTAGTAATAACTTGGAGAAGGTTAAACAATTAATATTATCTGTTTTTCTTGTGATTTTTTAATTAATGTCAGTGTTGTTGTTCATATTAAATACAGATACTTTCACTCTAGGTTTCCAGTGGGAACCATCCCCTTTTTTACTGATGTGCAAGAAAAAAATCTAATCCAGAGATTTCTTCGGGATCTATGGGCTACATGTCTTTGGATTAGATACCCATGTAAGGATATAGGTATTTTTTAATGTTACAATTGCAAGAATAGTAGCCCTGGTACATTAATTTTGGATCAGCTTTACTAATCTTGCTGTGATCTCACTGTTACCCAGGAGTTTTCCTGATATCAATGAGTGATGGTACCAAAGTAAGGTCAAAATTAAGTCTGGATAGAATAACAAATCAATGCCTAGAAAAGGAAAACAGGAATTATGATAGAAGGTCACTAAAAATAGTGCTGTAATTACTGTATAAAGCAACAGAGTTAAAAAAAAAAAAAGGTGAAGTGAAAAGTCCTGCAGGAAGGGGAAATGTAGGTATCAATTGCTTGAGAAAGAAAGAGATGGAGATTCAAGAGTATGGGAAGTTGACAGACAAATGAGGAATGATGGCAGAACAAAAGTGTTTGAGGAAATAGTGGTTGCTCCTCTTTCTCAAGGAGTTCACTTCTTTACCGTGGATGTTTCTATAGCTCAGCAGTGTGTGTATAAACCACATGTATCACCTGTTTTTCCTCTTTGCTTGAGTCAACGACCTCCAGCTGGAAACCTTAGTGTTAAAAATACAGAGTATTGTGTAGTCCTGAGTCACTGAGCAGTAAAAGCAGAGTGAGCTTCCAAAGGAAAGCCAGCACTAACCCACAGATGGTAAGAGCTGTACAGGCAGCAGGATCTGGGCTCCTGAGCAGCTCTTCCCAGAGAAAGCACTTTGCTCTGGTGCCTCTGCTAAGTTTCCAGGGAAACTAATGGCTAAACGGAGTACGTACAGACTGTTCTCTGAGGTGGAGACACTATTTTAATAGATTCACAGCTCCAGCTAAAATTTCCCAGAGGAAAAGCGAGCCAGAAGGGAAGAGCTTAGATGCTTACACTGGGATTTCAGTGGCTCATGTTAGTGTAATTACCAGCTTTGGCAGCTCACCTGTCTCACACTAGAATAATCTAAAGAATTTGATGTTGCACTCTGTTGTCTGGGATGTCTAATGTAAGAGATCTTTATATATATAAGCACACACATATGAGAAGAGTGAAAGAAAAGTTCTGCTTGAGTTTAAAAGGCACTTTAGCATTGTAGAGGACAGAGGAAAGTGTTTAAGGACAGCATTACTGACACTTATTCTTCAATTTTGTTGACAAGTAACATAAGATCCAAAGGCCATCTCTGAACTCTGAAAAAAAAAAAAAAGAACAGATATTACTCTATTTTTCTTGAAATTTTAATTATTATTTTCATAATCTAGATCTAAAATAGATCACAAAGATCTCATGCAGAATAAGTCTTCAAGTCTCATCTAAATCACACCAACAGATTTGAAAAGTTTATTTTATAGCAATTCTGTCAATACACATTAGATAAAATAATTTAGAAGGCACTGGAACACTGTTCATGCTTTAATCATCCTTTCCAAGCTGGATACATCAACCATTAGGCTATACTGGCATGCTAAGACTGTTTGTTGGATACTTTAAAGAAACTTCAGTTATTCTGCACAAAGTTAAAATAAGTTCATTAAGGGAAATTCAAGGATATCTGCCTCCTGACACACAGGAATAGGTATTTACTGTGATTGAAAGGAACATGAAGGTAGTAGGAGTTACGGCATTTAAGTCCCTGGGCAGACAAAAATCATTAAATCTACACCCTGTGCTGTGTTCCTGTCACTCCTGGCAGTAATGACAGGGCTAACAAATCTCAGCTTGTGATTCTGAGAGGGATTAGGCATCTGGCAGATGCAAAAGATCGGTTTTATCAAGAATAAGATGGTTTTGGAAATACTCCAAAGGAAATCTGAGACTCCTGGGGAACCTCTGCATCACGAGCCACATTGCCTGCAGATCCTCAGTTTGGGAAACACAGGGGAGAAATATCATAGGGAGATGTGGGTATCTCAGTCTGGAGTTTGTGTCTTGAATGCAAGAGTCAGACTTGACACTTTAATTTCCTTTATGAATTCAACTCTAAATAACTCCCTTTCATGATTAAGCTGTTCTGCTCACAGGAATCTTGTTGCAAAGCAGCAAATTAGACATCGCATGCAGGTAGTAATCTACAGATGGGACTGTCTCTCCTTGTCAAAGATGTTGAATACATTAATTAAAAAAAAAAAAGAGAGAGAGAGAAAATGTTCACTTATAATGAAAAAGCTAATTTAGCTTCCTGCCAGAAAGGCCATAACATATGACATGAAATTAATGCCAGCAGTGAAGTAACTTATAGTTGGTTTATGAGTGATTTAGAATTATCACTATTTTTCACAATTGTTAAAAAAAACCCCAAAACACAAAAAAAAACCAGCATACAAAAAAACCCTAGTACATAAATAACTGCCTGAGCAAAAGTATTCCTCTGTCTGTAGTTCTCCCACTCTCCAGTCCTGCATCGTTTGGGATTTTTTATATTGTGGAGAAACCTGAATATTTCTGAGACCTGTGTTTCGTCTTACACTCTCTTTTTTTTTTCTTTTTTCCAATTTACTGTAATGATGTGTCACTGACCTTGAGCCTGTAGGCCCGAATGTAGATCAGATCAGCTACTCTGTGTTCAGAATTGTGAAAGGATTAAGGTTAAGAACAGACTCACAGAAGCCAAACTGGAATGAGAACACAGGCTGCCAATGGATGCACCATACTTGGCAACATGTTTAATAAAAAAATTAATACATTAATCTGCTCAGAGGATAAAATTAACATCAGCAGCAATGGTCACTGCTAAAATGCATTGCTCTGCAACTGTGACTTTAAACCAAAGTGATTGAAGTCTAGTTCAAAAGCATAACACAAAGAGAGAGAAGAGATGGATATAATTTAATCACACTGTAAAGTCAATATCTATCTGCAGGAACATCTGCTATTTACTGCATTTTCCACAAGCCTCTTACAGACTTTTCATTTCTAAATGGAGACTTGCATAGGTTTTCTTCTGCATAAAGTTTGGGAAATAAATGCTGCAAAGCAGCACAGAAGCTCTCAGGATAGCTAAATATAAGGATATACATATGCACAACAAGTATGAGAATTTATGTTGCCATTCTAAAAATTATACAGGGCACAGACGATTGTTGAAAAACTTTACCACAAGAGAAAGCAATAAAATAGGAAAATAAGGTTTTGGACTTATTACTTTCTAAATTTATGGTCCATGAAATGTTTTCAAGAGTTCAAGCCATATCTTCAGGTGATTTAAATTGGTAAAGTTCTAGGAAAAGGAAGAAATCTGTGCTGAATTCCACCACCTTGGGATCTGCCTCATGCAGAGATGCCAAGCTTCCTTGTCTGCATCCCTGCCATAGGTCACACACAGGGAGAGAAGCTGACTTTCCTGCAAAAATCAGATTATACGAGGAAGCTGATCTGAGTTGACATGATTTGATTTGGGTTAGAAGATTAATCCAGACTTCAGCTGCCAGAGGCTTTTAGATAAATAGCACTTAGCCCACTTACACTGAATGGATTTTTTTCTTTTTCCTTTTTTTTTTTTTTTTAAGAAAGACGTATTAATTAGAACAGCATGGAAGTGTAAGAAATCTGCAAGGATTTAGGACTCATGTGACAAAGGCTATGAAATACTGCTGCCTTCGGAGATTATAGGCTCGATGTTGGAAATGGGATGTGTGTTCCTATGATCTGCTTAGCGACTGTACTCGTGGCTCATCTGATGAGGAAGAAAAACATGGTATCTAAAAGCACTAAGGAGAAAACAAAATAGCCCAGACTGCTTCAAAAGGACTAGGAAGACAAAAGTTGTACAAATGCCAGTCCTGGCCTGAGGCTGAGTAAAACCTTAATCCAAGATAGGACAAGCACTGCAGCAGCTTAACATTTCAGTGCACTGCATGGGGGACATCACTTTGGTGTTGTCAGCAGTCAAATGTGATCCTTCGACATGTATTTCCTTCTGGGATGTCCTCTTGAAATGTTTTTGGTTTGGACATGTCATTACCCAACCAAGAGCTGGTTGTTCCCTGGGTAGCAGAATCTTCAGCTGGGTTCCCTCCAAATTAAAACTAGCATACCATAAGAAAGGTAATTTATTGTAATTCGGAGAAGTTTGCAGTTTAACATTCTTGGTTTGGAGAGGAGTTTACTCCAAGAAAAGTGAAAAAGTGAAACTTTAATTTGGAGAAGGACATCTCCAAATATTGGCCACAGAAACAATCTGAGGGCTGCAACACCTCTGCTATGAGGAAAGGCTGAGAGAGTTGGGGTTGTTCAGCCTGGAGGAGACAAAGCTCCAGGGAGATCTTATCATGGCCTATCAAAACTTAGAGAGCACTTATAGGAAAGAGGGAGAGAGACTTTTTTACCACAGCCTGTGGTGATTTGACAAGGAGAAATTTTTTGAAATTAAAGAGCGTAGACTCAGACTAGATATAAGAAAGAATTATCTATGAGGAGGGTGGTGAAACACTGGTACAGGTTGTTGAGAGAGGTGGTGGATGTCCTATCCCTGAGAATGTTCAAGGCCAGGTCGGATGGGTCTCTGAGCAACCTGATCTAGTTGAAGATGTCCCAGACCATGGCAGGGATTTGGAAGTAGATGACATAAAAAAGTCTCTTCCAAACCAAATCATTCTGTGATTCTGAGAAGGACACAACCACAAAGAGTGAGTTGGGATGCCCAGTTAATTAAGAACACCATGTGGGAGCTTTAAGCTGTCAAAATCATCTGTGTTAAACTTTGAACAAACCCAGTTCCATTCATGTATTCTAAAAAGACACAGCCGAGATGCACAGATACAGATTCTGTTGATATAGAAATTAATTGCATTTTCTAGGGTCACACAAAAGATCTGTTACATAACCAGGGCTTTGGTTGGCTACAGCTCAGTTAACAGCCCATTCATAAAATGTTGAACTAATTCATGTTCTCTGGGTTTTCCAAACGTGGTCATATTAAAACACTGTTCGAATTATAAAATGGTTTGTAGTTTCTGCAGAACTGAGGACACTGAAACTTAGCTTCATTTTCCCCAGATGTGAAGAGTTTAGTCTAAGGTACAAGAGCTCCCAGTGGAAAACCACTGGAGACTAATGACCCATGGGACATGCACCCATCCTAAGTGTGTATGACGGGTGAGCAGTGGGCGAGTGACAAATGTGCCACAACTGTCAAACTTCTTTTCAGATATTTTAAAATCCTATCAAAGATCTGAAACTGGACTTGGACATGGAAATTGAATCACCCACATTGAAATGATGCCATTTAGACAGGCTGTGGTAATGTTATATATATATATATAAGGAAACTTGACATCTATAAAAAAGTAAATTATTCTTTTTGGAATGAAAAATCCTGGAATCCATATCTAGACTGGCAGATAAGAATCCTTTCCAACACAAATTATTCTGTAAGCTGAAGAGTTAAGTCTCATGCTTTACTGTTCAGGCCTTATATTACATTTACACAAAAAGTGTTGCCCAGCTCTTAGGACATCTGGTTCATTTGGAGAATTTGAATAGGTCCTATCCCACCTGTTTGTGTTGTCCCATTTTCTTTACGTTATGGTCATGAACAAGGAATTTACTTTGCAAATACAAGTTTTATACCTGCATATACTCCTTTCCGTCTTATGCTTGCTCAATATTTAATTACTCCTACCACTTCCTATAGGAAGGAAGGGAAGAATTCAATCCCATTCTAATTACCAAGTGGCATGATTTAGCAAAGAGTTCCTATAATACTGGTTTATTTAATCTCAATATTTATTTGTGAAATTACAGTAGTGATCATTCTATCAATTCGTTGTTCCATTAAAACCTCATTAGCTACTAAAGAGGCAGAAATACATAGATTGCACACCAGTCTGTATTAACATCAAAGAGGTTCTAACATGAGGAGAACATTCATGAGACGTGTAAGCACAAAAATCCCCACTTTGCAAAAAATAATTTAAAGGCAGTGCTAAGAATACAGGGGAAGATTTCACTGAATCGCAGAATCGTCTAGGTGGGAAAAGACCTTGAAGACCATTGAGTCCAACCCTTAACCCAGCACTGCCAACCCCATTACTAAACCATATCCCCAGGTGCCACATCTACATGTCTTTTGAACACTTCCAGGGATGGGGACTCCCTGGGCAGCCTGTTCCAATGTTTGGCCACCCTTTCAGTGAAGAAATATTTCCTAATGTCCAATGCAAGCCTTCCTCATGGATAGTCTCATACCTCATGAACTAATCTGAAAGGTAGCTCAGATAAGACGTAGTCCTGGGTATGTCTGCAACAAGTTGGGACACAAAGTCACTCTTAGAAAGTTTAGAAAATATTGGAAGTATGAGTGTCAACGTACTAATGAATAGAATTTGCAACATTGGGGACATATGAGTTTTCAAATAACAGTTTTCTGAAAGCTCAACTCCTTGTCCAGAGAGGAAAAATTATCATGCAATAAACTTGCAAAGCTGAAATATACTTTGCCTGCATCATGATGGCACATTCTGAATTCTTCAAAGCTGCCATGGAAGAATTAATCTTTTTCATACCTTTCAAGTAAGATACTAATTTTGCAGATATGGCTCTATATATATAAATACACAGTCACAAAGTTTTGGTATACATATGTACATGTATATGTGTGATTGTGTATGTATATATATACCTAAATATAGTGATATATATTTATTATCTATTGAGAAAAAGATCTTGGATAAGAAATGTATAATAGCATTTCCTGTCCACAGTCTTATTTTTCAGTAGATAATCCCTTTCAGACTCATTCTCCTTACAGAACAATATTTCAGCTATGACATCTCATGTCTCCTGCTCAGCTAAACTGTAGTTAGGTACTTTTCCAATGGGATTTGCATGTGAAAGAAATTTTAAGAGTTTCTCCATTTTTCCTTTTTTTTTCTCTGAAGAAGAGTAAGTTTGTTACAGAAAACATATATTCTGCATTTTTCCCCCTCAAGAACATGGATGTGGAACTAATAGTTAAGTTTTAAGGCACAAATATCTTTGAGGCCAACAAAATTAAGTTTTTGGAAATTGCTTTTGGAATGGCTGTTGAGTTATGACAAGCTCTTTCTGAAAGCTCTGGCACGCAGCCTCACACATTTTCTCTTTAAGATGGTTTATGATTAGAGCTCTGCATGTAAATCAAGGGAAAAAAGGCAACAATATTCATTGGCTAGAGAAGGTGAAAATAATCAAGGTTCTCTGTGGTCTACCAAGGTAAATACATAGGTAAGAAAATATTAAACTGCACATTTTCAGTTTTAACAGTGATGTGAAGTTTTCAGGCAATAGAGGATAAAAGAAAGCAGAAATTCATGGTGTTCTTCACCATAAGAAAGAGGCAGGAAATAATAAAAGTTTTACAGATCTGTCTGTTGTGTTTGTAATAATATTCAACTACTACCTGGTGTGCTTTTCATCAGTAAACTTCAAAGTACTTTTCAAAACAGGTAATTTTTAGGGAGATTTGGGAAAATTCCAGCTAAAGCGTGTTTTGATCCGGTCTTGCATAAGAAGGAAAAACAAAGCAATTTGATTTCCACGAGTTTTCCCAGGCATCAGGTAGGTTTTTCACAGAAAGTACAAACTAGATCCCAGTTTTATGGTGTGACACTTTGTGCTGGCACAGACATCATAATTGCCTGAAACATTATTTGAGAAGGAACTTGCAAATTTTTTACCCCTTCTTTAAAGCTGTTTTTCATTCAACAGGATTATATAAAAATAATAGCTTGGGTTTGGAGTAACAAATATATGATTGTAATTAGAGTGTAAGTGTTACAGGTGTAAGTGTTCTCTGACTGCAACCTCGGTGATTAATGCAGGGAAAGATAAGAGGAGCTGTACCAAAACTGCTTGGAGAGGATGAAGAATGGTCACTTTCAGGCCTCATGGGTAGGAGCGGAGTAGAATTTCTTTTTGAAGGGGCAAAAGCATCTCAGCATAAGTTGCCCAGAGAAGCTGCAGCTGCCCTGTCCCTGGGAATATTCAAGAATGGGGCTTGGAGCAACCTGGACTAGTGGAAGGAGAGGGTTGACAATTCCCATGTCAGGGGGATGGAAATGAGATGGTTTTTAAGGTTCCTTCCAATCCAAACCAGTCCACGATTCTATGGTGCTCATGTGGCTCCCAATACATGGACAGTTCTTGTGGCAGGTTTATCCTGCAAGTTGTGAAATACCGTTTCTTTATTTAAAGTCTGAATATTTTATTGCTCCATGTCAGAGATCTGAAAGGTGAAAATAACAAGCTAAACCCATTGCTTGAGGTCCAGGCATGAGCTTTTTCACTGACCCATCTGATAGCCAATGAGGATTATTGCCAAGAAAGGAGAAGGAATTAGAAAGCATCTCTTTAAGAGGAAGGTTTTCCATTCATAAAAGCGATTTTTGTGTGTGTAATATGGACGCAGAATGCATGACTGCACAGATGACCCCTTCTACTATATGACAAAGTCTCTTAAACTTGTCCTAGTGGAGTAAAGGACTATATTTCTGCTGAGCTCTTGCACTGCAGAGAGGAGATGTATTAATGACAGTGGCTGCAGTGCTGACCATGTGCTGAAAATAGGAGCTGAACTGAAAATCTCCATATTCATTTCACAAAGGTCAGTGAACAGGCATCATTGCAATACATCTTTTAAGCCTGGGGGATCTGATTCTACATTGTATCTTTTGAAGTTTATGTCAGTTTAACTTCTCTGAAACCAGTGGAGTTAGAAATGGCATAAAGCTGGATGAAAGTAGCAGTGAGTCATGCCTTTTTATTTTCAAATATAGGAGCCAAGTGTTTATGGTGGTTTCACCATGAAGCCAGAATAAATGAGGAGATCTGGATTTTGATGCCTTGTCTGAACCTGTAGCTCGGAAAACATCAATTCATGCAAACCAAACCCAAAATGCAGCACAGGCACACAACCCAGCAAACAAAACCTGCTGACTTGCACATGGCTTTGGCTGCAAAGTCATATTCATCTGATATATTTTCCTTTGCAAACTGTTCACAAAAATCTGCAAATAGTCAGAGAGTTTACAGGGAAGAATGGCTACACAGAAAGGATGCAATCAGAACAGATTTGCAGGTCTATACAGCAGCTGAAAAGAAAACAAATCCAAGCAAAACACCCTGAAAACAAAACTGCCCACCTTCAAGCCTGAATTCCTCCTGTAGACTGCTGATTTCTGAATTAGTGGTGAAATCTTCAGACTCTATGTATTGAATCTGTTCGTTTAGTGATGGGCAGTCAAGTATGGCAATTCTTTGCGATACAGCCCACAGGTATTGTTCCCTTATCAGGCACACAGGTAGTGATTTAGGGATGAACATCAGTAAGTACTGAGTCAATATCCTCCCAATGAGTATTGCAGTCCTACCATATTGCTTGGAGACTCATGAAATTACAAGCCCTTTTTTACTCCTCTGAAATATAGCTGGGTCCTGGCCTCAAAGTGCTGCAATAAAAGAGTGTAAGTGTTGGCATGATATACCCTGCACTCAGACAATGTTTTGGGAAAGAAAAAAGACTACTTTTTTTTTTTTTTTACACATCTCTGGATGGAACCTATCTTGCATTCCTTCTCCCCTCATACACCCAAAGCACAAAGTGAATTTTAATAAAAACAATTTAAATGAAATGAATCTTTTCCTCCTAAGTTATCTATAATTAATGACTAAGACTTGATGTAGTCTTTGACATCCTGAGGCTGAAAATGTTTTATAGGTGTATTTTCCCATACAACTCTTCAACCCCAATACTATTGTCACTGTTGTATAAAGGCAGAAACGGAGGAGCAAATCTTTCCTGAAGCCATAGAAGACTGGGGCAGAGATGGGGAGAGAATTGACAACTGCCAAACCACAGCCCCACTGTTTGTCCCTTTGAAAACACGTAATGCAAATAGTGGGGTCTAGCAGTGCTGTCAGGAGAAGAATTTGAAAGCTGTGAAGTCTGCAGGGATGGCTGGACACCATGTGGAATAAAGAACTCGCTCATGTGAGAAGGGATTGGAGAAGCATTGGAACAGGCTGCCCCTGGAAGTGTTCAAGCACATGTGCAGATGTGGTGCTTTGGGACATGGTTTAGTGGTGAAGGTGGCAGTGTTAGGCTGATGGTCAGGCTTGATGATCCTAGAGGTCTTTTCCAGCCTTAAAGATTCCATGATTTTACAAGAAAGTTTTACTCATTCAGGTAGTCCCATGGAAGAAAATGAGATTAAAGAAGGAGTGCTTTGGGGAGCATAAGCATGTTTCACTGGCAAATGTACAACTGCATGTCCAATAGCTATTTCTTAAAGTACTTGTTTTCAGAGTGGTCACTTAAATTAACAACTAAAACCCCTTAAAAACCATGAAAACCATGTCAGGTGCTAATTTTCTAATATGAACTTACCCAGACTGTTTATCACACCATATAATATAGTTCATTAGTTGAAATATGTTGCTAAGCAAAAAAAAGTTTAGATGCAGTTTTGCTATGCAGTTAATCAAGAGAGAAAGGCTATGAAGGGAATACTGCAATGCAGAGCGCCTAATTTGCTAATAAGGATGAGTAGAGTGACCAAGACTCAAAAATACTACCTTGGAAAGAGGAATCTGCTCTCACACAGGCAAAAAAAAAGAAGACACAGCACCAAAGGAAAATGGTTTGTAAATGAACACGTGATGCAGGGGCTGCATCTTTCAAACTTTGAACAGGAACCGGAAAAAAAAATAAATAAAATGGCACCCCTCTACACTCAGGAAAAGAGAATTGGCAAAAGGACAAGACAGTAAGAAGATGCCAGAAGCCTCATAGTTGTATGAGTTGTGTGTTCTTTTTGTAGGAACACTCATGAACAGAACTTCTCTTTTAATATTTTCCACCTAGGGAGGAAATGAGGCAAAGAGAGGCATTTCATGGAGATGGACTGCTAAAGTAGATGCTCCTGGACTGTGAAGGAAAGGAAACTACTTCAGAATAAATTATATTGCTCTAGCTGGCCTTTTTATTTTTGTTTCGTTTGTTTTGTTTTAAATTCTCAGTTGAATTTTTTATTTCAGATCACCCAGAAATATGGAACTACACAGTTAGAAAGGAGAAAAAATATGCAATTTTTCTGTCTTCTTTAAAGTAGATTCTATTATTCCCATCATGCCTAAGAGATGTTTGTATAACCTGTTCATGATGATCTCCCATGCTGGCAACTCCAAGGCTTGCCTAGTCAATACATCCCAATATAACTCTGACAGTCTTTCTGCTCCTAATATTTAACCTGGATTTTCATTTCTATAAATTAAACAGACTGTTCCTGTCCTACCTTTCAAAGACAGAGAAAAGATATACTAATTTTTTCTCTTTGCTGAATTATCCCAGGCAGGGGTCCTGTGATGGCTGTGGTCTATAAGCAACACTGGGGTATAAATTAGTCCTGTGAATATCTAAAAGGTAATATCAGACAGACCAGAGATCAGGGCAATTCTATCTCTTTCTTCCCCCTCCCCCAGCATATTTAAGGAATATTTTCCTTGACATCTTTGCATTCAGATATTAAAACCAACATCAAGAGATGTGGCTCTTAGTCAATGTGAAAAAACACTGTATGTGATTCTCATTGCCTGCTCTCTTGGGTTTTATGATGTTATGACAACCTTCAATTCATTTCTCACTCTGAGTTTAATATTTTCCCTCTCATCATATGCCAAATCTCTTCATCCCTGCTGCTGTTAGTTCCCAAAGTGCTGTGAGATCTCAGGGGGTCTACAACACTTTTTATGTGAATACAGATTAAAATGCCAATCTGTGCATTCATCCCTAATACTTGGATTTTTCCTTTTTTTTTTTCAAATTAAAATTTTGTTTTCTCACAGTTCCTGTACAAGCAAGTAGAGTTGAAAATGTTGGCAGAATGAATTTTCCAATTTTTTTCTAATTCTCTTTAGTTTGTTTTTGTTTTGTTTTGTTTTGTTTTCTTTATTTACCTTTCTTACTCTTCATCTACAGCACTGCACAGAATTTGCTATGGCACAATAAATTCCTCCATGTAGCTCAAATCACATGAGCTCTGTAATGCAAGAATGTACACGCAGGGTTGAGTTAGAAATAGAATTGCCTCCCTTACCCAGAAACTTGCTGGTACACACTAAAACCTGTCTTACTTCTCCCCCTTATTACCAGGTTGATGAATTGAATGAAAAAACTGCAGAAATAGATCAGAGAGAAAAAAACCTGTTCCTGAGGTTGGTGGTCACGACCTCACAAAAACACAATGTGACTCATCTCGGGGAAAAATGAAGGTTCAGCAGGAGGAAATCGTCACAAATGCAGGGTCATGATGGAGAAGCAACTTTCATCACTTGAATTGCAGGGTTTAGGGTGACACAGTCATGACTTCTCTCGCTGGTACATGCATCGATCATTCCCGCACAGCACAGAAGCAGCTGCAGGGCCAGAGATGCAGAGTTGGGTATCACAGGAGAGAAATGACATTTCACCTCATCTTCGGGGATTGCTTTACCAAGAAGCTTCTTTAAACAACACAAGACAAATTTGGTGGCAAACCACACTGAAATTCCCTTTCCATATTTTGCAAAGTTTGTTGGATTTTTTTCTCCTTCCTTTTCCAAGAGGAAATGCTTGTACAATTTTTTGTTCAAGACTGTGCAAGCAGTCCCAGTGCAGCTGGACCTGCTTCCCAAAGCACAGGATATACTGCCACCAAATCTGTATTATAAACTAATGCTTCTCTGTGGCTGTGAGCAGGATGAGAAGCCTGTACTTTAGATGCAAATACTTTTAGTGTAACATTCATAGCTCTTTCTCCTTTACCTGGAGTCACAGCGAACCAGTCATGTCTTTTTAAACTACATCCAGACAGAAAGACTGTGTTCAATACATCCCTGCTTAGACAGGTACTCCTTTTTCAAGGGAGGTATTAAAATACTCATGACAAAGGAGACAGCATTTGTCAACAAAGATTGCACAGCTGAATCAGAAATATTAATTTACACATTCTTAGTTAAAAAGGGCAGCACTGCAGTAAATCATCTGGGCTGACAGATATCTCCTGCTCTCCATAGCAACTGAATTAACAGATTCACTTGCACTGTAACAGGAAGATCCACCTAAAGGCAGAGTTAGGATTAGGGTTACAAGAGAGTACAAACTTCTGGTTTCAGTCCCAGTCATATTATTAACTGCAAAATCAAACTGTGTTTTCATCTAGATATTGGCCTGAGGTCCTCTCGGCTTTCATCACTAGGAACATATGAAATGCAGCAGTTTCTTGATGAGAAGATCACAGAGAAGAATAATGGCAATTCCAGGAAAGCAATGTCCCTCCTGTGCTGGAAGTTGCATAAGGCAGGGACCACAGGAGTGACCCCTGACTCCAACAGTACCAGGAACATTGACTGTGCAAATGAATATTGATCACACAACCAGCAATCAGGATGTCTAGATTCTGTCACAATTCAGTTGCCACACAGTGAGTAAAAGGGGCCATGAGAGGAAACAAAAGCTTTACGAAACAGATGATGTTATTGCTGGATAAAACACTTGTGATGATGTGAAGATCAATGCATAAGTCTCCAAGACTTTAATACACAGCTGTGTTTTTATGCAGAACACTAAAGGACAATGTCTCGCCCAGTGTCAGGCACAGGTTGTGCAAACAGCAATACAGAAAAGAGCTGGGAGCAGAAAACAGGGTAATTACGGGTCAGTCCTGCCCAATGCTCACCACACACCACCCACTGAATCTCCCAGGACAAGAGGATGGATTGCAGCAAAGCCAGCAGCAATTCAGTGCAACACTGAGCAGCCTGACACTGCTTGGTTCCTCTCCCTCTGTTTCCCTGCCCTCTAGAGATGGAGCAAAGGAGTCAAAGGCAATATTTCTGATTTTCACAGCTCTGCCCACCACCTTAATTAGTAAGATCCTTGCAAGCCCATCAGTTGTAGATAGAAGACATCTCATGCTCTTAGAAGAAAAGCAAGCTTTGTGTTGTCCCAGAGGGGAAATATGGGCAGACTTTAATAGAGAGAAGTGGAGCACTAAATGGACAGCCTTTCCCAGAAGTCGTTTTTCTTCCTTCAACCAAGAGTAGCATCTGGTTTTTTCTCCTCTTGCATTTTTGTAAAGCACTGAATAAATTCCAGTTAGTGTGGTTCATTGGTTAATTGTCAGGCTTCTGCCAAGGGAGGGGATGTTTCCTTGAAAATTGCACACCAGGGGAGTGGAGTGAGAATTTTGCTAGGAGATATATAACACATTGTATGGTTTGTGGAAGGAAAGATAAACTATTAAGGAGAGTATGAAAGCCTGAGTAAGCTGGAGTAGCTTAAATTGCAGATTCTTCACATATAATTTAACTGTTGTGAAGAAGGCAAAAATAAAAAATGCTTCACTCTTGCTTTAATATAATTGCTAATGAACAAAAAAATTAAGCAAAATATGAATATAAGTAAAACTGAAGAAAACATGTAAAATAAGTCTTAATACATGACTGCAGAATATATTCTACTTGTTCTCTTTTAAGATATGTGGATCCAAAGAGCCTCCCTAAATGCCTTGGATTGTATAAGTAAGTGATCTAATTTTTAAATTAACAAGAAAAGGTATCCCTGATGGTTTTCTAAGCTCTCTCTCTCTCTCTCTAGATGGAACTCTAGTTTAAGAACAGATTTTATTGTTTTGTTCACTAATGTTCTCTTTTGACTTTGGACCATGCCAAGAAACCGTAGGAAAGACAAAAGCAAGAGAATTAACTAGACTTCTTGAAATCTAAGACTAAAGAAAAGGACAGAAAAAAAGACTCTAAAGTGAATAAAGAATCTTATCTGCCTGATTATTGTTGTATTTCTTTCAGTAGAAATAAACAAGAATTAAGTAGGTTTGCTCTAAATTGAAACATAGACTCAATTTTTTTTTTTAAATATACCAAACTTAAGGCAAGCAAAACCTAAAAGTTTATTCAGAAAAGTAAAATCAATTCAGGAGTTTGTTATTTTCAGGAAAAGAAACAAGAACAGGCTGCCTGGTGCATGATGGCTCTATAACCAGCTTAGAGTCCTCTGGAGTTAAAGAACTCCCCGCATCATTGGAATAACCTCAGAATCACACAGCCCTGCTTTGGAATCATTTCCCTGCCTTATACTTCAGAAACCAATGACAACTTGAAATACTAGGATACCTGGAATGACCTTTGAAAATCCATTCCTCTTACAAGTTAAACAGATGGGCATAGAACACTTTGCTATTTTGGAAAACATTAGTTAAATCATTGCCTCAATAAAACATTGCCTTCATCGTGAATCCTCATTTCCCTATGAATATACAGCAAAACATTCCAGATAGCTCTGGCTGTAACAGAAACTGCTCTGTTTTTCTCCCATGTTTTCCAATTCCAAAACAAGTTGAAGAAAAAAGAAAAATTGCCTAAAGTATGATGAAAGCTATTTATTGGTTTGCTAGGAGAACAGACATCTGTAGTTAGGAGAGAAAATACCAGCTGAGTTGGTTTAAAAATGAGCTTGATGTGCTGCTTGGCACAAGTCTCACCTTATTTCATACAAAAAGTCTGCCATGAAATTGGCACTTCTGGAGTATTTGTATGGGACCTACAGGCATATCCATGCATGACACTTCCTTGAGGTGAAGCCTTAGCAAATATGCCATTTTCCCAATTTAGAACTAAAGATCTGTAGAAAAACTCTGCAAAGAATGGAAATTTCCAGTGTGTTGCTTCACCCCCAAGGCTGTGCTTTGCTTCTCTGCCTTCTCAACCACTCCCTAACATCTGACATGCAAGAGGTGAAGGGAAGAGTTATTAATCAACCACAAAGCACATGGAAGCACCTAAATAACTTGTTTATACAAATGATCTGCTCCTCTCTAAGTGATGAGGTCAAGAGGCCCATTTGTCGTGCCGTGCCATTTTATGGATGCAGCAGGAGGCATCGGCGGCTGCAATTTTGTCACGCTCTGCTTTCCACCCCTCGGAAGGATCATCACTCTTGGGCTGTCAGAGGCATCAAATATCCCAGCGCGTGCTGCATGTTTGCTAGAGCGCTGCCTCGGCCATTAATCATGCAGGGAGCTGAATTTCCACTGTCAATATGGGAATTCTGCAAGGGCAAGGATGGGTTATCAATTCTTATTGAGGAAATGACAACGAGAAAGTGGGTCAGTGTGAGGTTGCCGTAAAGAAGTTTCTTAAAACTAAAATTATCTGACTAGTAAATTTCATAATATGATTTAACTTTAAAATATTTTCCATATCCTGTTACAGACCAAGTCTCAAGAGTTTACTTTTTTTTTTTCCCCAAGTACATCCCTTTCTTGGAGTATAATATCACTTCAGGCAGAAAAAGGGGGATTTTAGACATTATCCCATTACAAGATCATTGGCTATGGCAATAAGAAGAAAGTTTTGAGGGTCTCACAGGTTTTGGAAAAACATTTTAGAAGTACAGCTATACTGGTGAGGACAGTTAGAAATCCTCAAAACTATCAATAGTCATTTAGGTTGTCAAACAGGTGAAGAGACTAAAATGAAGCAATATGAAATATGTCAGGCATTTCAACTTAACATTCCTGTATTCGTTAAGTGTAAGAATAAAAAAAGTCACGAAGACTCAAATCAGCTTCAATAACATCAAAATTCAACTTATAGAATTACAGATGATCAGTATTAACACAAAAAGATTTCTGAGGGAAGAGGCCTCTTTGATCTAGCAGAGAAAAGTATAATGAGACGCTATGGCTGGAAGCTGAAAGTAGACATACTCAGAGCAGAAAAAAGGGAAACATTTTTAAGCATGAATGTAATTAACCATTGGAACATGGTACTTAGGAGGACAGTGGGTATTTCATCCTCTGACACTTTGGAATCAGTCAATTCCTAAAAGAAGCACATTAATACACTTCCAAGGTGTTATGAGCTTGATACAGGGATCATTCTGATGAGGAGGTTAAAAAAGAGGCCAATGTGAAGTAACCCTTAGAGGTCTGTTCATAGATACAGTGTCCTGTTACTAATCCAATTATTTTATTATTTTTTTCTTGTATATTCTGCTTATGAGGTTGTTCAGCCTCAGGGATGTCCTTGCTGTGTACAACTCCCTGACAGGAGGTTGTAGCCAGGTGGGGGTCGGGCTCTGCTCCCAGGCAACCAACCACAGGATGAGAGGACAGGGCCTTAAATTACGCCAGGGTGGGTTTAGGTTGAACATCGGGAGGAATTTCTCCACAGAAGCAGTGATCAGACACTGGAATAGGCTGCCCAGGGAGGTGGTGGAATCACTGTCCCTAGAGGTGTTTAAGGAAAGACTGGACGTGGCACTTGGTCGTGTCACATCAAGGGTGGTGTTGGGTCATAGGATGGACTCAATGATCTCAGAGGTATTTTCCAACATAATTCACTCTGTGGTTCTGTGGTTCTGTGATTCTGTGATGAGAACAATTGCCCATCCCTATCTCCCTATAACTAATAAAGTTAATTCTATTGAAGATATTTCAGTCATCAGTAGTTAAATTAAAGACCTGGTGTAAAGGATTCACCTTTCTGTAGGGTTACTGTTCCATGACACCAAAAACAGCCACTGACATTTAGTACTGGCCATGATGACACACAGACTGTAGAGGATGCAACTTTTTATTCCAAGAGGGAGTAACTACCCTGAAGGATAGGTTTGGGAGGTAGAGACATTCACAAATATGGTAAAAATCATCTGCAGTAATTAAAATTAAGGAATGTGGATATGATTCTTGCAGAATCACTTTGAAAAGTTGGGGTTTTTTACTCAAAGAATGGTTAGCTGGTGAAATTCTCTTCCTCTGAAGACCCTCTGCTTGTCTTTCATTTGAACCTTTGAATAATCTCAGCATGCAGCATTTCCATTTGCATCCTGTGAAGTTATGCATGGAACAAAACTCGCATGAAACAAATAAAATATTTATTTTAATGTTTATTTTTTCTTACATTTTTTCTATTTTTGCGTTGAGGTACTTGTCAATGCTAAAGAAATCCCACAGTTTCCACCAGAAGCTGGACAATTTAATTCTACCTGTAGTAGATTTCCCCATGTACAAGGCTATATACATTTATATGAGGGTAAAAAAACCCACTTTTAAAGTTGCTGCATTCACCTTGAGTGCCTCAAAAAGACAATACATTATGCTTAATTTACTTATATATCTGATAAGAAATTTACATGTCACTGAGAAAAAGAAGCTTTTTAATATTCCCTATGCATGAAGAGAAGCAGAGGAGAACCAAAAGGGGAACTGCTTATTTTGGGGAGGGTTTTTTGTTTTACTTTGTTTCTTCGTTGCCCCTGTAAACTGTTCTTGAACCAAAAGATATCCATGAGAGGGTCACAGGCTTGAACTCTTCTCTTTACATAGTTAATGTTTCTTTGAGTGGTAAAAAACCGAATCTGCTGATTCCAGGGCTGAGCAGGCTTAGATTGATGCCTCTATTCTTTGCATTAGCAAGTGACCTTAATTCACATATTCTATCTATTTTAATAAATGGTTATATTTACTGCACTGACACACTCCAGTATTTTTTAAGTATTTATGAAAGCAGCCTTTACATACATACCACTGATGTTTATCCTTGGGCTGATGCCAGAGCAGTGTATGGCTTGAACAATGAGTTTGGATTATACACTATTTATTGCTTTTCTTTTTTATCTCTTTCACAGGATAGGCAGAAGCTTTCATCTGTTATCAAGTACAATACTTCTCTCTCCACATGATATTATTGCCCTACTAGATCTTTTTTCCTAACATACCCTGTTATTTCTGGGTTTGAATTTTCCTTTATGCATCTACACATCTCTTTTTTTTTTTTTTTTGTTAATAGAACAGAAATATTTTACTATTTTCTTGATGTGCCATGTTCTACTCATATTTTAAGAATGTCGTGCTCCATTTAAGTGTCAGGATGAAGACATCCAGTGTAATCTCTTTTTCCTGTAAGTGCTTCTAACTTCTTTTTGTCTGTATAATTCTGTCTAGCAAGGACCCTTTTGCAAACTAATGTTAAGATCACTGTAGATGAAAACAGCTCACCTATGGTATTACAGAGAAACGAAACTGGCAGTGAGTGAATAGCTGGGGAAGTGAGATATTAGAAAGAAAAAAAGAAGTAATCTAGCGAGCAAAGCAGTGTGCAAGCTCATTGCTGAAATGAAGGATAAGGAATTAAAAATGAGTAATATGTATTTCTTCTAAGTGAGCTAAATTCTGGTTGGAGCTTCCAGACTCACAGTTCTGAAGAAGTTGGCTGTGAAAAGGATGCTGAGACTAGAAAAGTGCAAGTTTCTCTCCATCACTGGGCATTCAATCTGTTCAAGGGAAGACTAGTTTTCTGCCTGCACTCAGTCTGTTCCTTGATGATTTCAATCTAACAGATATTGATCAGAGATGATCAATTATTTCATATAAAGTCACCTTCAAGTTGTAATTGGTGATGGTTATTTACATCCTACTTCCCAGGTTAGTGTCTCCTGGGTAATGCTAAACCTTTATCCAGGTACAAAGAAATAAGAACAAAGTGAACAACAACAATAAATTACTTTATTTAGTAGGAACTTTGGGAAACAGCGTCTCAGTGTGATAAAGATAAATGTGTACTATGTTAGAAAACTACAATTTAAACTTTACCTATTAATTTTATTTACCAGGCTGGTGTTAGATGTTTCAACAGAATCTGTTGATGATAATGCCTTAAGTTTCAACATTTCACTACAAAAGTATAAAAATGCCTGACATACTAAAATAAATTTTGAAAACCAGGAGCATAGAGAAGTAGTGGCAACAATCACATGGGGGTACCCATATTTTTCCATTTGCAAATGTGGGTAAATATTTCACTAAATTTGCAAAACTGTGAGTGTTGCTATTAAAGCTGAGTTACTGGCTGGAGTGGCTGCAATTCTATTACCAAGAGCAGAAAAGAGACAAGCTGAAGAAACATGTATAAAGCTAAAATCTTGTCTCTACCTCCAGGGTACAAGATTGTCCCCAGCAATACATTTGTTATTGCTTTTCTAGAACACTGACCCTGACTACATTGATATTTAAGCCATGGAGTAGATGTTTTCCTCCTCCTATCCATAGTTTTCTGACTCTGGGAGCACATGAACACACATCCAGTATGAACTGAGATCATATTATTTTTTACTTAAATATTTCCTCTCTCTTTCCTCTGAAAACATAAATGATTCCTTGGATATGTTCTAATTATTGCAAGTATATAAATAGCAAAGTCTAAATAGTTAGTGAAGTCTTTGCTACATGAAAGAAAAGTGATTTCGTAAGAATGCAATAAATATACACAATAAATTGTGTAGCAAAAGACCAGAACCAAAATTCATGGCTTAGGCTTTAGTAGGATATTTATTTTATAAAGCTCGAAGCAAGTGGCTTCTTTCCTTTTATTTGAATTAGAAAAAGAACAAGAATCTTTCTGTGAGAAATTGCATAATCACACAGTTTGCAAATATCCATTAATGGAATTACAAGCTATTTATTTTTATTTGTTCTGTTTTACTCCTTCCCTCTGTTTTGTTAGGAAAGAAATAAATTTAATAATGCAAATTTATTCTGCATTTACACAAAATCATTCACCAACATGATTTTTAATCCCTGAATTAAATATATCTTGCAGTTAGGAATTACAACAATAATATTTCTGTGTGTAAATAGGTACTGGATAAATTATTAACTAGTTTATGAGTAGAAATAATCAAAAGTAATAAATTGATACTAAAAGGTCTACACAGCAATGTTTGGCACCTCCTATTCTTTTACAACTTCTACCACCATGCAGATAATTTTTGATAATTTGAGATAATTGCTATTCATTCTGCAAGGGGAGTCATTTGTTGCAGCTAGAAGAACAAGGACATCCAGGAAAAATAAAATTTTCAGTATTCCAAATAAAACAGTCAAGGTTTTTCCTTTTGACTTAGTCACATTTTGGTCTCTTTCAAGCTGAGAAACATTTCTTGGTCTCCAGTGCCCAATAAGGGGAGCAGTTGGAAATCAAGGCATACATTTTAAGATTATGGGCAATAAAGGAAAATAAGAAGCTGAACACAATAAGCCATCTCAGTGCTATTTCTGAAGGAAAGAAATCTCGTCCACTGTACAGTGTTATGTTGGTTTGGTGTGAAAACAAGGGGAAAGTCTTTTAAAAAATGTTTATAATTAATTGTTTTGTGTTTATTCAGTAGGCAGTTAAATTGAAATTATTCTTAGAGTTTGTGGAATTCATAGAGAGAAAATTTTCTATTTAGAAAAATTTTATGTTTAAAACCACCTAAAAGAAATGTAAAGACTCCAGGCCAGGGCTCTTCTGATTTGGACATTCTTTAGCTTGGGGCATTCACAAACTTAATCATAAAATTTTCTTCTGATCTGAAAACTTTTCTTCTTTGGTTCTTTATTTGTTTGTTTGTCTGTTTGTTGAATTCCTCTAATTAAAGCAATGTAGTCAAACCATAAGCAAAAATCCTTATTATTTCACATTGTATGCTCCAGTTGCACGTCTTTTCCAAGAGAAACACAAGCACAACATAAACAAGTTCAAAACTATATTTATCCATACTCCTGTGAACACCTAAAGCACATAAAAAGTAGGGTTCCACTAACTTCAGACAGCTTTCCTAACAACTAAGGATGTGTTTGCCAAAAAAAAAAAAATTAAGGAAGTTAAGAAATTAAGGCCTCAGCTTCTTGCCCCCAAAGCCTATTCCGCACTTTGCTCAGGTTTATTGCCTAGAGGCACGACACTCATGGATTTTGAGCTCTCTGGTGGTAATGTGGGATGAATCTGCAGAAAAGGAATACAGGCAGGGTTAATTAGAAATGTAGGTGGCACTGCAACATCATACCATACTTAGAGCAATGCCTGCTTCAGACTACTTTACTCTCAAATGTTCTGATTAAAAAAAAAAAAAAAAAAAACAAAAAAACCAGCCTGAAAGTTGAAGCTCTTTTCTTTCTCTTTATGGTTGGCAAGAAATGCCATCAAGTGTACAGGAAAGCTTACGAAGCAGGGAGGTTTTAAAGCAAAATTTAAACATCATCAGAAATCATCATTACCTTGGCTACCACAGTATTACTGCAGAAGCAACTATGTAAAAAACCAAAGAAGCTGCCCTGAAGACAAGACCCAAGCCTTCCAGCTTTCTCGTCATATGCAAGATTATCATCTACTCATAAATATCCTAGAGGCAAGCCAAGTGATCTCAGTCTGATCAAGTTTTATGGATGTGCACCATATGGATGAAGGGGAAATGTCTATATTGACAATAGAAATCACTGAACAAACAACACGTTATCTCTGGGGTCCAAAGACAGACGAACCTACATTAGGAATGAGTTGTGCATTTTAAAAAGAAGGTTAATTAACCATTTCAAGGGTTTATCCAATGACATGATCAGTTCCATGAGCTAAAGTCTCCAAGATTAGAAGGCTTTTTAAGTGATATTACAAGTTTAATCAGAAGATTTTAGGGAATTAATAGAGGCATTACTGAATAAAATGCTATGAGCACACCATTCGGGTTTTAGATTTTGTAAATGTAACAGAAAAGGCTTTTAATGATAGAGGATGCTTTGACAGATGAGAGTCCCACTGTTATGGAAAATGACCCCAAAGCTAATTGCAAGTATAAAATAGTATGAAGCTCCTGCCAAATATTTGCCTAAGTGGTGTCTTTGCTTTGGAAAGACTGCATTAACATCTCCTCATTGTGCTGTCTTTTGCAATTCACAAATAAGTACTCATAAACTATAAAAATATGGATAAATTAACCAGAAGTTAATCTGAATGCATATCTCAATACACTCAGACAGAAAGAGTGGGCTGTAGCTTTATTATGTTTGCTTATTACTGACTGTGATTAATGATATCAGTGAATCTGATAAGGTTTGAAGGTCTAGTGATGAAAGCATGCGAAAACATTTGAGCCTACTTGAACCTGCCCATAACTATCTGATCCATAAACTGGGCTGGAAACATGATAAACAAGATATCCCATGAGAGCTTCAGCTTTCAGTTTCCTCATATATTTTGTGATGCCCTATTTAATATAATTTTCATGCCTAATATCCAAAATATTTTTCATTCATTTTCTGTTTGAACTTAGTCCTTCGAGAGAGCGTTTTTTTCTGATATGCATGAACAGATTAGTGTGTTTGGAATGGAAGGTGCATTCTTCCCCCTGGTATTATTACAGATGCATGACATAAAGCTAAATAAATGTCTTATAAGTCCCAAAGGGCCATCTACTCTGGATTGTTGAGCCTGTCTTTGCTCCTGAGAGAAAGTCAAATTAAGATTGATAGAAGTGATATGAACAAGGAAAGCAAAGAAACTGGCAGGGTCATAACATGGTATGAGCATTCATCAACTATTTGTAATACTCATGTAGCAGCACTTTGTCTATAGGATCAACTTCAAAGCTACTTTTGTATACTTTGGGATCTAAGTGCTTGTTTCAGATGGCCACAAACCTTGGTTATAGCACCAATTTTCTCTGAGGTTCATCGGGACATCACCCATATTTTTCAGCAAAAGATGCTTCCTTGTTCAAAATTCTGGATTCCTCAAAGAGCCTACACAAACTCTTTTCATGGCTTTAAAAGTTTCAAGTCGTTAGACGACCCAGTCAGATTTCAACATGCCACAGACCAGCTAATGTCATCGAATTAGCTGACTGACAGCAGCTGCTTTTTGTTCTGTACACTTGAACCATTTTGAGGATTTCAGGAGCCTGAGAAGTTGTCTCAGTTTTTATAGTTTGCTGCAGTTATTCTCTGTGTTAAGGATTTGTGCTTTGTTTTGATGTTTGATTAATCTATTTCTAAATTTCAACAATTATACATGATTAAGGGTCCTTTAGCACTTGGCATTTTCTTCGATGAGAGTATTTATGTGCTTTAATGAACTCACCTCTCAATCTCCTCATGAAGAACCAAACATTTATAACTCTATGGCATTTCTCATGTCTTCAAAACCCTTTATTTTTGCCTCCTGTCTGCTCATTTTTCACCTTTTTAATATCCTACTAAAATTACTGAGTACCCAGTATTCCAATACTGGGCTCACAGATGCCACAGGAAACCTAATGTTAACCTTTATTATTAAAGAATTACTCCCTGCTTTGCACATCAGAAGTCGCAGTCACACCATTGCACAAAAAGCTTGATTTTCTTGACTACTATAACTCTTAACCCCTTGTGTCTCCTTATAAATTTCCAGCAAACATTTTGCATGACTGGCATTCATAGCTCCACAATCTCTAATGCTTTATTCAGCTGTGCTTTGTTTGAGAGATGCAAAATTATCTTTGTGTGATTGGTGCACCCTTTTTTCATTTAATACAACACAAATCCTTGGGTCTTCTCCAAATTCCATGCAGAAATAAATTCAGCTCTGTCTCTGGATGACTGTGAACATCTCTATCCCAGTGTTTCCTTCCACCTCAATCTTTTTGATTGTGAATTTAACTGAGAAGACCTTCAGGAGTTCCTCTTCAGTCTGACAGGAGGACAGCAGAAGGGATGAAACATTTGTTGGAGTCTCTAGAGAACACCACAATGATGGATAACTTAACGGTTGCATTTTTAAAAGGACTAAGAAAAATGTGGTCCTTTTCACATGGCACTCATCTGACAAACCAAACCCATCAAGAACTCTCCTGGAAGAAGCTAAGTGTGAGATCAGTAAATACACATAAGCACATCTGCTTCACCATTGCAGCCCTTAAAAGCATGAGAAAGAAAACTGCATCATCAGCAGCTGACAACAGGTGGAATCTTGGCAGAGTTGTTTTCTTCTGAATGAAATTTATCCACATTAAAAGTCCATCAAATGCTCTATTGTTACAGTCACGAGGCAAAACTTGGGCCTGATAAAGATTTTTTTGTTTGTTCCATAATTTCATCGTTTACACCTCAGCCATCAGAACGCGCAAATGACCTTCCAAATATGCAAGTCACAGAGAGCATCTGGCAACTTTGTGCTCAACCACCCTGCACAGAATGCATCATTTGTAAAATAACATAAGCACACCTTGGGGCACTGCTGTTTGCACCAGCAGCTGCATCAATGTCTCTATAAGGAATTCAGATTTTCATGGATTTTGGTTGGCTGTAAAATTCACTTTCATACTGGTGCTGACTGACTGTCATGAAGTTTTTTTAAATTTATTTTGAAAAGTAAATAAAATTGACAGACTTTAAAGAACAAGAGTTCCAGCTCTATGTACATATTGAAATCAGACAAGTTCTTGAATTCAGTACAGAGTACAAAGCCTGAGTTAAAGGATATTTTATTATTTGTTTTCTAGGCCCAGTGGGAAAATCAGAACCAAGTTTGGGCTGGAAGAGACCTTAAAGACTATCTAAAGTTCATAATGAAGTTCCAGTAATAAATTCATCATAAAGTTCCAACCCCTTGCCACAGGCAGGGACACCTTCCACTAGACCAGGTTGCTCCAAGCCTTGTCCAGCCTGGCCTTGGACACCTCCAGGGATGAGATATCCACAGCTTCTCTGGGACATTTATTCCAGTTTTGCTTTCAGCTGTTCTACAGTCACAGGGCTACTCTACATTTGCTACAGCAGGGTGTCTCTCTTGACTGCCTTGATGCTGATTTGTCAAGTAAAAGTACCATCCAGCACTCAGACTTAACCTGAATTTGCTACTGTGTGTGCAGATATGGATATGTAATTGTATATGTAATTATGATACTGATTAGATCTGCCCTGGCTGTGAACTTGACAGAGCCTTAAGAGCTGTTTGGTGGAGGTGACTACTCACCACTTCTTTATTGTGTTAATTTTTCCACTTATGGCTACTGTGGGGTCTGTGAGCTCAGTTCATTGGCCAAAACCATCTGGTGTCATTTGGGAAGTTCTGGGACACCCAACAAGACCTGCAGCTACGAGTTCAGAGGATGTGTGCTTTTCACTGGTCATGAGCCACCCATTCAAAACCTGGGGAGGTGCCACAGATCTCCTGCAGTGTTTGAAACAGCTCCAGATGGCTGGTTTGCAGCAACTCACTCAAGACTCTCACATGCAGACATATACATTTAGACGTATCACAATCTGCAAGCTGAGTCCCACACCAAAATTTGCCTGTTTTGCCTAAATCAGAAGTACTTATGACATGAAAAGAATGTTCTAAGGTCGCCCAAAAAATCACCAGCAAAGGCATCAGCGAAAACATGTTTAATATAAAGGCAATGACACAACAGAGTTCGTGTCAAGATTCACTCTACTACTCACTAGACAGTGAAAATATACTGAGGAAAAGCACACAAATATCTAAAATCAATATCAGCCTGAACTGAAATAAATGGAAGACCACTCAGGTAAATGCTGCCATTGGAGCGGGGCAGGGTGGAAAGGAAAGCAGGTAAGACAAAAGGACAGAAGGATAAGGACAAAAAAGGGAGATGGCCTAAAGACCTGGCAATATTTAAATTATGACTTAGCAGCATTTAACTTGACACTTAAGAGTTTAACTCAACACTTATTAGCTTAACAACTTAACTTGGATACATATATGATTTACCATATATGTAAAGAGAGAATTATCCTCAGCACATTTGACGTAGCACATGCACACAGACAGCAAGAGTCTGTGCAAGGTGCCTGTGAACAATTTCCCTCCAGTTCTGTGAAATACTCAAGCTCCAGGCCTAGTGAGCATTTCTCAGATCATAGAGCAGGCTCTGGAGGGGGGGGGAGGATGCACCACCACAACTAAATAGTACAGGGATAAAAAGAACAGGAACTTTTGGCCTAATTCTGCTCACAGCCTGATTTTTAAGTCAGGAAGAGTTTTAATGTTCATTTTTCCCACACCAAATATTTGGAATGGGGGTTGTTCCATTACAGACTATTATTCTTTGTTAATCTTAATTAGGAAGCTCCACTTCCCAGTGGCTGTGGGTTTGTACGTTTTGTTCTAGTTGAAGTAACTAAAAAAATAGCCACAAATAGAAAACACAATATATTTATTTGGTTTCCTTAGATGAACCATCTCCCTGGAACATTTCTGAATAATCAAGTAGTCACAGCCTATTGTTGTGACCAGTAAAAAAGATGAAGAGAATTTTCATTTAAAAATACATGAGTTGTGATTAGCATTTTTGTGCATGGACCCTTTTTCTGGGCTGCTGCATGGCTGGGATCTTTCCCAGAAAGTCTAGGTACAAATGACCTGCAGAGTCACATGTGAATAAAGAGATAAGAGACATGGTTATTTTGGAGAGCTGAAAGTAGTGTTGCTCTTCCCTCTATAAAATCACAGTTCAGCAATCCGGCTATTTGGGTCTGCAAGAAAAGCCTTTCAAGAAAAGTCTTTCTTTCCTTTCTCCCTATTCCCTTCTCACTTGCCTCTCTATAAAAACCCTCCAAAACTTCCCCGAAGTTAATGAAATGTCACCAAAGTAAAAGGAATCAATTTCAGGCCATTTATGTTGTCTCACATTTGATCATCTTCTTGACGTTTTACTTGTCTTTGTCTACCTTTCTTATTTCCCAAGAGAGCAAAATAAGCAGGATCAGAGCCCAGTTCATCACTGGATTTTTACACCAGCATAAAGCCATTTATTTCAGTGCTTTCCGCAGGTATGAAATTTGATTTATAATGTTTGGATGCGCACATCCACAAAGTGATCAGTTACAAGGAAGCTTGTTTAAGAAAAGTTAATGAGATGAGATTCATGCTGCTATTTTTCAACCTAAAGTTTGTTAAGGATTTGTGTTTTATTAAATGTCTGAGAGGCAATGTATCAAATTTAAGATTTCAGATTAGAAATATGGAAAGATTTTTAACTGTCATAACAACAGCAGATAAAGTATCAATAATTTCTGTTTTGAATGCAATCTGAAATGGAATTTCTTTCTTTCTATGACAAAGGTGATAACAAAGCAAATTGAAACATTCCAATAATGTGCATTCCACATTTCTGAGAATAAATATGATTTCTTTGTTGAGCATCCTGGAAATTGGCACATTTCATGTACAGAGACATAAAAATACCAAAGTAAGCAATGATTTGCAATCAGAGTAGACCAGAACTTCAAATTAAAATTACAATATTAATACAGTCCATTGCCTCTGCCCATTCCTTATGTTATTGCCTACAAAGTTCCATTTTCCTTTGGTTCTGTTTATGCAGGTTTTGTTCATGTTTAGGTAATTTAAAACATAAGTTCAGCACTGTATTCCAGACACAACCTAGCTCTGAGATCCCTCAGATGCAAAACCCCTGTGAAACGGTTTTTGAATAATCCATCCTTCTAAAGTATGTGCAAACAACATCCCTCCACCTGAGCTGGCTGTGTTACACTCAGCACTACTAGAATTGTATTCACAGGAAAGCTATATTTCACTTAGGAAAGACAGCAAACTTATCTACAGCTCTAACACAAAGCTCTGATTAACTTTGGGAGACCAGATTAATATTTTAATAAAAATGTTTCAAAGAAAAACACAAGACTGGGGGAAAAAATTTTCGGAGGATGTATTCTGAATAATTTTTACCTTCAGAATCTAGTGCGTAGAGTGGAGTTATGAAATATTAAGTATATTTGCTTTGGGTAGACTTTTGTTGAAGTGGCTTACTTTGTATTTCTAAGGGAAAAGACGAAAAACAACGTTTATAATTCTAATCACAAAACTTTCCTTGAGTAATAAATACAGAACAATCATCTGTTAAAAAAAAATAAAATAAAACCCCCAAAAGACACAAACCTCAAAGGATTTGGAGAAATTATCTGATGGCATCTAATATAGTGCCACCTCCAAAAGGTGAACCATTTAGCATTCTGCCAATGCCTACTCTGTAGAAAACTTTCTTTCAATATCCCTATTGAACTGGTGGATATATTTTGTTAAACATTTCAGATGTATCAAGCAAATTTAGCCTTTTTTTTTTTCCCCTGCAGAGCGAGTTGCTGTTTCCTTAATTTAATGCATTCTGTACCCAAAGGAACTTGGCATTTAAGGATGTGCATTATTTTAAATACAAGCTTCATCTCCTTGTAGACAGCAAGACTTCTCACATGCTTGAGTGCCTCACTAGACTGGGATCTATAGGCCTAGTCCAAATTCAAACTGTCTTTTCATTTATTTTAATGAGTATTAGATTGGATGCTGTATGAATTTATTTCACCATTGTCATCTTCCAGTATTTCTCCCAGGGGACTGAGCGCAAATACTTGAGATTCAACATGTGTTGCTTATCACTTTCCATTAGAAAATATGCCATGTGTCTTATCTTCCTGCTCTTTGAATGGATGAACACAGAGGACTTCCCACAGGATGCCTTTCAGATTTAAATCTCACCTTCTGGAGATGCTCACAAGAGGATTTGATTTTCATTTGCTGCGAACGTTTGTGCCAGTAGAACTTTATTGTCTGGATGTGTGCGGAAAGTGAGCAGAGAAGACGTGTGAGCATATGAAATCCTTTGCTGCTAAATGTTTTTTGGTTGATGAACAGATGAGAGCTGGCTACAAGAAGCAGGCAGAGAATTTAATTTTGTCAGTCGCATTTTTCAATGGATTAGCTGAAATTTCTCTAAATCCTGGAGTGCTGAGAATTGTATGAAGGCCAACACAGAAGCAAATCTTTCAAGGAGATATTAGGACTCAGTTCAGAGTGACAACAGAAATGGCAGCCAGGGCCACACACAGAGGAATTTAGGGAAATAGACTACAGCTGACAGAAAATGTTTGAATATGCATTAAAACTGGGAAAGTAGTAAGGCCATTTTCAGTTTAAACTCTCACATTGCACAGATGAGAATTGTTAAATAGCTGCCACATTCAACATCAGTGGATCAATTTCAGTGGTGAGAAGTGTTTGTGAAGTGTTATAAGCATGCATGAGTCCTACGCTGAATGATTATATTTGATGATAAAACTTGTGAGTAAATACATAAAAATGATTTCAGAGGGAAAAAATCTCCAAGCTGGGATTAAATGAGATAGAGTTGATATTTATCCCTGTGTACAAACTTCATATACTACAAAATTCTATAGAAATACTTACAAGCCTAAATAATACGTTCACTTTACAGAAAACCTCATAAATCATGTGGTGAGGATTTTGGGTCTACAAATGAAGGAAATTCCCTTCACACTTGAATAATTAGAAGCTGGAGCACAAGGGCATAGATGGGGAGAAAAGACGATGATCTGCTTCCTCTGTAAATAATATCCTAAAAGCTGGGTTATCAATCCAACAGGACAGATTTCCTAACACAATAGCTACCTTTTAAATTAGCTCCTGTAAATTAACCAGCTCAGCTAAACACTGGCAGGATCTTATCACCATAATGCACAATAAAGTCTACACTATTAAAATTCTACTGAAGAAAACTTTGTGTGAGATAAGGCAGACATGAATGATCATTTAACATTAATCCTGATGACAACTATTTCCACTCTGCTATTGAAATTCCCTCCTTCCTACGTTTTCATTTCCAAATACAATGCAAACAGCACACTCTAATCAATCACTTATACATCCTCCATAATTTTTATATAGGGCCCTCTATCTTAGATATATAAGCCAATGAAGATAATTTATCTTCCCGCTTGCTTTGCAGTCCCATTAAATGCAAGGAAAGGTAGAGAAAAGTAAGGTGGTACAGAGAAGTAGCAGGTAAGTTTTCGGGTCCATAGTTAGTTTCAACACTGATGTTTGCATTCAAAATCCATTCAGTGAGGAATCACAGATGTTGACAACAAAGATTGTCCCATCCAAAAGAGAGATATGTTTGTCTGGTACATCAGACAAATGTGACTATAATGTTGCAGACCATGTCTAAGTCAGAATGAGCCACCTTAATTGTGTCTGCAAAGTGATTCCAAGTCCAGGCTTGTCTCATACTATGTCAGATTATCATAGAATAATGGAATGGGTTGGGTTGGAAGGCACCTTAAAGACCATCTCGTTCCAATTCCCTTCCACTGGGCCATGAACTTGCAGCTCATGGTCTTGAATTCACCGTACCATTAAGTGTAAGGAATTAGGATTTTAGGCATCACAGGTTTTCTGCAGCTGGTGGCTGCTGGACAAGTGGTGCCTGCAAGGCCCAGTTCAGATCACTTGTGATGCGCCTGGTCCGATGACTGCGCTCTGGTGTCTGTAGAGACAGACTAGGACACAGCCATTTCTCTGTGTAGCACGTTAAGGTGAGGTTAAAGGTATAAAGAGCTATTCATAAATCCCCACTGTTCACCCTGAATGGGCACCAAAATCTGCAATCGTATTTGCATTAAGCACTTGCACACCTGGCCCGCTTTCCGGAGGGGAATTTTCAGTAAGGGTAGTCAGCTCTTAAAATGCTTCAGGTCACAATGGAAAGTTGCCAAGAGATGTTTTAGTTTAGTTATTTGAGCTTGGAATGGTGAATTTGCTGCCCACCAAAACAATAAAACCCCCACAAACAAGCTTCATTCTTCTGCCCTTAGTATGGGGGTAAAAGGATCAAAGTGTCTTCTCCCACTTCACCCTTAAATTTTCTAGCCAATCCTATTTCAACAAGTCAGCACAGTAAATTCTCCAATTTATAAAGAAAAAAATATAGACAGGAAATACTTTATTATAATATGAATTACTCCTGAAATGTATGTATTTTAAAAATTTCACTGGCCTCTAAGTCAGTTAGCATAACAGAGACCAGAAAATGGATTCTTTTTACTAAAAATGAGGAGCCTTTATTGTGAAACCTCTCACACAGATCAGTAACCAGTGAAAATTTCACTTTGATAAAAATGTGAGTTTCTAGATTGTTGTTTTGTCGGGTTTTTTCTGGAAAAACACTATTTCACATAGCTATTGCATGGAATAATTTTCCAAATGAATACAGCATTTCATTCAGTCTGCAACAAAAGATGCAACTGGAGATTTCAGAAGGTGAGCAAAGTATTAAATGAGAGGGAAAGAAAATAAAACCAACATTTTTATCACAATTCACAGTGACAATAGAAAAAGATGTTATGGAAAATGTATGTAAAATTATTTGAAAATTAAGCCCACATAACAATGCCTCTGCAAGAAACATGAACTAAAAATTACAATGGAAAAAAAGAGAGGATAAAATGCAACCCTTAGCATGGAAACAAGAACAAGGGTTCAATCAGCTCATGCAAATGCAAATCAAGACATTTAACATTTTGAAGAAGAGCAACATAATGCAGCAGATAGAATTTGTAGACAAGAACACGTTCCAGGGACCTGATGGATTCCACCTGAAAAGCAATTCACTTATGCTCACCTCAAAAGAAATATTTAGAATGAGTCATGGCTCCATCTGGCTTCCCTGCATACAGAGCAGGTATTGGTAGCCATGAACTTTAAATCTCAAAACATCAAGAGAACAAATCCCTGTCAGAGCTATTCTTAGTATGCCTATGAGAAGGAGACTGTGTTGCTAACAAAACAGGAACTTTTACTGGTTACAATCAGGGCCCAGGAATTTAGATCCCAAGAGTTTAAGTCTTACACTGTAAGTTCTGTACTGCCAGAGTAAAACCAGAATTGAAAGTTTCTTGTATCTGAAGAGAAGAAATTGTATAGGACTGTCATAGCCAAACATAAGAATTAGATTAAGGAAGAAATCGCTGACTAAAACAAATCCCCAGGATCTTTCAAATATTTACCCTTTTAGTTAGTGATAAACCAACACACAGCTAGGAAAGTTTCACACCTCAGAGTCCACATTGAGTTGTTTTGTGATGAAAGATGAGATGATCACCCCTCTTACTACATAAATTGCCATCAATACCCGAGCAGGATATGATGCATTTTACATATTTGAATAAACAACTGTTATCTTCTCTTCATGCCTTCCAAAATGAACAGTGCTGTAAATCTCTTCTCTGCTTCTGGGCTGACCCACGCACAAGGCAGATTTGGGAGCAAGAAAACGGGACAAAGAACAAATAAATTAAGAGAGACAGTGTTCATCAGCACATGGGACGGCCAAAAACCCTCACCTGCCCAGACAAGAAATGTCCAAATCTTCAGTGAACATTGAGCTCTATGTTCACATTGGCTGTCTTTGAGGTTTTCAGACTTTGATCAGTACATTATCATCACAGTCTATGCCCTAAATGATAAAAATATGAGCTGGACACTTGAATCTATTCCGGTCAGGCAGCTGTCTCTGTGATTTGTGTTTTCAGTGGCAGGGACGTCAAAACCCTGGCACTTTGGTCCTGCCACCTTGAGTAAAACCATAAGGCACCCTGTCAGTCAGCTACAAATATTATAAGGTTTTTAATTGAAATATTGTGATGTTTTTCTTCCTGGAAAGGCAGGTACTTTTCAACTGCATGACATCAGATCACTGTGAATGCAAGATATCTGGTTTCCAACCAGATCTTTTTTCCTTATTGCCCATTAATAGGTCTATGTAGACAAGGAAAATTTCTGTCTTATATCTCATGTACTTATGCTTCCTGCTTATATAGTCTTATAAATTCTTTTCATTTTTATGAAGTCAGGTCATGTCTTTCAGATAAGTTTAGTAGGAAAAAACACCAAGTCTTTGCAATTCTTTTAAGACGAAAATAAAATTGCAGCTTCCACAGAACTTGATTTAAGAAAAGTGGTTCAGGCTGAGACGTTTTTGTTGCTGTTGTCAAAATGTTAATTGCTTAAATAAATAATTTCATGCATAAAAGCATATATTATATACATGCTAGTGCATTTATTTCTTATGTATATGCATAGATATAAATATGTCAGCATGTATTCACACAAATATATAGAGGGGAAAAGAAAAAAAGAAACTCAACGAATCGTTAATTTGGTATTTTGTGTACTGACATTGTGGGCTGGGAAAATGGCATTTCAAAACTTGTTCTGCATCAGATCTATCTCTTCCAGGACAAATATCCATGATAAAGTTCATCTCAACTGGTGCATTCTTTTTATTATTTTTATTTCTTCATGTTAAACCATTAAAATTCTTGTTTTTATCTCAGTGCAGAAATTGGTTTTTTTAATCACTAATTTTCATGGAAAAGAAATATACTTTTCTTTTCTCTAGTATTGAGCGATGTTAGTGGACAGCATGGCAAACTTTGCCCCCTTCCTTTTAGAGTCATACCCTCTATTCTTCCCTTGCTATTTAGCATTAACAGTTTCCATTTTCAGTCAAGAGTGTGACTTAATTTTGACAGTAAATTTAATTGTGTGGCTCTATGAAGTAAAAGGGAAATATGTAATGAAAAACAAACCAAGGATAACAAGAACCATTTAACTAGAAATAAACCAAATACTTTCTGAATAAAAGAAAATTAAAAAAAAAAAAAGGCAACCTAATTTTGAGGTAAGGTCAAATTTGGCAAAAAAAAACATTTGTAGAACTTATGCAAAAATAACATGGGATTTTTTTCTGTGTGAGGGACTGAATCCATCTGGTTGCTACCAATGGGAATGTTCAATCTTACAGGATGCACAGCAGCATGCAAAGATGTCAAGGTACCTGATGGCAGTGGGAGTAAACTAAACTAATTACTGCAAGCTTCATGTTCCTGTGCTTTGATATTTTTATTAGGATGCATTAAACATCAGTTAAGACACACACTCAGAGAGATCTCTAAGCGAGTGAACCAAGAACCTTGTCAGAAACACTTGGAACGTGGCACAAAAAACCAGCTCGGGGGGACCTTATCCCAGCCAGGCTTCTCAGCAGCATCATGATACATTCTGATAACACACATGACATTTAAAACTAATCCATCATCCTGGACAATGCAAACTGAACAGAGAGGAGACACGAAGAAAGTTAAAACTGCATACACACTGCAGAATTATTCCGTGAGTTTACAAATCAATGCACATGATTGGAGGAAGAGTTAGAGGTCCAAAGGTATTTGATTTAATGGACCCATAATACTGGAGAACAGTGAGGCTCAAAGCACAGACAGTCTGAAATCTTCATTTAGACAGCATTAAATACATGCAACTAAGTGCTATATTTAAGTATTATAGAAATATTTTAGCTTCCAGTGTCTCTCGGGGGTAGTAAAATTCATATCTGCGAAACCACTGAGAACATTCAGTCAATTAAAGACAGATATGCAATCTCCAGAATAACAGCTCCCTCTACTTATTTTTCAATTTTATAGATTAAAGTTTCCCCTATGGAAAAAAAAATTTCTCTTCATCAACCTCTTGAAGAATAGGTATCTCTTCCATCCATGTTATGCTATTCATTTCTCCCATCAAGCAGAATCTGTTCAAACACGTTTTTATGTTGTTTTGAAATCAGCGTGCAGACATGGAATTAAAAAACCCCACATGCTGTTACTGTCACTGCTCTTTGATCACCCCTCCATGGGTGCTTCTCTAGGGTCATGTAAAAGGTCTGGTAAGCGAAAAGAAAGAAACCATAAAAAGGGATGCTATTGTGGCAGAGAACAGAGCAAGCACCTGAGAGAACCAGCTTCGTTTCCCTCTCTATTCCAAGCTGGCCATGTTCCTGTAGGCAAATCCTTTAAATGAGACATTCTAAAAGTGTTTCATTACTGGGGATAGACACTCAAAAGTGCTTCATAAATGGGAGGTGATAAACACACACAAAAAATCCAGCCTAGAGGTCTTTTGAAACTTTGATTCTTCAAGCTTGATCTTCCAGTCTTCCCTCTTGAAATCAGTTGAGGATAACTGGGTTTATTGTAAAATCACTGTCAGTGCCTTTGTTTTCAATATTTGTAAAATAGAGATAAGAACATATATTCCCTTCAGCCCTGTGCAAGGATGATATCATTAATGCTAGGAAAGCTGTGGACCAAAAGCACCTACAGCTACTCTTAATTCAGGTACATATCCAAAACCAGCGTATTCCTTAAGCCTTCCAGCTCTCTCAGGCTGCCTCTTTGAAATCTGAGCCTCTTTCAAGGCCTTTGACAAGGTGCCACACAACATCTTTGGTGCTACGTTGGAAAGATGTGGGTTTGATGGATGGAGCATAAGGAATTGGCTGGATGGTCACATCCAAAGAGCTGCTGTCCATGGCTGCAATGGCAAGTGGTGTCCCTCAGGGGTGAAGAACTGATACCTGTCCAATGTCCCTGAGTCCCACTCAGTGGGACTGAGTGCACCCTCAGCAACAGTTTGTCGATGGCACCAAGCTGAGCAGTGCAGTGGGTTCTCCAGAGGGGACCGATGCCATCCAGAGGGACCTTGACAGGCTGGAGAAGCAGAGAAGTGTGAACGTTGTGAAACTCAACAAGGCCAAGTGCAAAGTCCTGCACCTGGGCCAAGGCAATAAGTGTCAATATGGACTGGATAATGTATTGAGGACAGCCCCGTGGAGAAGGAATTGGGGTTATTGGAAGATGAAAACTGGACATGAGCTGGCATTGTGAACTCACAGCACAGTTGGGCCATGGGCTGTATAAAAAGAAGCAAGGCCAGCAGGTCAAAGGAGGTGTTTTCTTGTAGGAAACCTTACTTCTTCATCTAGGAAATTAATTCTAGATGTTTTGCTTTTGAAGGTTCATCTTTATTGAATTCTTAGAGGAAGGAGGGATCTTCTAGGTGGAGGACATTCTGCTTGTTTTGAATGTCAAATATCTTAAAGGGTAAGCAATTTGACTAGTGCCAGAAAAAATAATATTCAGGATCTGTTCGACAGTCATATAATTTGCATATTCTTTACATACCATAATTATAAATAAAAGAAAAATGTATCCTATAAAAAATGGGTCCCTATATCTCAGTGTTTAGACCTGCTGAATTTTGTGGCAAATTGCTCTAAAAGAGGGAGTTCCATAACTCATCTGTTACCCTTCTCTCCACCTTTATGGTGGAACTAAACCAAAGAAAATTCATTATCCTCAAAGTTTTTAGATCTTAAAGCCCAGCTGAGATCTGAGGTGGTTCTCTAGGCCTTTCCTAATTGCCAAGTAACCCTTTGATTAAAGAGATATCAATAAATTTCAGCATTACATCTGCACTGTACAACCAGATGCTTCTGATCTTCTCTATTACAACAACCAAAACAATTTCAGTTCAAACCATTCTGCATTTTGCAATATATTTTTTGCAAATGCTACAGGTCATTTTAGGTCATTGGACACATGTAACAGATTTCTTATGAGAAAACTGTGAATTTATACATCCAACAGACTGCTGGGCAAAGCTTAGAAGTTTCGATGTCTTTCCAACTATGCTAAACCAGTCAGGTTTAAAAAAAAATTATTTGGTTGTGGAGCAGTTGATTCCTTGCTGCGAAAAAGGCTCTTAAAGTAGTCGTTTGTTGTAGAGCTGAACTCCTCCAAATCAGCAATGCAGATGGAAATATTCTGTTATTCACTGAACCCTCACACAGAGCAAGGAAAGGAAAACACTCTGTTAAGCAAACTTTTTGATGCACACTGAAATGGGAAATTTCTCCTTTGTGCTCGCTGAGTTATAAACACAAGGAATTAAGATTTCTCTGTTGTCTGCTGCTGGGTCTGACACTCAGAAAAGTCGATTTTTTATTCCCAGATCTGCCCTACATCAGTTAAATTATTAAAAAACCCCTTTTGTATTCTCCAAATCAGTACAGCACAGTAATGCTAGGCTTAATTTAGGAAAATTTTTCTAGTTAAATTCAACCATACCTCCACCCTTTGAACCAGCTGGGCAAATTGAGAGAATTACTTCAAATAATTAAACTTGTCTTTTTGTTTAGCAAGACACCTACTGTCCTCAGCGCACAGGCCAAAGGAGAGAGCTGGGATGGTTTCCCTTTTACCAGCTTCACCCAGGAATTCCAAGGGAAGCAGATGAGCTTTAGCAATAAAGAGCCACCTTTTTCCACATTTCTGGGGGCTCAGACTCTGTCTAGCTGAACTGTCTGAGATCACTTCCCTTCTCTTTTTCATATGTAATGATGGGTAAGGAATATTTCTTAATATTTCAGGAGTTGCTTGTAAGCAGTATGTAACTTGCATATATGGCACGTGTACTGTACTTAGAGCACAGCAGGTTTTTGTGACCACATTATTTTCCTCTTTTAAAAACTGATTGAGTTTGTGCTTATGAAATAACAGAGTCTGTAATAGACTCTCATTCTATATAATATTTTAAAGGAATAGTAAATACATAAATATATATATAAAGGAATATTAAATATTGTTTTGTTATTACATATAGTTTGGTTGAGGGTCAGGAGGAGTCATTTGCTTTACCTGTAATAATTTAAAGATAACCAGATGAACAAAAGGAAGAAATAAAGAAATCCAGATTTAGTAACCTCAATGTGTTTATACTATGAAAGATCAAAATTAGTAAGCAATATATACAACAGCAACAATAAAAATAATAACAATAATAACAATAATATAGAGTAATAATATAAAATTATACTATAATGCTATAATATTAATACAAAAACATTACCTAATAATATTAAATTATATAACATACAATGCATTATACATTGTATAATTATATATAATAGCAGTGCATTATTATTATTGTTATTATTATTATTATTATTATTTCCATCCAACCATTGCCAACCAATGATACAAGTTTTTCCACCACCACCCTGTGCAAACCACAAAGATTGGTTTGTTAATTAAGAGCACCAAAGGGTTTTTATAGTTTTGTTAACACTTTGCTCAAGACAGTGCAGCTCTGCCCCATCACAGAGCATTTTGTGAAGCAGTGCATCTCAATATGCTATTTCTTCAGAGGGAATTTATTAAAATACAGGGTATTTTTGGTTGCTGGACTTTGTTTCCCAGAAACACAGCAAGCAGCAAGAAACTGCACACTGCAAACCTGAGAGCAGATTACAATGCACCCAGCTACGGCCATTCAATCAAATCCTAACAAGATTTGTATGGTCCTTCAGAGAGTTTTAGAAAGAGCAATTCCAATATGAAAATACTTTAGTTTGTTTGTTTCTCTGATTTAAAACAAAAAAACTGTGAAAGGCTTAGATGTGTTGCAGGGATAAAACAAAAATATCAGCTTTGTTTTGGGTGCTTTCTGATATTCCCTCTCCATTTTCCTATTCTGCACAAATTTTGTTGATAAAAAAGGATGTTATTGTTTTTCAGCAATTGTATCTAGTTCAACATGTTTTCCCCTGCTCTAGGGAAGAAACAACTCAATATACATCTATCTAGAAACAACACTTTTTGGTCTTAACACAGCATTGTACATGAAATTTTCAGTTCTTTCCATCCAGTTGCAAAGAATTATCCATTAATTCCGATGAAATTAAAGAGAAATGCACTTATAAAAAAAAATAATGGTGAAGCCCCAAAAAGCAAAGGCTTGGGAAATTATTTATAGAACTAGTTTTAAAGGAAGTGTCCTCCATTTAGGACTAGATATTAATCTGGCTGTCAAGGTGGGATGCAGCTTTCTCTGGGCTACCACACTTTAGTAACCACTGTGATGATAATTAAACCAGACTGAAACAGTAAGCTTTATAAATAAAAAGAAAACAACATCTAAGTTGATAATATTTCCTGATTTTATTGTGGTTCTGACACAAATGAAGACAAGATCTATTTTATTCATTTTCTATTTTCTCTTCAGGCTTTGCTTTATGGCCCTCAGGGACACAGGAGTGTGCATGTAAAGAAGTCTATAAATTAAAACAAACCACGTTTATGGTAATACTATCACATCTTTACAATGTGTTCACTTAATGTGTGCAAACTGCAGTTTTCATGGTAGTTCATTTGTATTCCCTTCCCTGCAGTTTCCCAGGTATTTTGAGATATCAGTAGTTTGCTTCCAGAAACTACAACAGTGAAGGGAAAATTGAAAAAAAGTGAAAGGAACAACAACATACTCTAAGTGTTCTCATCTCAACCATTTCCCTCGAGCAATTTTCATAGAATCATGAAATCGAGTGGTTTGGGTTGAAAGGGACCTTAAAGATCACCTTGTTCCAACTCCCCTGCCATGGGCAGGGACACCTTCCAGTGTTTTGTACCATTCAGACACAGTTCTTCCCTGCCAACAGGGGGAGATGGAGAGTCTGAATCTGTCTGAAACCTGCTGCTCATTGATTATCAAGACAGTTGGGTAAAGAAGAAAAGCCTGGGTTTGGGTACTCATTCATAAAATTATAATATTTTCAACTTCAGGTGTTAAAAGTTGTCATTTCACACCCTAAACAACCACTTAATGCTCTTAGTGCCTTCAATCTTCAAAGAGCAAAATCACCTGGTAAGAAAAATTAGAAAAAATATAATTTTTCTCCTTCTCTAGAACTGTTCTTGAATTCTGCATCAAGGATGACAGAAAGATTTTCTTTTGGGTTTTGGGCTTGTTTGTTTTAATGAGTGACTTCAATAGGTACCAACCTATGGATCCAGATCTTTTTTCTGCACCTGAATTTGATCTCCTTAGCACCTGACCACTTCGTTCCCAAAACAGGAACTGCAGGTGACAAAAGTCTCACCAGAAGTCATTCAGTAAAAGATGCCAGAGATGGTCCTTCACCCCTGAAAATGTATAGTTTCACCCAAATGTCTATGAGTGATGCTCTGAACATCATGAAATTAGTGGTTATCACTGATGGCAAAGGGTGAGGGGAATCATCCTGTGCCTTCTGCTGCTACAAGCCATGCTCACTTACCTAATGGAGTATCCAAAAATGTAATATAAAATAACAGAATATCCTGAGTTTGAAGGGACCCACAAGGATCATCCAGTCCAATTCCTGACCCTGCACAGGACACCCTGTCCCTGAGAGTGTTGTCCAAATGCTGCTTGTACTCTGTCAGCCTTGGTGCTATGCCCACTGTCCTGGGGAGCCTGGTCAGTGTCCAAGCACCCTCTGGGAGAAGAGCCTTTCCCTAATATCCAAACTAACCCTTCCCTGACACAACCTAAGGCCATTCCCTCTGGTCCTGTCCCTGGTCACCAGAGAGAAGAGATCAGAGCCTGCCCCTCTCCTGCCTCTCTTGAGAAATCTGAGACCACAATAAAGTTTACTTTCTCCTTTTCCTGAAAAGTGTATCTGTCTATACATACACATACACACTGTTCACACACACAAAGATGTGCTATGGAGTATGTCCTACACAAGAAAAACTAGAAAGAAGATGAATGTACTAATACTCTACTGTTTCTTTAACAGGCACATTTCTCATTCCTGAAATACTCTCAAATTTTCATAGACATATTTCTGTGCCAGAAATATTGTTATTATGCCTCATTCCTCCTATAGAGATGATGGGAAGAAAAGCCAATGTTTCATCTCCATATTATGCACAAATTAATTGAGTGTAATAAAATTCTATTGAATCTGGCTAAAAATACTCTGCTTTCAGTTGTCATCCTCAAGTCATATGCTTTTTAGGTTCTCATGCAAGTGCATGAGATTAGTACACACCCCATTTATTCTGACCATGATTGCCTACTATTTTAATTAATTGGCATACTATTTAATTTATTGGCATACGTATATTGCCAAGAAAATATACTTTGAGAAGCTCCATTAATAACACCATTATTTGTTTGGGGGGTTTTTCCAGCTTCACCCATCAAATTCTTTAGACAGATAATAAATCTGTGCACCCTAGGGTGATTGGTAGGCTGTTTGTTTTGTTATGTTTTTTTAACAACACATTTAAAAGTTAATATTCTGAGAAAAAGATACTTAAGGAAATAATTTTCTCCCTCCTTACAGAGAGGAAAACTGAGGCAGAATTTGTATGGCTTGTCCCTCTCTGGACCTGCTCTGGTTGATGTGACAGATAACCCAGATAATTCAAATGTTTAATACCAATAAATAATGATCATATCATTCCCACTTTACATCCTTCCGTGCCTCCTCACCTGATCATGGGTCACACAGGCTGGGGGCAAGGAGATGGTTCAAACCTCTTTTATGTTCCCCCAGGAGCATGACACAATTTGGTGCAGTCACTGAAGCACCACGTGGCTTCTGTCCTGAGCCTGACCGCATTTTCTAACCCCCAAAATGAATTCCTGAAGGCTGTGTTTTGGTATATTTTCCAAGAGCTTCCAGAAATCATATGCTTTCTTCTTTTCTGCTATTTTTCTTCTCTGGCATTAGACTCTAACTCCATATGTTACCTCCTTCTACTATAAAGTTATTAAAGAAATCTCAGCAGAACGTCCCCCACTCTTAATTGGATCCCTTCCACTTTGGTGGGGAAGACAGAGCACTTTAGCTGATATGTGGCTGATTAGTTGTCTCAGAGGAGTTTGAATGAACCATGTTTACCATCACCTTGCTCTGCATAAGCACAGACATCTCAGCAAGAGCAACATTTGCTGCTCTGCATCCTCCACGGATTGTTCACTTTAAAGGATTACCCTGGTTTCACTCCTTTATTTATTTTTTTTAAATTCTTATAGACCTAGTAAAATGCATGTGTTGAATTAAGAGTTTGCATTTGCTGCCTTTTGAATCATAAACACAACCCTCCGCGTAAGAGGAAATCACAGCTCTGGCCTTATGGGCTACTCCTGAAACTCCTTGTGAATGAGAAATCACGGCACATCATAAATCCTATCCAATATTGAAACTCATGCAGAGATAACAAGGTGAGAATGAGACCGGCTTGTTCTCAGTTATGCTATCACATTTATGGCTGCTTACCCCTTGAAAAACAAGCAAAATACTTTGTATTTCAACCAGAAAAAGAAGGCATAATTTAAGAGACAGAAATACCACAGTTACCCCTTTAGATTTTCGTGGGGTTTTGAGTAATGTTACTTATGAGTACCTGTAATTTTATTTAGCATCAGACAAGACACAAGGTGAAGTAGTTGGTAGCAAAATTTCAAATGGGAGTCAGAGCAAATTTTGCCCTAAATGGAAATGTAGGGAGAATTGGAGATGACATTGTGGGAAATGAAGAGGAGAAGGAAGTAGTGAGAGTTAACTTTGGAGACTTAATGTTCTAAATTTGAACATTTAGAGTCCTTTGTACACTTAGTGTTCTAAAGTTCTTTTGTCAAAGTTATTTCTGTTTCCTTGTTGGTGCTATGAGAGAAATCCAACAAATATTAATGGAAAAGTATCACTTGGTCCAAAAGAAATTTGAATACCAAATCAGCAGAAGTCCACTGACAAAGCATGGAATGACCCTAAATGCTTTTCCCATACAATGAGGGGCAGTGTGTCATATGATAAGAGGGAAAGCAATGTTATCCTAATTATAAACAATGTTATCCTAACGATAAACACGTCTAATAAGTTTATTAGAATAAACTAAGCAATACTCCTGCCTAAAGTAGCTTTTCCTTCTGCTCACTGTCATGCTTATGGTTAAAGCCATCCTCAGCTATCCTGTGCCTGGACACCACACACAGCTTTAGAGAAGCTGTACATGTTTTATATCACATACTTCTCTTTTGTAAATGTTAAATCGTTGTCTTTCAGAGGGAATTAATTCACGGGAGTATTGTTATACATCTTCTGTCCCATAACTCTGAAGTTTTCCAAGTACAGCCTGTCCCTACGAAAGAGGGAGGTCAGGAAAACGTCATGGGATTTATGTGGTTCACTCAGTATGCTGCGGCTCTGGTGATAGGGATGTAGATATTCAATAATAACAATTCCTTCTGTCTTCCCCCCTAGAAACTATGACTATATGATCATAAATTGCTGCTAGGCAAAGTGCGAGGAGTTGGCTCAAGTGTATGTGGGTATTTCATGAATTCTGCAGCACCAAATAAAAGTAATTGTGTTCTTTCAGAGGAGCTTTTGTGAAGCTTGTAACATCATATTTCCCATTTTACAGACAGAGAAAATGGCTTACAGGCAGTGAATCATTTATGAAAGGTCAAATAATGTATAAAAAAGTTAAAGCAGGAACAGAATCCAGAATGTCTCATTGCCGTATCAGGTTTTGACCACCAGAATATATATTTGGTATCTGCATATTTGAGTAGGAAGATTATCCAGACCAAAGAAGAAGCCAAAAGTTCACAAATTGGGTCAGACATTCAACCCTTTTCTTCAAAAATGTGACTCTGTAATCTTCCAAAATTAGAAGAGCCCCAGGTTGTGTATGATGCTGTATCTGAAGCTCTTTATTATGGCACTGCATGAAATTGAGATAATCACCCACACTGCAGTACTGAGTAAATAGCTTATTGTTGAACTTCTTTCTAAAAGCTTAATTCCATCAGAGAAAGCATTTTTCATTAGACAAGGCCAGAAGGACCATTTCTTAACAGCAAGGATGTGTCCTGGATGGACCGTTACTCGGTTAAAAGATAGATGTTCACTTGCTCCATTCTCTCTGCTTTCTCCTGCCATTAATTGTTGATTTTTTTGCCAAAGACAGATTAAATTTTATGTGTCTGAGGAATGATAGATGGTGACTGTCAAAAAAAACAGTTTCAGAAAAGCTTGCACAGTGCCCTGCCTCATGAATAATTATTGGCCCTATACCATTAGGCTCACATATAGCAGCCTAAACTTCTCTTTGCTCTATTCTACCCATGACTTTAACAAAGATTTACTGAAGGACTGTTTTATTTGTTTGCATGCATGTCTCTAATTTATTGTTTAAGTAGAGAAATAGAGAATAGGTCTGAACAACCCATTTTTTTAGCAGTTACAAGTGAAAGGAAAGGGTAGCTCAGTCTACAAGGAATCATTTCCCTTGTACTAAACAAACACACAAAATATCCTTATTTAATTAACATTCAGTAACATTATACAAACTGAGAATCAGAATAATCCGAAATTCAGGTTGATTTTCTTCAATATTGTTGTATATATTATTCAATTTTATTCTATTATTATTATACACAGTAGGATAGCAACTGATACACAAGAAAATCCTTAACAAGGGTCTTTTCTCAGAGAAATATTTCTATATATACATAGATATTTACACACACACACACAGACATACATATATATATATATATAAAACACATTATAAAGCAGCTGGGAGTAATTCAGGCAGAGATCAGATGAGAACTCAGCAGCTAGGCGGGGCCACAGAGATGAGATGAGATCTCAGCAGATAAGCAGGACCAGCTCCCACAAATAATTGGACTGGGGACAAAACTAAAGTTGTGTATCCTTGGGCAGGGCATGATTGCAGCTTTCAGGGAATCCACCACTGGAAACCCATTGTTGTGTTCATTTGCAGACGCTTGTCAGAAGCATTAAGATGGGACAAAACCATTCCATATTTCTGTTACCGTGTGTTACACGAAAGAAGGCACCGACACATTGAAAATGCAACTTCATTCCCATCGGTGGCTTTGGGTGGTTGATGGATGGGGCTGTTGGCTGGCAGCAGGAGCCAAGCAGGGATCCCCCCCTTTCTGGGAGCCCCCACAGATGTGGTGCTGAGCAGAAACTTGCCCACTGCCACGTTCTGAGTCACTGCCCAGGCTGGGATGGGAGCCTGGGGCCGAGTTCAGTCTAAAAGTCTGCATGAGACCTTTAGCTAATTCCACAGTGCAGCGTTCAGTTCACTTCAGGATTGTTCAAAGAACCGATTTTCGTTCAAATACCACAGAGAAGGGCAGGGGTGGCACAGAAAGAAATTACTGTTTTTCATATTTTCCGTGCATGCTCATGAATTATTTTAATTAAATCCAGATAAACTCCGAAACACAAGTGTTGTGCTTCAAAACCTTTCATTTCAGAAGTGGTGACATGAATCCGTTTGATTTCCTCATCTCCTCCCCTTCCCCTGCTACCAAGCTGAAACAATTAGATTAATTCACCATGAGTTTGTGATTAGTTTTGCTAATTCTGAAGCTGCATTGCTTTTTTTTTTTTTTTCTTTTTTTGCATAAAGCTTTTCATCTGTTCCCCAATTTCTGCTGCAGAGCCATGGGATGCTAAAGCACACCCCATAGGTGCACAATTTATTATGAAATGCTGGATTAGCAAGACAAGAAAAAACATAACAGACCAACATATTGGCCTGGGTATGTATGATTTGACAAAGCAGTACCTGCCCATTGAAACAGTGCAAATATTTAAATATTCTCCTGCAGCCACAGCTTGGCCATGGCTGACCTGGAAGACTTGGGGCATCATGTTAAACTTATCACAGGTGGCTTCATGTTGTCTACGTGTCATAACAATGTGAAATGTTTCTTTGTGAGGAAGTTATTGGTATTCTTGACTTAACAGAATTCTGTAGCTTTTTATTTGGCCTTGAGTTGATGCCAAACTCTAAAAAATCTCCATTTATACTGAAGTCAGCATGGCTACCACATCAGGACATACAGCCTGTGACACAATCATCCCTCCCTTAGACCGCCACATCCAGTGGCCTGATAAAATGTTTTCTTGATCTCCATTCTTCCAACCTCAAAAAAAAGTAGGCAATTAAAAGATAAGGCCTCCAGACTACAAAAGAGGGAGGCATACAACAGGTATCACTCATAACTTCTCATTTCCCACCAAAAAATATTGACATCTGTGGCAATATCATCAGTTAAAATAGTACAGATAGAGATTCTTATCCACAAATATTAGGCTGTGATAAAGGGGGGAAGGGATTGACCCACACCTTGGAACCCACTGGTAGAGATTTCTTTTCTCTCCTTAGAATTACCCTGATCTGTAGGAGACTGGGGAGCAACTGGGAAAGGGGAAAGCTGGGAAGTGAGCTGTTAATGCTGCAGTGTGGGCAGTCATGGTCTGAGTGTTCAAATTCACCTTTTATTTAACAATAGCAGTGGCTGAGAATTATAATAATAGCTGAAAAAATCCTTCTGATCGTGGCAAGCAGGGCAAGTTGTTCAGTTTGGCTACGAGTGTGGAATTCTGGACTGGTATTGCAAAAACAAAGACCTTGTTTCCACTTCCAGGAACTCTGGGGGATATATTTTCATGTCAGTGCAATGACACCCCGAGTCCTAGTTGGTTTCTCTGTGTTCCTGCTGTCTTGGAGATTTCAGCTCTACAGATCAGGAAACTGAAATATAGAAAGGAATTATGTGTCCAAGGTTACAGGGCAGGCTGTGGCAGGAACAGGAACAGAGTCTGTGGATGGCAAGGCACACCACCTTTTCTAATTAACAGACCAAAATATCTTTTCATTCTCTAGCTTCCTCTGATGTGTCTAGGCAATTATAGAGCCAATTCAAAGTTTCTTTGTTTCCTTTTTCTGAATTTAAAAGAAAAGACAACTTTGCTTAGATGTCATTGTTAGTTAAAGAAAATACTTTGAATTTCTTTTATTCAAAAGGTAAGGAGGAATCAAAACAGTTCCATTTAATTTCTGCTGTAATTTTGCTCACTTAGTGCAGAAAAGCAGTTTATCAAGTTGATGTGGAAGGAATTTATAAACCTAATTGCTGTCCTTGAAATAAAAAAAAAAAATATATTGCCTAGAAATTAAAGAGAAAGAATAGATTTGAATTCTTAAAATTGTGCAAAAGCTTGATATATAATGGAAAATAATTAATTGCTTCTAGATTCTAGGAATGGTGTTCCCACTTTTCCATGGAAATGAAGAGTGAAATAAGAGTATGTCACCCAAGTGTAATCAAAGCTGGCTGGTTTTGTAAATGATTAACAGGAACAGAAGCAGAACTAGGATTTTTTCAATCTCACACTAATACTTCAGTGAGGCACTGAGGTGCTCTGCTAACAAAGCTAACACTTCCCCAGAAATTATATAAATGCAAATATACAATACATCTCTCATTTCATTACATTGATATAAGATCAATACATCAGCACAAAAGTAAAAGAGCGTGCCATCTGAAGCGGACAGCCTCAAATTAGCACAGTAGGACAGGAAACACAAATTGCACAATGTATTTATGTCACCTGAATAATGTTTAACACTCCTCTGGTAGGGGACGATTGACTGAAGAGGGATGTAAAAAACACACTGGCTGATCAGAACCCTCATTAGCTGCAAACTGAAGTGCAGGGGGATGGAAATCAATTGCACCTCAGCACCAGGAGGAAGGCAGAGAACCTTCATCTGCAAATCCTCGTTTATGGCAATTGAGGTTTCTCGTGCAGCAGGTCCCTATTCAAGTAAAGGGGACTGACAACACAGTAAAGATTTATAGGGTGAGATCCACAATGAAGTTTTCACTCTGGTTTTACCCAGAATGAAGAATATTGAGTCTCCAGTAATGATTAAAGCAAACCGAGCAGGTTATATCATATGGACAGTTCATTTTCCCCTCATTAAATGGAAAGAACGAGATGTAAAAAGGACCAGAAGATTTAAGGGACAAAACTGGTCAATCAGTTGATACAGACTTGCCTGGGCAGGTCCAAATGAGAAGCATTAGCAGGAAAAGATGAGCACATTTCCATGGAGGCATCTTGCTCTGCTCGTACATACAAATGGGATTTCTAAAGACTGACAGCTGTAAAATTGTCAAGGACAAAATCCCCTAAGTATTTCACAAAAGTGCTCCACTCCATGCTGCTAAAAGGGGACTCCAGTGCATGACTGATCTCTCTGTGCTTGAACTGTTAGGGACAAATACCTATAATGAAATAAATTATTTATTCTAGACCTTGGGCTAGCTGGGGAGAGGAACTGCAGTCATCAGGTTTCACTTCAAGGACTGTATCTGTTGGAGTGGTATTTATGAAGATTTCATCACAATATTTTGGCATGTGATAACTCTAAAATAAAAACAAGTTCCTTTTGAGAATGAGAGCAAAAATTCTCTTTTTCTAGTTAATGCTAAGCAAAAAAAAAAAAAAAAAAGGAATTCTTCCTTTCTAATTCTCAAAGTTGGTATTTGATACGTGAATCTGACTCTTTTGTTCCACTTAGAAACAAAGAAAAAACATCACCTTTATCTTCTATACAAGTCAAAACTTCTTTTTAGTCACCGCAGAAACATGTACCTGGAAAACAAACTGATCTGGGTTTACAGGATGATTAATTTTGATCTTTCGGAATAATAAAATATTCCAGAAAAGGATAATCTTATGTCACTTTTTTTTTCTTCCATCTATTACAGAAGTTTATAATGAATGGGAAGAATTCACAAAGCAATACAGTGAATTTTGTGTTGCCACCTCCTTCACTTTTCATCCTCAAGAATCTGCTATAGACTAGAAAAGAAGACTCATGATAGAAATTAATGCCATCTTTGATTGTGCTGCTTTGAGGCACAGAATGTTTATCGCTAGATTTTGCATTAAATTCTGAGTCTCTGTATGGAAAACTGCAGAAGAGCCAAAATTTCTTCTGACTTACCACTGACCCACAGTGAGTAAGAATTAGAATTGCAGAATTAGAGGTAAAATGACTTATCTGTTTGAAATGCCTTGCACTTCAGACACCAATGCTTGCCCTGTATCATATTTTTACTCTGGATTAGAGGATTTATTGGTTGTATCACTATTTCTTCTTGTGGTTTTTAAATAGCAAACCACTGAGCAGCTAGTCCTCATTGGAAAACTAGACCATGGTATTACAAAGCTTAATTCTTCCCTCATGATGCATAACTAAAAGATGATCCATCAATAGTAACCTCCATTTTATTTTAAATAACTTTTTTATTAACTACCTTCGATTTCCAAGCTGGGTTGATTATAACCATTATGCTGGCTTAATATTAATGAAGTGATTGCTCCTAGTTTATTTTACTTTTCATAGGCCATTTCTGAAGGGAAAGGCAGATATGTCCTTAGAAGTTCTAATGTATCTGACACCTCAGTTCAAAATCAATCAGTTTTTAGTTCTATATCTTTTATTTCAATTAGAAGACTCCCAAGGTCATATTTTCAATATTTAGAGTAGATGTGATCTTTCTCCTTACACTAAGAAGTTCTCCCTTTGGGGGCACTCTAAACTCAAATGTACCAAAAGTCGTAAGGTATTATAAGTGAGAAAACAAGAGAGTCCACGACATTCAGACCACAGGTACAAATCTGTTATTCTGTTTGCAAGTGGAGTGCAACATTGGATGTTTAGGGAGTGAGAATAAGAAATTGGGTACCCATGGGATGAATATTCAGTATTCTAACACCTAAATTCTAGTCCATGTAAAAGAATCAATGATAGTCATCTCTCTTTTACAAGGAAAGGAAATGAAGAACCACCAGAAAACCTTTCTGAGATAGCAAACGGGCAAGAAAAAGCTGAAGAGAAGCATGTTGTGGCACAAAGCAATATTTCATCGAATTATAGAATCACAGAATAGCCTGGGCTCAGGAAGATCATCCCATTTCTTCCACCACCTATTGGAGACTCAGACCTGCAGTTCCCACCCATTGGGAGAGACTTTCAGTCACCAACTCAGAGATGAGATAATCTTGTTTTAACAGCACAGGTACAGTCCCTAGGCAGAAAGGAGAAAAGAAAGAAGGATGAAAGAAAAAATCTAACTGTATGCAAACGTGATACAGATTCTCAAACTCCACAATTGCAAATTCCCCTGTTGCAGTTTGCAGTCCATAAGCTGTCTGTGCATTTTAGACACCAATTCCCCATTCTAACTGTGTACAAAACCTTATAAACACCTGATACTCATCCTACATTAACCACTGAGCTGTGGAGACACATTACAGTGTGCTCTTTTTTCTCCTTTCTGTGCCAAGTATATACAAAGCCTACAGAAAACAGGACATTCTCAGCAGAGTGCAAATTTTTAAGGTATTCCAACATTTACTTTCAATGGGAATAAAACTTGTGATATCTGAAAATATTTATAGATTGCTTAAGTATATATACCTTAAGATACCTGACTTCCTTTGAGGATATAACCTTCCTGCTTTTTCCAAGATCAAGGTCTGTAAGAGTGTCAAAAAGGTCAGATGAAAAATCGCATGCCTTGCTAAAATAAATATTATACTACAATACATTATACTATACTAATTCATCACAAGCTGCCCAAAAAACCTGACAGTTTCAGATTGCAGAAACAATGTCTTTGTTCTCTGATTTTGAAACCGAAGAACAGCTTGAAATATAACTGGAAGCTGGAAGAAAAAATATTTAATGCAAATTCCGTGTTAGTTTTGCATGAGATGGAAATGTTCGGAGGGAAAAAAAAAGGTGTCTGATATTGTAACACAATAAGAAGCTGCTCATTTTGAATACTTTTGGCAACACTTGTAATCCTTGATAAGAAAATATTTGTTAGAAATCTTAGCATCCCATCAGAATATTTGTCGGTGTGAAGCTCAGAGTGTGAGTATTTTTGACTGGCTGATTTTTGTGTTATACAGAACTGTGAAAATGAAAAGATCCACTCATGTTTCTTAGAGAGGATCTGAGGGCTCCTCCTTTCACAGATGCTTTGCAAGGGAAGCAATAGAACTTTTACTTGTGTGTTGAGGGGAGTCATTCAAGGAAAATTTACTTAACTGCCTCACAAAATGCACTATTTATTCTTCATTTTCATGATTGGAGGTGATTTTTTTCTTCCTTCAACTGCAAAGATGCTTTTATTGTAAAGCCTCTGTTTGGCTTTGGACACTTGTGACCTCTCAAGACCAATATGAGAATAAAATAAAAAAATTAAGGGAAATTTCTGATAAAGTTGGCTATAAATTTCTGGTCAGGGTTCTAATGGGATAACTGAAGTTTAGATTAATTTAGATCTTATGAATTAATGATGAACTGTTTAATTAAAATCAATATTTCGTTGCCATTGAGAAGTTTAATTCTGAGTTTTTAACCCAACAGTGTCATTTCTCTATCTTCACATATTTTTGTCTCAATTTTTAGAGTGCAAAGTATTAGACCTTTTCCAAAATAAATCTTTTCAAATGACCTACGAAAATGCTTATTTAAAGATTCATATTCTGCTTAAATAAGTTAATCTAAAATTAAAAAAAACAGTCAGTTAAATTAACTTTATAAAAGCCTGTTACCAACACAGTTTCAGCTGCTATTCAGTAGTTTCACACTAAATTTTTTTTTATTTTTTCAGAAAAAAAAAGGAAAACCCAAAAGATCAAGATTTTGCTTTCTTAATTTAGACACATCCCAACATGTAAAGATTAAATGATTTGACAGAAAACATGCAAGGAAAGTGATTGTGACTTTAAGTAAAAAAAAAAGTCTTATATTTTCCTTTTAAAAGATATCATTTAAAATGTCAAATTCAAGAGAGTATGTATGCATAATGTAAGTTCATTAAAACATGTACATGCTCAAGTTTGGTCCAACTGCTGGTGAAATTTATTCTCAAATTTTAAATTAGATTATATTTAGTCAGGGATTTCTGTAAAACCCTTTATTAATCACAGAGCTTCCTGGAATAGGGGAATTTCACAATTCAGAGTATGGGCACAAAATATGGGGAAGGCCACTTTTTTCTCCTGTGACTTTTTGGATCTCTGGCGTTTTCATCTATTCCTGCAGCATTCCTACCGATTTTGAGCACTTTACCCATGAGGAAGACCTAAACAAAGGTCTATAGTTTCAAGACCATTCCCTGGGGAGAGAGAGATCTCCCATGAGATGTTACAGACTCAGCTGAGATCTGTAGGTCACAACAACACTCTTTAATGTACTGTCACACCCAGAAGCTTCTTTCTGGTGCAATGCTGACTACAGGAAGATTTATCCACCCTCGGCTCCCTGTGCCAAACCTCCTCCTATCCAGCAGGATGTACACTGGGCACACTCTAGGATAGGGGAAGAGATCTATCCCTTTCCTGACCATACAAATCTCCACTTATGACCCACCCAGAGCCATTTTTGGTGAAAACAATTAAAATTTGCCTCCTGCATCAAACCAATAACACAGCGACAAAGATTTCTGAAGACAAAGGTAAGAGATATGTGGGGAGGGGGCAGGAGAGAAGTGAAAGAACTAAGGATGTTTAACTGAATTACCCTCAGATCAAATCTCCGTCCCTCTTTGTGTCTGATGGACTGTTGACATTTGCTTTCCTCCCCTGCCCAGTGACATGTTCCCTCGCCCATTCCCTCTGCTCAGGTTGCTATATCAGGAAACAGGCTTTTCTTGGCGAAGTGTTCTGGGGTTTATGTTCAATCCTTTTCTTAAATCTCCCTGGGGTTCCATTTAGATTAAAATCCTCCTTTCACCCACCAAACACTATTGATCCTTAATTTATTTAGGAGGCAGTTTCAGCACTCCTTCTTCCAGGTATTGACTGCCCTTACTGCCTTGGAAATTATAATGGCCCTTTGGAAAAATAGGTGCTATCTCTTGCACTTGAGTAGGCATTAGAAAAGTATTAACAGCTCTGCCCCACTTGGGTAGACAATGAGTAAATCTCTTTGGGAAGTTTTTTCTATACACTGAACCTTGTATTTCATATTAACGTGCAAACTCCTAAAGATTCATCAGCAGAATTGATGCTTGTAGCTCATTAGAGGATGTTGGTTAAGAGAGAAGTGAAAGCAGAAAGATGAAAGTAGATCTTAGTAAAGTTGACTAAACAGTTTTCTTGAGGAAAATAAAACAAGTCAGGTTTCTGAGCTCTCTGCATCAGGACCTGTACAAACTCCGTTACAATCTCAATGTCAGCATTAGCTGTTGGAGGTACCTTGTCAGACTCTATCCTAAAAAAGAGTTCATGAGAGAACTGTAACACCTGCAGGTTTGCATGTTCTGTCAGAGATCTTAATTACATCCCTCTTCCATGATTATAAAAGGCTCTCTCTTGTGTATCATCTGGTGGAATGCTAGGCACCCATTTAATAGCGTTTCTAAACCCAGAAATACTCCTTAAAACAACCTCAAAGAACAATCAGAAACTTAAATTGCATCACAGTTGACAGTAAGTGATTGTCCAGCTGTATTACCCTGGAAACATTTAAAGGAGGGGAAAAGTGTGTTCTTCAGCTGTTGGAGAGAGGAAAAGTGGCACTTCCAAAAAAAAAAAAAAAAGAAGAAAAGAAAAACCAGCTCTGCAGAATGGTCTGTCCACACCTTTATGTGCCCCTTTTTCCACATCAGTGCCTGTGATGTCATTAATTAGTGTTAATGAACTAACCTCACACAATCTCAGTGATACAAGACATGTATCACTGGTCATCTTTTCTGGCTTCTCTGTATTTTTATATATATATATGCCTGGGATAACAGGCACCCTGACCTTTAAAAAATTCATCATGAACATTTCCTTGCTGTTTTCACTTTGCTTTAAATGAAGGGCAACTACTCTCTGTGAAAAACTCTGCTGGATAATTACATTTGCTACCAAAAAAAATGTGTGTTCTCAGCTATTGTTCTGTGTGTTTATTCAAATAAATCAGGGCTAATGGAGTCACCTCTCAGAGTGAATTCATCCCTTGGCAAAGTATTTCGTTTCCAGTTTAGACTACAACTAAACAAAGGTGTGGACTTCAACGCATAAAAGCAATATGGATAAAGTCTCTGACACCAAAAATCATTATCGAGGTAATAGGTATCATGGCCCATTACTTTTAATGTATTTATTAGTTACAATTATTGCAGTCTTTGCATAGTAATTTTGGAGAGTAATAAATGTGCTAACATTTGGCTTGCAAAAGTAAAGCATTCATTTCTGATTGTTACTGTTTGCTGATCAAGTCCTTGACAGAAACTATCTTCCTTTAACCCACACGTCCTCTGACTGCCCCAGACTGATCTCTAGAAGGAAGAAGATGAATTGTTTGTTATATGTATGGTGCCTCCTTCTCTACATACACCCAAAGAAATGTCTTATCTTGCAGCACAAAGAAAATTGGACATAAACAAGAATACTTGATTCTGTTTTCCCTCCATATCTTTGTATTTGTTACAGATACAGGCCAATACGTAGAAGATCTCTTTCTACTCATTTCAGATCACCCATTTTTGATTCAGTTTTCCCATTAAAACAGTTGTTAGTCCTGACTCACCCATCTCAGTGAGAAAGTGAGGATTTATAGTTATATTCCTAATTTGCTAAGCCAAATATGAAAGCAGAAAGCAGCAGACAGAAATTCTACATATTTGTACAAGAAATGTACAAGAAGAAAAAAACCTACCTGTCCTGCAGCTTCTGGTCCACCTAGCCCATCTTGGACTTGATGATCTTGAAGGTATTTTCCAGCCTTAATGATTCTATCTTCCTGATTAACAACCAATTTTACATGCAAAGAAGAAAAACAACAAAAAATCCAAATTCCAACAGTCTGATATTTTGCCAGAAAAGGCAAAATAAATAAAAGGTACCTGATCCAAGGAGCCCTTGGTCATGTTCAGCTCCATTTTGAGGTAGAGCAGGAACAGGATCCAAACCCATGGGAAAGAGATGAGAAGGTGCATTAACAAGTGCTTTGAGCCCTGGCAGTAGAGCCTTTCAGAAGAGACTGAGGCTTTCACCATTGGGATTTAACAGCTCTTGGTTGTACCTTGTTTGAGGGAAGAAAGGTGCTGAGCTCATGCTCAGGCTGGAGAAATGGCACAGTGCTCCTCACTCCAAACTCCAGCACTCAAACCCTCTGAGCTGGGAGATGTGCTGCCAGCAGAGCTGTGACTCACCTGCCTCCCTGCATCATAAAATATCCTTGGACTTCCACTTAAATCAAAGGTGCTCTGGAGAGCCAAGAGGATAGAGGAACAGTACTCTGCAAAACCCAAATGTGATTTATTGGTTTAGACAGAAAAGATTCATCTCCTTGAAAGGAGTAAGTGTAAATAGAAGGAGCAGCTTATGAGTTTCTACCATGCCCAGACAGGACCAGTCACCTGTGAATATCCCAGTCATGGCATCAGAAATATGACAGACCAGCACCCAGCAGAATAATGGAGATACCTCACCATGGAATGATTAGTCATAGTTTGAGCCCCAGGACACATAAGTTTAAGATAAGATGAGCAACAAGAGGGGGAAGCAGCAAACTGTTTGAACTCCAGAGGTGGTTGCACATGGGAGGAGAATTAGAGAGGGAGATGCTGCAGGAGCTTGGCCAAAATTATTGTACTGCAAAACAGCTTTTCCATGGCCTCTGTTCCCAGATTTCTCACTCCTAACATACAAAAGTATTTAAAAAATAACAGGGTGAGGACTCAACATATGTGGGAAAAAGTAGGTGTCAAATGATTGTAAGGTAAATTTTTCAGAAATTGTCTGTTCTGTAGATGTGCAGCTTTAAGACACTGACAAGGCAGAAAACTCAAAATAGGACATGTCAGCTGTAGCCTTGATCTTATAGCTACAGGCTGCTGTTTTGCCCCCAAACACATAATTTAATCTCAGATCTTAAAGTTTAAACCTTAATGGGCTTTCCCACTAGATGATTGTGTAGCTTTGAAGATCTTTTTTTTTTAACTGTAAATTGAAGGATAAAGGTGATGTTCTATATCACATGAATTCTGAGGATAACTGCAATAAAGATTACAGATAAAATCATGCAGTACAACAATGTCTTCCAAGTAAGAATATTTTAAAAAGGTATTTTTCAAACTCTCTGTTGCATTTCCAGCAGAAGCAGACGTTATTCTTCGGACTCCAGGTAAGACACTGAATTCCAGAAACGGAGAGGCAATCTGCAGTCCCACACTGAGCAAAGAGCCTGGACTGCAGCATGCAGGAGGGACTTAAGAAGAACATCCAGTACAGTTGATGACAAAATGTTTGTTGTTACCTCCCTGGAAGTTGTAGAAAATCAATATACCCATCAGTGCCAGGTCCACTGGCTCTAACACGCACAGCTTTGCTGCCGGCTTGAATTTCTTCTGTTCAGCCTGAGCAGGGAGGGAAGTGTTTCGTGTGTGTGTGTGTGTGTGTGAGTGAGAGGGATGTGCAGTGAGCTGGAAACCAATTAAACTGTGGTGTTAGATAGGTGACGAAAAGGGCTCTGTAAAAACAGGATAGTGCCAGAAGCTGGAGTTTATAAAGCACCTGGTATCCAGTGAATAATAATAACATTAAGCATGTTCTGAACTAATTTGTTTTGTAGAGAGAACTGGAGTAGGAAAAGAAAAGCTTAAACAAAATGTCAAGTTCAGTCAACATACCTGGAGGAAAAGATGAAAGAATAATGTTTAAAAACGATGTTTAAAAAATCTGATGTTTTAAAACATGCTCAATAGTACAAAAGAGCAGTTAATAATGAAAGGCTTGAGGACTACCAATACTGACTGCCAGACCTCATATAAAATAATGCTAAAATATGAAGTGATTGTGATAAGGACTCTCATTGAGGGGAAGGGAAGGAGGTGGGAGGAAAGTATGAGCCACTACAACAAATTCCCCAAATCTCTTGCATTTATCATCGGTATCCTTGCAGGATACACTGATCCTCAAAAGATACTGATCCTCAGAGATACTGATTCTCAAAAGCCAGTACCATGGGGTACAGTTGGCATAGACTTCCAGCTGAGCTCTTTGGGCTGCTGCACTTTGTTTCACATCCCCCCATTCAGGAAGAGAACTGCAAATCCTGCTGCCTCCTGGCTAGTGATGTGGAAGGCAACAGAGACATAGAGAGTTCAGATGGAAATGGCCATGGTCCATCTGCCTGAGGCAACAGCTTGGACTGTCCACCCTGGGAGCACAATGACCAACAGAGACGCCAGTGGAGAGTCACCTCCAGAGGTCAAATGAGGTTACAGGATAACCAACTCATCCTGCTTTTTTATACCTCCCTCTGTCCTTTGTGCAGCTTCTGCTCTCTGAGTTTGCTCTAATCTTCATCTGCCCTTCCCCAGTTGTAGCCCAGTCTCCAGCAGGAGAGCTGCAGCATCACACTCAGAGAGAACTTTGCCTCTCAGACTACTAAACCCGTCAGCTGTATAGCTGGGTCAGGCATGTCCACCACTTAACTTTCTAAAGAATAAATAAAACAGGACTCCTGATACTGCTCCAGCCCTACAGGATGAGAAGAATGGAGGAAGAAAGCTTTCCTTAACGTGCTCAAACCTCACCCACAGCTCTTGAGAACTGTCAGGATTGCTCACAGCTTCCAGCCCTGACCTGTTTCTGGCAGGAGGCTGAATTAAAAACTGAACCAGCACAGCCTCCTCAAGCAAGTTTCAGGTCTTAAAAAAAAACCCAAAAAAACCTCACTAAAGCATTTGTACAGCCACATTTCCGTATCTGGGCTGAACATAGAGAGCTGTGTACACAAGGAAATCTCTGGCAATCACTGGAGTGAAGATTTTTTTGCCATTGGAACAATTATTTGGAAGCAAAGCCACATTTATGCACATGCACACACTGAAATCAAGGCAAAAATGAGTTCTTTGTATAGGAAGTAAATGGAACATAAGCAAACCAGTTGACACTGTTGTTTTATATATATACAGACTAATTAGCACTGGTTTCAATGTTTGAATAAAGAAAGAGTTAGAAAAAGATAAGTTAGTATCCTTAATTAGCATTCTGCATGGAGTAGCAAAGACAATTGCAGTAGGTGGACACTGGTCATTTTGAAACACAGGGAGAGGATAAAAACTGCTTGCTCTGAATATCCAATTTTACCTGCTGCAATCTCATTAGTTTCTACAGGATTGCACTGTCAAAGAAATAGAGTTAAACACTGAATTAAGCTCAAAGATATGGGCAAAATCAGGTGAAATTGTACACATATTGAAGCATTACCCTCTTTCATAAATATCAACAAACTTTTGAGGCTTTTTAGGAGCTCTTTTCTCTTTTCCTTTTCTTCTTTTCTTTTCTTTTCTTTTCTTTTCTTTTCTTTTCTTTTCTTTTCTTTTCTTTTCTTTTCTTTTCTTTTTTTTTCTTTTTTTTTTTCTTTTCTTTTTTCTTTTCTTTTCTTTTTCTTTTCTTTTTTCTTTTCTTTTTTCTTTTCTTTTTTCTTATTTTCTTTGCCTTTGCCTTGCCTTGCCTTGCCTTGCCTTGCCTTGCCTTGCCTTGCCTTGCCTTCCCTTCCCTTCCCTTCCCTTCTTTCCATTGTTTCTTTCTTTTTATAGCTTCTGTGTTCACAGACCTGACAGCATCAGCTCTTGATGCTGCTTTGAAATCAAAGCTCCACTGATTTTTATTGGTTCTGTTCTAGTATTGATACCTGTTACCTGCTGTGTGAGGCAAATCACTGCCACTGGAATCAGCCAGATAAAAACCTAAATCCCTCAAACACAGAGAAATTAAAAAGAGAAATGGCCTGTACCATTCCAGTATGAGTGAAATGAGAATCAGGTGTCCGCGTTTAAATTTGGAGCACTTGCAATCAATAAAGGTGCTTCAGATTTGTGCCCGCATGAGAGCAGCATTGCTTTATTAGATGCTCTGAGCACAGGCTTAAAGAATTGCCATATTCATAGGTCTTGATGTGGTTTCACTGGATGAGCCTCCACATAATAGTGAACAGAAGCAATTAAAAGTGGCAATGGCAGGTTATAACTGCAAAACACCTTTGGAAGTTCTTGTCTTTTCAGGATATCTCAGTAATAATGTTCCCATTGGGCTATCCATTTAGATATTCTTTATGGATTAAAGGCATAAACGATCCCATTTCACTCCCACAGGTTTGAGAGCTGAATAGCTGACTGTCATATTCCTTTGAATGTCTCAGCCTTAATGTGCAAGTATAGGAAGAGAGAAAAAAATTTCCTTCTAACTATAACAGAGATCCAGTTGGCAGCTCACAATTCAGCATCTCTCAGCAAGAAAGATGGGACATGATAGGATTTCACCAAATTTATTATAATGGTAGAATTATTGGAACAAGTCTACCAGAACACCTGAAGGGACTGATGGAGTATAAATACCATTTCTATTAAGAAGCAGATATGAGTCAAGCTCACCTACCAGCCAAAAAGCTCTCACATCTACCTGGGTTTTAGCTAGGTTTGGTATCTTCTATTTTATTTTTCTTACAGTCAGTATTATTTCTCCTTGCATGACATACAGGCTTTATTTTATTTTTTTTTCTTTTCATAGTATGTAGGTTATTTTTTATGGGTTGTAAGGAATAATGCCATCATCTCTCTGTGGGAAAAAAAAAGCATAATGTATGCAATTTGACTGATCATTACTTCAATATGGTTCCTATAGACTGCTGTAAGAGGTGCCAAATTGCTGTTCCTTCATCAGCCCCATTTTGCATAGAGTAACACAAGAAAATAATTCAGTGGGGCTTCTCCTTAGCTGTACAATGTTCTTTCTTTCACACAAATAGCTAATTTAATAAAATATCATGAAGCACAGCAGAGTAGAATGGGGGGAACTAATCTTGAAAAGAAGTTCCTTTTGAGACTGTTTCAATACTAAGAGAATCTAATGATCCAATGCACAAAAGCCGTTTAAAATGTTGTCTGGAGAGTTAACCCCAAGGTCTCAAGAACTCATTGATGACTGAACATTTCTCCTGAGTACCAAAACAAAAGCAAAAACAAAACAGAAAAGGAGCTCTGTTGCAGTCTGTTGTTGAAAAATCATTGAATGAAAATCAAGAAGACTGCTTGAGATAATTCTTAATTCTTCTCTGTGTTTCTGCACTCCAGGAGACTCAAATCCTGCAGGAAAAACTGAGTTCTGTATTCCCAAATGTATCACTGCATCCAAAATAAATCAGAATATATTCTGGCAAATTGTGGCCATTTTCCAAGGCATCTCAGATCATGCCAACATTGTTTATATCCCAGCAGTCTGCCTGCTGTACTCATGATTTCACAAGTTCTGTGTGGTTGGATATAGCACTGGAACCCATGAGAAACAATTTTTTTAATGACATCTCCCGATTAAGAACTTAATTTGGGATCTTTCTGTAATGAAGTTATTAATCTACCTAATGTTCTTTGTTCGTTCTATGTATGAAAAGACTCTTTTATTCAAATGTCAGACAGTCATATGTCAAATGCTTTGAGAAAATCAAAGTTTCTCAATCACAAACAGATCTTTTTGGCTAGACCTGAAATTCTGTCAAATAAAATATGGTCTTGTTTTACTCAAACTTCTTTGAAGCTCTGCTCACATTAATCTCATGGGTTTTTTTCCTTCTAGTCCTTTGCTGACGGTGTCTCCTTCAATATCTTACCAGTTATGTTACTTTGTCTGGAATAAATCAACACATTGATGCAATATATTTCCCCATTTAATTTGTTTTAGCCCTTTTCAACATTGAAATTAGCAATATTACAAATTCTGGAATTCAGACTTGGTTATTAGCAAACATTTATGATTCAGAAGGTCCCTTGTCTAACTCCTTTAATTCTTACAATATGTTACCTTGGTTTGTTAATTTATTAGGATTTTCAAGTTTTCTTTCCATCTTCAAGAGGAGCAAAGCTCCATCATCGTTTACAGCAGGCATAAGCAGCCTGTAGCTGACAAAGGACAAGGGATCTGCAGCCTGTTTTTCATTCTCACGCTATTTAGGGTGGTATCAGTAGGTGCCTGTAATTAATGACCATCTATCCACTCTACCTACATAAGCAGTGACATCTGCTTTCCCATTTCCACTCTCAAGCTTTGCCTGGACAGAGCAACAACCTGTCTCTGCCCTTGCCACCACCACTGGCAGTTTCTTTGCACCTGACTTGAGCTGCTGTCTCACCTTCTGCATCATCAGCTGTCTCTTCTTCTCTTTCTTCACACAAGTCCTCCCCTTCCTATGATCCCCAGACCTGGGGGGAGGGCAAGTCTGTTTTTTTTTAATGTTAATGCCTGTTGTAGTTCCCCACTTCCTTTGGTTTCATTTTGAGCATTCCCACATTTTGTTGCCAGCCACAAATCCTTTGCACAAAACAAACCTGCCCAGGCAATAATCACGGGTTAGTTACAGGGGTTTTGTACTTTAAATTAATGATGAAATTTTTACTAAGAATATAAAATTTTCTCTTGCTACAGACTGCTGTATTTCTGATGTTTTGAGAACTAAGTGGGTTTTGTTGCTATGTCAAATTAATAGTCCTCAGCTAAAATTGCTCAGTGTAACATAGTTTTTGTGGTAGTTTAGGTCATTCTTTAGAGAGATTAGGTGGTCTATAATAAATTCCTGCACAGCAATTTTATTACATACAACTCTGATGAATTAGTATTTAGAATCCTACAACTCTCAGTGGTCTGCAATTGTGAGCATCTGATGTTGACCCCAGCACTTCTTGCATTCTGATGCTTAAGAACCAGCAGCTCCCTCAGATTTCCTTTCTGAGTATTGTGTTGGCACCAATGCATGCAGGCTTGTTCTTAACAGGAAATTTGGGCCTTGACTTTTTCACACATAAAGGATTTCCAGCTCAGATTTCATGCCTGAGGATTCAGACATGACTAGTATATTTTAGCCTTCCCCCTACTGATTGTTTAAAGGTCTCTTGACTATGACAAGATTTAAATGAAGGCCACCACATTCCTGCAACCTACTCTCCTATACTTGACCTGATATTCCTTGGAACTTTCAGTCTGGTGCCATTAAAACACTCCATTTTTGGTATCTCCTGGCTCCTTTACTGCCCATACGGCAGGAGAGTAGGTTTTCTGGGAAATTCATGGATAGCCTGGATATTTTTTACTTCCCTCTTTCTACCCAGAGCAGTCAAGCTTTCCAGACTGTGAGGAACAGTGCCAGGTGTTGTGTCACTGAATCCAAGACAGATGGAGCCAAAGGTAGCCTCAGTTTTCAGTCCGACGATCCTGCCAATCCCTGAGTCGTGGTGTTTGCCTTCACTCCCCAAAGGGAACAAACTGACTTGATATCCTCCCAACTTTATACCGATAACTGCTTCAAGCATTGTCTCCTTTGTGGCCAGTTTTGGATGCTCTATTAGTCATATCTGTGCTTCATTCCGCTTTGAGCTGGGCTCTTTTGCCCACGCCAGCCTTGAAAGGCCTCTGTGCCAAGAGTGCTCTCCGCATTCCTTCAGTAGCACAACTGTGCCTTCAGAGGGGGAAACAGGCTGTGACTCACTTCAGCATCTGCTGACACCATAAGGAGATGGGAATGGATGGGTGGGTGGGTGGATGGACGGACAGAGCCAAACAGAAAGAGGAGTCTTTCAGTTCCAGAGACAACTTCTGAACATGCCACCTCCCAGCTGAGCTGAGGACCTGACCCATCAGTATGTTACATTCACACTGAAGTTTCAGGACAGAAGAAGAAGATTGTGGGGCTTCTGGCAGTCATGATTCTATTGCTTCTAACATCTTCCTGGCACTGCTCAGTGGGAAGTTAAATGAAATTACATTCCTTGTTCTCAGACTTTCCCTTCCCTACCTCTCACATTAGTGTGAACCAGCATGCAGGACAAAAAGATAAAGGAACCTGATGAAAAGCAAATAAGTTTTTCCTATTACTAAATTATCTAATTATTTAAAAGCTTTGTGAAAAAGACTGTGGATTAACAGTCACTTGAAGGATAATTGGTGGGACTTTTTCCAAGCACAAGAGAAGCCCACCTCAGCTCTAACCAACACAGAGCAACAGTTTCAGAGCACTACTGAAAGCCAAACAAAGCCACTTCCAGTTTAACAGACTGAAATAAGGACTGGACATCTGTAAGACTGGACGTTGGTAAGAATACAAGAATTATGTAGAGCTATAGCAGTTATTCTTAGTAAGTTCTGAGAGGTTTTTAAGAGCTATCATTTAGTTTTAATGTAACTGAATATTAGAGATTAGCAGAAGACATAATGTATAGGACAGATTATTATACTTCTGCCTAATGTGAAATTATTGCACCTTTTTCTGGGATATCCAGTGCTGTGTTCTGTAGGACACTGGATTCTGTACTGAACATCTCAGGGTTCAGCATATATTTCCTTACTAACTTAATAACAAATCTCCCCAGCAGTGTAAGAAACAAGCACTGACAGGCTTTAAAAGGGAATTTCTCTATAGCAGGAGAGGAAATTCCTTTATAAGAAAATGTCTCTGTAGTCTCTTCCTAGAAGATGCTGCCTTTTGGTAGGGGTCAAATCACTGGTTTGTTTGGTTTTGTTTTCTTTTCCCAGAAAACCACAGAATAACTGAAAAAGCTGACAATTGTAGAAACGGGAGGCAATTGGAAAAGATACATGATGGGAAAATTTTTCTAGGATTAATAAATTTAAGTCATATAGACATCCCTGGGACTTTAACAGCAAGGGTTGTACAAGGTTCAGCTAAGAACCTTTGCACTGAAAACTTCAGCTTCCCTGAGCCAGCCATCCCTGCAAATGGAATAAATACTAATTTACTAATAATTGGAGAGAGAAGTTAGAGGAGTAATTTTCCCCAAAACTGGATGTGAAATTTATTCCACCCTGCTTCTTGAAGGCCTTTCTTTATTCAGCCATGCCACCATTTTTCTTGCTTCTCCATCTGCATCCTATGAGCATGGAATAGTCACTCACATTCACAGAACCACAGAATCACAGCATGGTTTGGGTTGGAAGGGACCTTAAAAACCCTCCAGTTCCACTCTTTGTCATGGGCAGGAACACCTTCCACTAGCCCAGGTTGCTCAGAGCCCCTTCCAACCTGGCCTTGAACACCTTGAACAACTCCAGTTCCACCTCCACTTTAAACAAGTACAGTCTGTTAACAAATTCTCTCATAAAACCCAGTAGCCCAGATTACAAGCAACGATCACATTTTCCACACCCTGATTCTTTGTGCTGTCTTGGGGTTTGTTCTTTCCTCCAAAAATTTGGAGGTAACTGGATGATTGACATAACCAGTGGTAGCATGAAAGCCTTACCCCTGTGTTCAAAGATTCAGTGTTTCTAACTTGGCTAAACTGCACAGAAAGGTGAAAAGCGTGGATAAACAAGCTCCATTTTCCAGTTAGGTTTTTAATTAGACAGAAAGTTGCCTCTTTTCCTAGTAAATTTGGACAAAATTTGAAAATGAACAAAATTGGATACTAATTCTAACAAAAAAAAAAGAGAAATTGTTTTCAATTATGTACATATTTGTCTTGTACATTCTTTTCATCTGCTGAAATGTTAAATTTTTAATATAGAATAAATGCTTGGTCAGAGCTGGGCTTCATTTCCCTTGAGTATAGGCTGAAGGAAACCATTCATGTGTTCTGTTTGAAGCTTTTTACATCATTTGCAGACTTTTTCCTTTTAAGAAATCCGTAATATCCACAGAAAGTGCAAGAAACAGTGTTGGGTAGAAAACATTTCAAAACTTCTGCATTTTGAGCAGCAAAGAAAAATGTCTTTAACAGCTGATACACTGGGCTCATAATTCAAACTGTCCCTCATTACAGACCTAAATTTATCTTCCATCCCACACAGATTTCTACTCTATAACTTTTTTCTACTCCAAATTATTCACATCAGAAATGTAGGCTCATGAAATGCAGGGGAGCAAAAGTGTTATTTATGCCAAAAAACCCAATCCTACTTCTTATTTCAGTTTTCTGACTGTGAGTTTATTGTGTCCTCCCTCTTGGGGCTAAGTCCCATATGGTATCTCACATTTGCACCCAAGCACATTGAGAATATGGTGTCTCTGCATCTGAGAGCTTGAATTAATCTACTAGGACTCAGTCACAAAGTACTATAAAGAGCTGGAGGCTTTATTGACTTCAAGCTCTCTGGATGCATTTTTGCCATGTGAATTATTTAAAGTGCTTCACGAGCTTCCCTGGGGCCTTTGGAAAAGAAACTCACAATCACCTTCAAATATGCTGTGGCCAGCCCTCTTAAAAAATCTGCTTTCTCTAAACACCCTGAATTCTGGCAGCTTCTTCCCAGTTCTGTGAGGGAAGCGGAGTCCAAGAGTCAAACTTTTCAGACCACTATATTCTAAAGGGTTGGCAATTTTTTCCAGGACAATAGATAAAGAATTCTAATAGTTATAATTGTTCTGATGGCCTGTCTTACTTCTAAATACAAGATTTATCCTCATAGGGAATATGACAAGCAGTGATATTTCAGAATTGCACATACATGACTTTATGCAGTCATACAAGTTCAAGAATATCTGGTTTCAGTTAATTTGCATTACATCTATTTAACAAAGTCACTATCATTCAGAACTTATTTTAGAATAATAATGTTTTCATATCAGAGGCTTTTTCAAGAACAGGCTCTCCATGAAAACCAACTCAAAATTATATGGGGCACAGGAATTCATTAAGGAAGAGAATAGAGTCTGATGTTTACTCCAAACAATGCTTCTGGGAAACTCGGTTCCCAAAAGCTTTCAGCTGATGAATCCAAGAGGTCAGACTGAATATTATCTGTAGGAAACAGCAATAAAAAGCTAAATCACCAACAATACAAACATGAATTATGACTCTAATTCTTTCTTCCATCAGATAGCAATGGAAGTTTGTTTTTGTTTTCTTTTTCTGTTTCTGCAAACTGAAGCAACACTTTTTTTGTTGTTGTTTATAGTTAATAAGGAGATCATGTTGTAACACATCAGCCAATTCAGGACACAGTGAAGAAGCATCATTACCCTGGGTTAGATCTTTGTTCCTTCCCTTCTCCTCTCCATCACCTGTGATGTCACCAACCCCATTCAGGCCCAGGGAGAGCTTCTTCACTTGCCCATATATGCTGGTTAGACTCTGAATACATAATTTTATTGACTATGCCTGCCCTCTCTTTTTCTATTTCCCTTTCTCATTTTCAATTTCTGGCTCAGGCAGGGTTTGTTTAATGAGTTCATCCAAGTCTTACCAGGGAAAACCTGTCTTGAGTCATATTTGTTATGCCTCACTTGCAGTGACAGTCTTAATAATAAGTATTGATAATGGGGACACCACCATTACTCCAGCACTTTTCTTGAGCTGACAACTGTGACACAAGCCCCTTAACAACATAAGAAACCACTTTATTCACCAAGCAATCTTGACATTAACTTCTCCAGCAATACATAATTATCTAAATTATTTGTAAAATTGTCAAGCAGCAACCTGCATTTTCTTTTGCACCTCCCACTTACATGACGAAATTTCCATTTGCAGCACAATATAATATTTAAATGGAAGTGTCTTGGATGCTTGTAAGATGCTACTGTTATCCTGAAGAGAGAGACCTACCTGATGCAATTTAAGACTTCTTTCTCCTTTGAAGTTAACGCTAGATAACACTAGGTGAGGATCCAGCCTGGAGTTTCAGTAGGGCTCAAACCCAACAAAATGAGAAACCTACTTACTGTGTCAGAATCAATAGATTTCTTTCTTCCCTTCTGAGAATTCATGGTACAGAAAAGTACAGTTACCTCAAGTAACTGGAGGATAAGGGTAATTTAAGCTCATAAGGAAGGTGGATTTTTGAGATTCTGAGATTTCATTCAGTTCTATTCTCAGGCTAAAGTTAAATTGCAAAGGCAGAATCAGAAATTCGAAAAGGAAGATCTCGTGTCTTCCTAAATTGAGACAATCTGGTGTCTCCAGAAAATGAATTAAATTAAATCTTTCAGGAGGAATAAGTTTTCTACTATATACTTACAGTAATTCTATCACTTTTCTCTTTAATTCAGCTTCTGACTCAGGAAAATAGATAAGCCTGATTCTTAGCTCAGTGCTGGAATTTTTGTCACAACTGAAGACAAAGAACCCCCATTATTTGGCAGGTCAATATTTACTTCAAACAAATAACTTCTAGACTGTCAGAATATTTCTAATAATATACTGATTCCCAAAGCAGCCTTTTCAGGCTTCTAAAAATCCTTTATATCTGTAAAGAAAAATCAATTTCTACTTTATACATTACAAACAATCAACAGGTAGAAGATTTTTAAGTCTGACAGTATTGTAGTTTCTGGGACCACTAAGATTTTCAAACACTGACCAAACAGGTATTAGGACAAAACAAACCAATGCAAAGACATTTCCAGTTCTAAAATTTTTCTTCCTATTGAACCCTACATGTATCTGCAGGAATATATAGATTATTTTTCTAATAATATATATGTAACTGGGAAACCTGTCAGGGAAAATCTCTGATTGAAAGTGAAAAAATAAATAAAAATAAATCCTCTAGGAGGAGTGGTTCAAAGATCATAAAAGTCATAATACCAAAGCCTTCATGGGGACTCATCAGCCAAAGAAAAAAAAAACAAATTAAAATTAAATATTTCCTACCCGTGTCCTCTATATCTGCCTCTTTTCCCCAAAAAATCCATCCTCAGACCAGCACAAATCAGCACATCAGCATTTCCAACTAGACATCTTGAAGAGCAAGATTATTATTATCAGACATTTTCTACTTTTCCATGGATCTCCTTCCTAAGTAGGAACCCAGAAATCTTTTACAAACCTTTTGTTTCCCACAAATAACTAGAGTGAGGTTTACCCCTTACACACAGAGGGGCATTATCTGTCCAACAATGATGTGGACTTAAGTTAGAAAACAACTTTAGTGCTCAGTGGCAGTAAGGAAATCGTGTGTTTCAGACTTACAGGAAAGGAAAAGCAATAGTGGAGCTCAACTTATATATGAAAAAACCCTAAATGCAATTTTCCTTTGCTGCTGCATTCTCCCCATTTCATGCCTAAACAAGACACAGGAACAATCTGACCCCTTTCTATCATGTTCTGACAGCTGATACAGCAAATTCTGCAGCTGCTTTGGTTTGTGTTTGTTTGAATTGAGGAACAATAAATCCAGATATTTCAATAAATCAGCATATTAGTGCACTTTGTAAGTAAACAGTAAATCAGTTAAATTCAATTACTTCAAACTTTCTTCATCATTGCACCTTTATGAAATCAGGCAAATAAAAATCCTTTCAGGTTAAAAAAGTTTAATTCAATAAACAATGCATTCTGTAATAACTTGTAGAGATTCTTGGGTTCATTTATACATTGAGCTTTTATCTCAGCACTGCTACTGGTGGTGCCTCATTCCACTCCCTTTTATGGCATATAAAATCACAGCATCATAGAATCACAGAATTGTTTGGGCTGGAAAAGATCCCTAAGATCATTGAGCCCACCCATCAACCCAACACTGCCAAGTTCACCACTAATTCATGTCTCTAACCACCACATCTCCATGGTTTGTGAACACTTGCAGGGACAATATATAATGTACCTGTTTAACTCTCATATAAAACTTATACTTTGCAAACTCTCTTTCTTTGTTTAGCTCTTCAGTGAGCTTTCTCTGGGCCTACACAGCTTAATATTAAGTGACACAGTAAGAATGAATCTGATGATAAATTATCGTATCAAACTGGGAATGTGACTTTAAATTGGAAAGGCACAAAAAGAAGTGATCGGAAGTTAAGCAACCATACTGGCAAAGCTAAGGCCTGGATCTCTCAGTAAGAATTCACTACCAAATCACACTGAAAATACCTATTGAGCAGCATATAATCTCATTAACTAGAAGAGAAATTTATACTTAATTCTTATTCTCTGAAGGTATGAGTTACAATAAATCCTACTGATATACTCATGCATGGGCCCAGGAGCTGGGATCTATTATAATCTACTTACCCTCTGAGAACCTAGTTTCCTCTTGAAATAATAATTTTTAAAAAAAAATCCCTTAAATACCTTGACCTCTAATACATTCAAAATGCTGGAATAAATCAAGTAGCAGAGTTAATAATTGATTCTTTACTAATGTGCTCCTATGAAAGGGAAAAATTCAATATACTCTGTGCTACCCTTAATTTGAAGCTCTGTCTAGTAGTCCATTCTTCATATTATTCCTCCTGCCGAGGTAAACCTTTTTAAGCATTTGCAAGAGGGACCAAAGGTGGAGTAAGAGTAGAGTTGTAGTTCCAGCACAGTAGTCTGAAATGTATATAATTCATGACTTTATGCCATCTCTCCCACAGCAGACATACAATATTGGGCATTTACCTTGTGACAGAAACTAACCCTGGAACTTCCTTGCAGCAAGTGTTACAGGAAGGTATCATATTTTATATAGGCAGGACATAAAAAGAGCCAAAGAAATCAAGCCACACTCTGCCCGTTTTAGAGGATGAAGTATGGTGTGCACAGACAGGAAAAAAATATACAAAAGTCACACTAGAAACTTGAGACAAAGCAGAAAGTGGAGGCAATATGTTCCAGTTGTTAATCAAGGAGTCGAACTAAATAAGCATCCTCCTTCCCTCATCACTTCGGTGGCTGATTTTCTGCACACCAAATGTAAAATGTGCATACACACAACCATTCCATTCCAGAGCTCCAAGAGGCACTGACAAAAGATAATCAAGCTTATCTGTGAAGGAAGGAATTTTCAGCAGAGATAATAAACAGTCAGAAATGCAATATTCTGCCATATTTATTTTATTGTTTGTAGCAGGGTAAATGGGACAGAACATTTTTGGGGGGTAACTCCCCTTTTATTAGACACACCATCAGGATTTTTCCCAAGATATTAAGAAAAGAAGGGATCATCTACATCAGTTGTGCAACTGAGTTAAATGTCAAAGTGTGTGGAGATGCAGTCCCCATGATATCCTTGTGAATGTAGCCCTGCAACAAGCCATTTGGGCTGCTAACTTTGACATGAAAAACATTTTTAACATGTAAATGTCAACAGAGGCTCCCATTGCTATATTTTTTTTAGCTGAATAGGAACACAGCATATGTAAAAATCAATATAGATATACTCCGACATATTTATTTTTATATTCCAAGAAAAGTAAAGCGAGGAATTAATTCCCTGCTCCCCATGGGCAGGCAGGTGTTCAGCCATCTCCAGGAATGCTGGGCTCCATCTCATGTAGTGGTGATAGCAGAGTTTGGTTTCTCAGTTTCTGGTAAAATATTACCTTATGGACATCAAAGCATCACTGCCACAATAATCACTTTACGCTATTAATATTTAAATAACAGAAGCTTTTTGCCTTCTAGTTTGATTTTAACCTCTTTAAAAGCCAATGTTTTCAGAGAATGATCAAATTGTATCATGAATTAAAGTAGATTTCTAACATTAACTAAGCATTATTTCCTGAATAGATTTCCAGGCATGTACTGAGTAATTCTGCTCACAACAGCCACTTGCCACTCTAAATTAGCACACCTGAAGACATCGAATTCTTAGTAGATTCATAATCTGTGGCAAAGGATCACAACATATTTTATACCAGCTGGGTAAAACTGCAACTCTGATTCACTTGGAGCTAATTATGTCTTACCCTCATTCATGCTGATATTGAGATCCATGCCTTTGGTTCTAATATTACAGGAAGACTTGTAAAATCAATGTGTTTTCAAGTTTAACTCTCCCTCTTCTGAGTTTTGTGGCACTGGTTTTGTGGACATACACAAAGAGCTGGGAAGGTCTGGAGTGAGGGTTTCCTGAAGAAAGCATGGAAAAGGTTGGCAAAGCCCTCTGAGATCACCAAGTCCAACCATTCCCCCAGCACTGCCAAGGCCATCACTAAACCATGTCTCCAAATGCCACTTCTACACGTCTTTTAAATCCCTCCAGGAATAGTGACTCCACCACAGCCCTGGGCAGCCTGTTCCAAAGACTGACCACCCTTTCAGTGAAGAAACATCCAATTTAAACTCTGATAATCCAAACTCCCCTGGCACAGCTTGAGTCCATTTTCTCTTTCAAGAGCATTGACAGGCATCATCACCAGGCATCAGGATGGACAAGGCAATCAGGTCTGTGAGTTTATGGGCTTCAAAGTCATGACTACTGATGCCCCCTATTAGGTCAATGTGAAGGGGCAGAAGAGGGTGGGCAGCAGGGTGACAGTGTTTGGTTTCTTGTGACTGCTGTGTGATTCTGAGGGCACTTTTGCAAAATGCGGTAACCCCACATGTACAACAGCAGGAAAGGGGAAGGGAGGAGGTCTCCATCCACACTTTGCTGCTCTGCTAAAGTGGACCCCCAGAAACACAACATGAAGGGGTAGGTAAAGGTTTTCTTCATGTTTCCAAAGCCTTTGGATTCCTGGAGCATCTCTAAAATATAATGTCCCCAAACTCCTTTTTCAGCATTGCACAGAGTCATAGTTTAACCTCCAGGTATTCATCCATGTACGGTGCTGTTCCCCAGCATGGTCCATTGCACTCAGACATTAATTCCCTTTGCCTAACTGGGAATGTCTGCTCCTTATTAAATTAAATCTATACTTATGAGATAGGGTCTTTAGTTTTTTGCCTCCCTGATGTCTTTGAGGACCGATAGATAAATGATTTTAACTTGATACATATCACAACTTCCTAGAATTTTCATTAAAATTCTTTTCTCTGTCTCCTTTTTGTTTTAATACTACATAGGATTCAATTTCCTTTACTAAAACCTGCGACCTCCGAAATTACTGGGATGAAAAGGGACATTCAAAAAGGCATTGATTTCAGGTGATTTCACATTCATTTGCCTATTTCAACCTAAAAGCTGGAGAAAATGAATGTAGATTCAAGTTTGCTGGGACGTTTAACACGTTGCACAGAGAGCTTTGCATTGCACCTGCCTCTTGAAACATTTCACATGTCCTAAATCTCTTGTTGTGATTAAACCCCAGCCAGCACCCAAGCACCACACACTCACTCACTCCTTGCCAGGTATGGGGAAGAGAATTGAAAGGGTAAAAGGTCAGATATCACAATTATAATTAGTTAAAACAGTTACAATACATTGGCATTTTTCAAGGAAAAAGTGATGTTTGGAAATATAAACCCTCTGAAGTATAAAAATCTAGTATCTAGAAACAGATTGCTAATTACTTATACAAAGGAAACCAAGTCAGTCTTCATAAATCAGCGCCAACTGTGGCTGTTTAGGGAATTGAAATATCAGTTATATGCTCTGTTTAGAAGGACGACACAGCACTGTCTTTATGAAATGCTACCACAGTCCTATTGGTAAATATCTGGAAGTTATTTCAGCTTGCACTTAAAGCCATAGCCACACTCTTGTCCTACCAGTGTGTGTATAAGATGCTACAGCTCCTGTTTCTCAGTTACCCTTCAGTACCACAGTACACTTTTATTATTAGGCACATCATTATTTTGTAATTCATGTGCAGACTTGTATCCTGTTACTTTTTAGGAGTTTATATAATGAAACCCATTTGCTCTGCCTGAGTTGATGTGTATTTCAGCAGTCCTGTGTGCCACAAATTTTCTTCCCAGAACCATGCAGATGGTGCCCACCCAAGAGAGACAAATCTAACCACACTGAGCAAACCAAGCAGGTTGGAGCCAGGTTTTTTCCTCCCCTTTGAACTGTTCTGATAAAAGGTACATTTAGGGCTTTACAGAGAACAGAGTAGAATCTCTGCCCTATAAGAACTCTCCTAAAAGAGCTGCAGTAGATTTTCAAGATCTGGAAGCTGAAGTTGGAAGTTTATAGAACACAGACAGGCAATGGAAGACCAGAAAGAGAAAACACATGCCTTCTACACCCCCTATTTGTAAAAATCATCATAGATGAGATTCCTCAAAAGCATTGCAGACACTCTGTGTATAATCATGTCTTTGCCATGCCCACCCCAAAAGAGCCCAATGAGCTGCCAAGCAAGGACACAAGAAGATGAATTTATAATAAACATTTAAGTAACTCATTGATAACCCAAGCTATATTGAAGGCTGCAGCAAGTGGGCAAAACTTAAAGTGAGCTAATGCTTCACAAAGGAGGTGATAAAGCCCCCAGTTGAAATTAGCTCTGCCTATTATTGATATAGCTATTAAAAATTGCTGATGAGGCACAGGGGAGGAGAAGGAAACAGAGTTCTAAATAGCATAAGAAACAGCACAACAAGGGACTGCAGTAGGATGAAAAAAACAAGACTCCCTTACAAAAGTCTCCTAAAAGTCATCCTAACGTAGCCCTGGGGCATCACTGAGGATCATCTAAGTCCAAAATCCAAGAAAGACTTTCTGAGATAAGAACTACAATGATCAGCTCAGGAATTAGCGAATCTTGTAACCATTTTCACTGGTATAATTTATAAAAGAGCAAAGCTCTGGGAATTCTGTGGTGGACAGTACAAAACAAGGAGCAATGCACTCTCTGCAGACACAAATGGTAAAGGAACGCTCTTCTGCTTGAGATGCTTTGTCTCAGTCAAACAATGCAAATCAGCCATAAGATTGATTTAACTGTTATTGCAGCTTCTTACCATCAGGGTAAAACAGCTGGAGTATATTGATGAATCAAGATTTCTGCACATATTTTATAACCATCATCTACTTCATCTGCTTTCAGATAGAGTTTTTGTTGGTTTTATATACTGGATACTTTCTAGGTCTTTATTTGATTTTTAGACTCTTTTCACAGTCCAATAAATATCCAGCTCAGGAGATGCATTTTTTCCTGTTCTGCATATATATTTCAATGCTTTTGCATTTGTCATTTGCTAAATGTATTATGGCACACTATGGCTTTGGTTCCCTAAAGAATTCCTCATATGACACAGCAGTTTGGAAAGCAGTTGATGAAGGCACTGGGCTTATTAAGTTCTAGTAATAGCTAAATCCATACACTTCAGGAGGGCAACAGCAGATGTTAAAATGTGTTATTGCCACCAGATAAGTGCAGTTTGCAAAAATAATTTCCAGTAACAGGCTTCCAGTTTTCAGCTGCCAGCACATTTATTCTGGTTTTAAAATACATACACAGTGCTGTGTAGAAATACATTTGGTAAGCATGCAGCCATTCCAGGGTGCTTTGATCACCGTGCTGCCATCAGGATGAATTTCTGCTTAGTCCAGCTGCCAGGCCCTCTGGAGATTCTCTGCAGAACAATGAAGCATAGCTTCACCTTAAATGAATCTGGTCTAAAATGAGGAGAGACCAGGGGGAACAATTCTTCTCCACGCCCTAATTGCACTTCCCCATTCATAACTCCTACAGTTAAGCCTTTGCTACTGGCAATCAAATTCTGCTGTAAGGTGTGACTCCAGGGTGTACCCAAAGTGACTCCAAAATTAGTACACAACTCCTGCAAAACAGATCTTGTCTTGGACAATGAAATCTCAAATGCAGACATGGATTTATGTACCAACACTCTCAATACAAGAACACCTAATTTTAGGGGACTTCACCTTCATTAACCACATAAGTAATCTCCTTGGGCTGCCGACTGAGAGAACTCTTCTGATGTGTTCAGCAAGGAGAGCTCAACCAAAGGCAAGCAGAGCATCCCCAGCCATGTGGCCAAATGCCTGCTCTGCCTCACTGTGAGACTCTGAACCACAAATAAAGCCTCCTGCCATTTCACCAGTATTTCATTATCAAAGACTACAGGATACAGTAAATTTATTTAGCAACTACTACAAATTAGCAGAGCTATAATTAAGTGAGATACTTCAAACATTATGCATCGCCACAGGGGACTGTAGGTCCTTGTGTTGTTTCTTCATGTTATTAGGTCAGAATCTGCTTCCTTCTGTTTCCTTCCTCATTTGCTTTTCTAATTATTAATTTGTTATGGATTTCTAGTTTTAACTGTGGAAGAAAATTCTCTATTGGAACAGAGGCATTTTCAAATTCACCTTTGTCAACCTTTATTTCTCACTTCTTTTGATTTGGGTTGTCATATCACCTGCTCTTTTTTTCTTGGATTGTTTTCAGTTTGTTTTGCTGTTTGGTTTTTTTCCCCTCCAGTTTCCAGAGAGCCATGCTCTGGCTGTATAAAATCAGTCAGACATTACAAGTTACACTTTGTTAGAGTACAAGTGAAAACTTACAAAATTTTTCTGCCAAGTGCTTTGCCTACCAGCTCTACGACTGGGTTACTTTAGGTCCTGCACTGGGAATTGATTACCTTTTAAATCCAACTACTCTCCAGGACTTTAGTATTCAAAGAGAAGAATTTTTATATTTTTATTTATTTTTAGCACTAGGCACTAGCAGTACAAACCATTTACTACAGGTAAGTCTTTGTGATCTTCCTCTCAATATCAAAGCAGCAGATGTGCCTTTCTTTTAAAGGAAGAAAATAGAGGGAAATGGTGATAGAAATCTCATTTTAAAGAAAGCTTAGTGAGTGACTTGGAGTTGTTGTACAGGGAATGGATAGACTTACCCCTCTTATTTAAGCTCTTCTGCCCCTCGTGGAATAAGTGAAGGCTGAGTGAACAGCAGCTTGCCTCTGCAATCTGCTGAGATATTCACCTGTGGTATTGAGATATCCACCCACTCTGCTCCAGAGAAACAGGAGGGGCACTGACTCAGTCAACACCTGTGGTGACATGAAGGAACGTCCGATTTGTGGTTCCTGAGAAGGCTTAAATACGTCCTGTGGACGGAGATGCTCAATAAAAACAAAGGGTGACAAGGAAGACAGTTTCAAGCAAAGAGAGTCCATATCCTCTACAGCCAGTATTGAAACAGATTAATGACCATCAACCCAATGTTTCTCTTTATGCCACACTCAAGCACAAAAGGGAAAACAATGCTAGCAGTTGGATTTTCTACAGGAGGACACAGTCCCACGGGTGGGATGTTCACCTCTGTGTCGTTGGTGACATAAGAGCTCTGGGAGTCTGGTCATGCCAAGAAGCAGAACTTCAGAGGTTTGGGAAAACAGCACTGGAAACTAGAATTTAAAGAGCATCTGGGGTAAAGTGGCAGTTGAACTTAAGGATTGCAGTTTTGGTTTCAGATAGTCCAAACTGGAGGTGGGCTGGAGCTTATGAATGAGGGAAAGATAGCAGGAGGGAAAATAAATACATACTATTTATATATGCCTGTGACATTTAATAATGGCAAGAAATATAGTAAGTGAGTTCCATCCATCTGTCTCCCAAACCACCATTAGTCAGTAGATTTTTATAAGTCTCATATCAGAAGAGAGGGTGTTGAGACTTTTTTCTTCCCCTCTTTTTCCACTTTCCCTTATGGATCACACTAATGAATCACTATTTTTCCTACTACTCTCATTTCTTCTCCAAAGTGGCACTTCATACTTCTTAATTCCAATTTTAATTATCTCTTAAGTAAGACATTTCACCATGTGTGATTTATTGTACTCAGGAATTAAAAAATAGGTGAAGTCCATTACTTAATTCTTTTTATCTCGCAGTTTTCCTATACTGAATTGCAAAGTAGAAGGTGAAAATTGATAAGAATAGCCTTCAAATACATAGAAACTTGTTGTCAGTCTTGCAATTTCTTAATGTACAAATTGACTGTAGTTTTATGAAAAAATATGTTTAAATACTAAGTTGTTTGTTGTGAATACCAGTAACTAAAGTAATACATTGGTAGTCAACGTGCATATGCAAATAGCAAAAGTACTGTGTTGTATTAATATCTACTTTATATTACTATATTTTCACCTTCTTTCAACCCAAAATTATTTCAAAGCCAGAAATATGAATAATTGACTATACATGCAATTCCAGGTCTGATAAGTGGGTAAGTCACTGCTTATCATTTGTTCTCATTTGTCTTTAAACTGAAATACTAAATTTGCTTTCTGCTATTTAGATTTTTCCAAGCAAATAGAAAATCTATGTAGAAAATGGAGCTTTTGATTAAAAAATAATTCAAAAAATGAGCTCAGGGAAACAAGGAAAGGATAACTGTCAGCAATAAGTAAAATCTTATCAAGTTCTTAAAAATCTAGTAATTGCATATTTCTGTCATGTGTTGATCGAGGCAGACGAGATCATCTATTTGACAATAAAAGTATCTTTTCTCACCCTTTTTATCTGTAAATGATCACAGTTTAGCCACTTCATTAACTCCATGCTTTGAATATTTTACTAGAAAATTTCTCCAAGCTATTGCTACATCAAAATTAAAAACTTGTACTTGACCTAGAATGTCTTTTAAGAAGTTATTAATATTCAATCCCAAGTAGATAAATGATAGAGTTGTTGTTGTAATGACTAATGATGCTAATTGTTAAACGTGTGCATTTTACATTTTCTTATACTTTCTTTTTCTTCTGATAGACTAAAGTGCCCTTTACTTTCGGAAGGCTGCTCATGAGGATGAATTTACATAGAATATCAGTAAGTCCCCTCTTAACCTTCACTTGCTAAGTTAAACACTTGAATGTTTCATGTATTTATCCATTTATTAGTGTTAGACTGCTTTTCCAGAACAACTATAGCTTTTTTCCTGAACCTTTTTAATTCAAGAATTATGTTGAATTCATACTTTATCTATAAGCAATAATACCTTTCTATTTCTATTTGATTTTGCACACAGCATTGTGTTTGCTATTTTAGCGGTCCTCATTCTCTAAACCTTATTGCCTATCTCATATAAAGAAATATTTTGTAAGATTATACTTTCGCCCACTTTTGCCTGTATCATATCACAATTTGAAATATGTTTTCTGAAGTCTCAAAGTTCCCTAATGTAGAGCAATAGAAAGATATACCTAAACACTGAATTAAGGAAATGATGGGGGAGATTTAGCTCACAGACTAACATGGTCAAAACTTATCTTTGCAGTGGGGTTGGCAGATTAGATGCAGGATCTGGAAAAGACTCATGTCCCTTTGGATCAATAATTGCATATCAGCTTGGACATTTTGGAGTTTTTCTTAGGGAATGTATGTGTGGGCAACTGTATTATAGTCACAGAATCCTGGAAGAGGATGAGTTGGAAGGGACCCACAAGGGTCATGGAGTCCAACCCTCAGCCCTGCCCAGGACCATCCCCAAGAATCACCCCCTGTGCCCCAGAGCATCATCCAAACCCTCCTGGAGCTCTGGCAGCCTCGGGGCCGTGCCCACTGCCCTGGGGAGCCTGGGCAGTGCCCACCACCCTCTGGGGGAAGAACCTTTTCCTACTGTCCCACCTCAACCTCTCCTGACAAAACTTCATGCCGTTCCCTTGGGTCCTATCGTTGGTCACCAGAGATCAGTCAGTGGAATCTGAAAAGCTACAGATCTCACCAAATCTATTGTGAGAGACCTGAATACCCGCCCTGAACGTGTTGATTAGATCTCCTGCTGCTTAAATACGAGCTTAGACAGCCTAAACTGGTACATGTGCCCACACTGGCAACTAGTTTAGGTGTCTAATCTTGAAGCTGGACTCTGTCTAAAAAGACTAAATTACAAGCAACAGGGTAGAAGAAAGAGCCATTTCCCTGCTGCTTTGCAATTGAAAATAACTAAGGGGAATCATATTTGAAGAACTAGATAATAATGCAGCAATTTTTTTCATGATTTTTAGTGTTTTCTATATTGTAACTTCAGGACCATGCTGTTCTCATTTTCCCTGGGAAGCTACACAAAAATTCCTAGGTAGAACTGCCTTATTCCTGTTCCAAGGAACTGCTGTTTCAGATTTGGATATAATCTACCAACTACTTACTGTCCAAGCTAAAACTTGCAGCTGAACTTTCCTTTTTAACTTTCCTTTCTACATTTGCTGCACACAACTGGAACAGAGTTCCATGTGCAGTGACACTGTTCTCTTTTAAATACTAGAGCTATTCTTATCAGAGGGAGCTGAGAAAGACTACTTTTTACTTTTAAACTGTGCTTTATTGAAGAAAATGTTAAAACTATGGAAATCTAGAGGGGAGGGAAGAAAAATATTGGACTCTACAATAGTTAAGCAACTAAGTTCAGGATGAGAATTTTGCTCTGTGGTATTTCTGTGCCTGCTTGTCTGTCTAGCACTAGGAAAATAGCCTTCAAATTCCTTTCTGATGTTATTCCAAAACCCATGAGTCCAAGATCTGACAGACATTCTTTTCATTCAAATTCTGAGCATTAAGTGACCAGGAATGTGTAACCTGACATTCTGTGAGGTCCTTAACCAGCTCAAAGCAGGGCTGCACCTGACATTCAAACTTTCATGGAAAAGCTTAAGCCTCAGCGAGCGAAACATTGATTTGGTGATAATCAGAGTAGGAATGGTAAAAGGTGTCAGGGCACAGAGCTCCCGACAGTTCATTTTCAAACTTACTGGTTTCAACAAGGTGTGTAATTACTCATAGACCACAAAACCAGTTTAAGACATCAGTATCAGCCACACTGTTCAGCTCCATTTATCATCCCCGTAGTTGAAAGTGCTGGAACCCTGAGTGGCATTTAACACCAGGGCAAAAGGAAAGCAGTGTTTTAACAAATTGTGGTTCATGGGTGAAGTAGTAAAATCATATAGGAAACATATGCAAGAGGTTTGTTCTGAAGAAGCAGCAGAGTGTGATTCTGTGTGAAGGAAGGATGGTTTTGGCATTTTTCTCATCCCACCCACAAATCCAGAGGGAAAGCAGGATTGTAAAATGTGCCTGAGGTTCTGAAAATCTGTGAGTGTCTTTGAAAACAATACAGGCGTCCAAGCACTGCTGTGCTCCAGACACTTGGTAAGGTTCCATAAAAGAATGAAATGCTGTGCAGATGAAAGATCATATGAATCCCAGTGCTCACAAACTTCATCCATCCAGAATGAGTCCCCATCATGGTGGCCACACCATAACAGATGGCTACTTTTAGGCAAAAGGGCTGCACTTCACACCTAAAGATGGTTCATTAATGAAATACACAAAAACTAAGGTCTATTATATGTTATTACAAAATCTTTTGTGCAGAATAAAAATACTCTTTGTGTCCTGGGTTGTATTGCATTGATGGTACAACTTATTTCAAAGTTTGGTACTGAATTGAATTAAAAAAACTAAAGAATTGAAGTTACCTGCTTTGAAATTATACAATGTGCAAGTTTCTGTCATGAACTGAAAAGCTGTCCAATAGACAAGGTTACTGAAATTGGTTAAAATGAGTAGTAATTTAAGTCTTGAAGTAATTCAAATCTGAGTATACTTTGAAGAAGATATGTTGTTATGAACCTATTAAAAATAAGACTGATCCAGTTTATGAACACACTACATAATCTATTTGGCCTTCTTTTTATGCAGGAGTTCTAACTAGACAGTCAATAATTAATAACAGACTAGTACAGTCTTCAGATTGTACCGAATTTTAGCACCAACCTCAATAAGTTACAGTTGAATGATGGACTTTCTTTTAAGAAAATCACTTGGTTTTGTTTCACACTGAACATGAACTGAGAGCAGAGGATTTTTTTCTTGGACCATTCAGAGGCTGTGCTGCATCCTCCCCATGGCTGGTCCAGCTTCTGCCTTTGAGCATCTGGATATTAAGATGCTTCTGCTGGTTCAAAGACCCCTCAAAGTATGAGGTACTTTCTCCCTTAATCTGTTTTACACAGATAATTACACTGATATAAAACTCTCCAAGCTTTTGAGCAATTTCTACATCTCAATGAAATCTTCAAACCTGTACTTATGTTTGGATACTACAAAATTGACAATTTCAGGTTATATCATCTTAAAAGACATGGGTAGAACTGGACTTATAACTAGTCACTAGAGGGCTGCAATGAACAGACCATCACTAATGTGTGGTAATACATCAACTTCTTTCAAACTGTCTTTGAGGTCCTAACTTTTAACATGCCCTATGTCATGTGAAACTTAATTGTTCTAAGTATGTGATCAACTTAAAAAAAAAATCAAAACAAGTGAGTCAGTCTCTGAAAAAGAACTAAACAGGTGTGTAAAATGAGAGAGGAATTGCAGAGTATTTTATAGGCATGGAATCTCAATGAGGCTGGTACCCTCCAAAAGATATTTCATCTCACACAGCTCGTAACTCTTGAAATTTTAAGCCCTCGGAAAGAGAATATCAGGTTACAAGTGTGAAGCACCTCCTTTGAGAGACCAGCATTCAGCATTCTAATTATCAGTTCACAGTAACACTTCAAACACAAATATCACCGGACATGAGTCTTATTTTTAAGTCCCAAGGGCAAGCTATTATTCTCAATTTCACTTTTAGTGACAGAACGACTCTAGCTGCATTTCTCAGTCTGTTATTCAGAGTGTTTAAAGATCACACTGAGCACTCAAGAATAAATTTATCTGGAGCTAGAGAGAAATTGTATTACAAAGATGGCATCAAGTTAAACTCTTCAAGAAGGAAAAAGAGGTTAAAAATAAAAGGTTCAAAGCAGAATACCCACAAATCTGCAGGTACACAATACAAATGTTGGCACTACCTTCTCAGGTAGGTTCCTTATGCTCACAGGATGTAAATACCTAGACAGAAAAATGGAGACAACACAGCTGAACCCTCCAGCCATTAAAAATTAAACTGGTATGAGCATTAATATAAATATCTGTCTATATAAAATTTGGATCATGACTCAGAAATAAAGGAAATATTTCAGAAGAGTAGACAATATTTACCTACTGCCTGGCTTGATTAAATAACACTTTCCCTCTGTTCTTATGATGGAACCTGGAAAAACAGCATGAATTTTTCCCCCTTGAGGCAGCATCCTGAGGTACACAAGAAGACCACTACTTCATCAGGAAAAACACCATTTAGGAAGAATATAAAGTTTGGACATCTACATATAGAAAACCCACAAACCAGCCAAAACAAACCAAATAAAAACACCCAACCAAGCTTATCTCCACTTAATGTGAGAGGAGTTGAAAGACAAAACCATGAGGAATATTCCAAGGCTATACAGGAGAGACACTAGTAGATGCAGGAGAGCTTCTCCAGGAGATAAGAGTCTTTGCACTTTTACTTGAAAATAGCATTCATTTCCCAATTGTTGACATCATTCCCCCTTTTCCTTAGTCATACAAGGATTCTGCTCAACATTATTTCTATGCACAATCCACATTATCTTGGAAAAGGAAGCACAGACACACTAGACACTAAAGTGAAGTGAACATTTTAGTTTGCGGGTTTGGTGGAGTTTGGTGGTTTTCTTTTCACTAAGATGTTATTTGGACAGATAAATTAATTCAATAAAGAGTAGATGTTCATGAATTAATTGAACCGCAGGGAAGAAAAATGGGGATGTTTTGATCTAGAACTTCTTGCTTCCTCGTGCTGTTTACAGCTAAAGCTCACTGTAAATTATACAGTTGTGCTTTAATCAATTTCTGTTTCAAAAAGAAGAGAGTGAAAATGAGGGATGGGTTTCTTGAGAAGTAAGTACTTTGGGGAGGTTATTTGTTTTGTCTTTTTTGTTTNTCTATATCTCACATTTAATACTTGCCAGGGAATTCTTTCCCTATTGTGATAGATTTATCTCATGAACACAATTATGTATTCTGTCCTTGAGACTTGAAGTGTTCTCAAAGAGTTCTTCCCATTACTAAAAGGGAAAAAAAAAAATCTGTAGGGAGTGCAACACTTTTTACAGTTTATCAATCCCAATCAGCAGGTCTAACTGGCCATTGATTTACTGACAAGTCTTAATAAATTTTTAAGAAATGACTGAATGTCCTGGGGGTAAAAAATACCATTCAGAATTTTTTGGTCCTGAAGGGCATAATTTTTAATACTTTAGACTCTGGTGTACTTCTCACTGTCAGCAATAAGGCTCAGTCTTAAATCAGAACTGCAAACCTACAGGTACTTTTTCTCTCATATCAGTAAATGTGATTGTGAGGTCGCCATTTATTTTGCAGCTGTGCTACCAACCCGATTTCACTGGATTCACAAACTAAACAATGGCAGGACCAGGTGATATTTAGGCAGAAGACTTGCAGCTCATTAACACACACAGCCACACGTGTTGCATACAACATCAATGTCTGAAACATTATTTCACTCTGAGGTAAGGGATTCCTCTGTCAAGAGTTGTACTGGAGCATGTCCTCTTCTTCACTGCTCCTTACCATCCATTCTTCTCCTGCTCTTTCTCACTCTGTGATGACAAGGTCTGCATATCACATGCCCATTGCCAGTGGGACCTCATGCCCTTTGAGAAGGAAGGTCTTCTCCTTTAGCAAAGAGATAAGGTGACTGGTCCTCCATTGCTTAGACAAATTGTAAACTGCACAAGTGACTCTAGAGCTCCTTAAACTGTCACAAAGCCAAAATCATCCATGGCTAAACATCCTTCCACATGCCTGCCAAATGCTTCTCCTCACATGCTGACCCACGCTCTATGGAGCTTTTCATTTCCCCTCTTTCAATCTTTTCTTCTCCTTTTCTGTTCTGTCTCTAAATTCCTCTTCCTCTGTACCCACTTACCATATGTTGTGTTCTTCCTGATCCTCCCATCAAACTGAAATCCAGACTCCCATGATCAGAACATACTCTGCTGTGTCAGCACAGATCTCAGAATCACAGGATGGTTTAGGTTGGAAGGGACTTCTATAAGTCATCTATTCCAACACCCTGCAATGAGCAGGGACATCTTGGGAATGGCTTCAAACTGAAAGAGAGCAGGTTTAGATCGAATATTAGAACAGGAGGATCTTTAAGATCCCTTCCAACCCAGGCCATTTTATTATGCTATGGTCTTCAACTAGATCAGGTTGCTCATAGGTCCATCCAGCCTGAGTTTTTCAGGGATGGGGCATCTACCACCTCCCTGGGCAACCTGTTTTTACCTCTCTCATTGTAGAAAACTTCTTTNAACTATATGAGATTCATATTTTTTTCCTGAGCACACACTTTGTCATGTTTTAGCATGGATTGGGAACCAATGAGATGTGTCAAATGGCTGGACACAGATTACCCATTATGCAGCTTTCTGATTTAAGTTATAGTGAAAGATGAGATCTAAAGGTTATGAAGGGAAGGAGAATGTACTTTAATCTCCTTTCCCTTCCTTTCCTTTCTTTCCTTTCCTTTCCTTTCCTTTCCTTTCCTTTC